>OY735206.1:55495983-55685983 GCA_963457665.1 Thysanoteuthis rhombus | reverse complement strand
AGGCAATCAGAAAATGCTTGTAAGCTCAAATGCAGGTTCGATTGCAAAAGAGAAAATAGATAGCAGATGCTCCATAAAACATTGAATGCAATCCATAGAAGCCATAACTATATTTTTCTCCGAGAGCAGAAAAAAATCCTTTTTTTTAAATCTTGACCGTTTCTTGTATGTCATAAGATCGACGCCAAAATGCTCATCGTGCTCAAATAATTGTTGCCAAAAAGCAATCCCAGCCCCTGCTCCGAGGGTTGCTTCCAAGACAAGTTAACCAATATCATGAGACATATTTATGGCTGTGCTTTACTTTCGTCGACGGACAATCGTAGAAAACGTTACTTTGTCGGTATCTATCGGATGTTTTATTGTGATGAATCTGCATTTTCATAGTAGCTTTTTTTCCAAATGTTTCCTGGTTTCATATTTTTCAAGTGTTTACTTCCTTCTTGTCTTTGATTTTCTTCCGTTCTATTCAATGGCAGTAGGTTGTTGAGTTTCAGCAGTGTTCATTTGATTTATTTATGGCTCTATTCCTTCGTAACTGTCAGTCTGCTTGTCTGTGACAATAGAACTAAGGAACCACACATCATATCCCTATGAAAATTGCTGTGTGCATCGATGTTGCCCGTAGGCATGCTTTTAGCAGATGAGTCGTTAAAAATCCATATTAATACTAATAATTTGGTAATCATAGAGAAGGGAAGGAGACCCTATCAAATAAAAGACGTTGTTGTGCCTGTAAATATGAAAGAGAGTGAAAAGCTAGGGAAAAACCGGGACCAAGCAAGGGAATTGAGGAAGGTGTGGAAAATGGAGGCCAAGGTGGTACCAGTAATAGTAAGTGCACTCTGAGCACCTCTGAGGAATAATTGAGACTATACATACCACAGCACTACTGGGGACTGCATGAATACTGGGGAGAGTAGTGGAAATGTGAGACCTATGAATGCAAACAGTCAGCAATTGCCTAACAGCCAAGAAGGGGCATCGGGGAATCGATACAAACCACAGTATTGCTATGATAAGTGAGGACAATATGAAAAGAGGGTTGAACATGTGGGAAACCACTGTCACTCGGCGATATCATTCAGCGATAAGCACCAGGCAACTGGTGGGAAAATGCAAATAATAATGATAATAATATTTATTACTAACGATCTATATGTAGAACGTAACCAAAACTACTCCTGATAACTTGATGCCCCCTCAGTGTTAACCATCTATTTTGTCATTAATTCACTCGAGTGCAGGATTGTAGGTATAAAATAGTCCATAATAGTCGAGTTTATAAAAGCTCATGTTTCATTTTTGTTGTTGCAAAATAAACATGAATCTTCAACTCACTTGTTCTGTATTTTGTATCAGCATTCGCCGATGCATTTTTCATTGTCTTGTATTCGTGGGGGATTGCAGTCTCCCATAATGATGTCGAAATATTTTGAGCGTTTTTGGGGACTTGCCTCTCTCTTTGTTGGTCGACTATAAAGAGGGAACGTAAAATTGAATGATGTTTAGTTGGTATCTCTTCAAGAGCCTTGAAATGACACTGGCTGTACAGACTGCAAGATGTTTTTTGAAAACTATAATCCAAAAAATGTTTTGGTCGTGAGTTAGATTTACAACGTTTATGCTAAATTGGTCAATTATTTGTGCTTTGTTACATTGACTACACATCATACCATAATTTAGAAAAATATTCACACTTTTCTATCGGAAAATTCAGAAACGGCCAGAGAGTTCATGTGGTCGTTAATGGAGCCCCAGAGTCAGATTAAAAGTAGTTAGTTTCTAAAATTTCTCCCTCAAAGTGAGTCTCTGGTTATGTGTTCAATCTGAAATAACAATATATGCTAAAAGATTCCTTTACTTTGTGACCAGCAGATTTACTAAAAAAAATGCAATCTTACTCTGATTTACCGAATATGAAAAGAAATCTTGGTGGCTAAGCGGTTAGAAGTATCGGAAATGGACTCTTTGATTAGGTTTCCAATCTAGCTGAAATAGAAAATGGTACTCAAAATGCATAAACCCCTATTTATTTCGCAAGCAGTGGGTGAATTGTGTGACCCCACTTCGAGTGTGTATCTCCTATGTATGTCTTTTTCACTTATTGCAAACTTTGAAAAACTGTTCAAGACAGGGATGTTTCTGATATGTGAAGCCTGGTCAAAGTTGTCTAAAGCTACGACCATTGTAAGGGCACTACTTTGCTGTACTACTGAATTAAAGGCATTCGGATTTCAAGTTTTCTGTTTTATATAAATATATATACACATTTTCTTCGCGTCTTTCCTTGGCGGGCAAAAACATCATAGATATATTCATGAATATGTTGATCAATGTGGCATGACAGAAATATTTTGAATGCCTCAAGAACTGGTTGTGTGGCTTTACTAAAACTTTGCAGCCCAGCAGAGGAGAAAGTATCTTTGCATGCCACAACAGACACTCTCTCATGAGGTTACTTTTTCGGTAGCGATATACTGGTCAGAGATCTCGTGAAGGGCGTGGCCGTTGCATTCCCTAGGTCGAATATTTTCGTCCTTTACAGGGAGTTCTGGCTGAGCATAGCATCACCCAGGTCCATAAAGGAGAACTCGACGAGGAAGCTAATAGAGATCAAGAATAGGACTGCAGTTTCCTCCGAAATATGAAAAGAACGCTGCTTCAGTTTCGAGAGTTCCCCAAGGGAGTACTTTGAATAGGATTTGAGTCTTATTGCCCTAGGTAAACGGATGTATACTTCTCAGATATATCTCATAGATGGCTACAAGAAGGAAATGGTATATAGTCAGTGAGTAAATTTAAGACATAACAAACTTCTAAAAGTAGTTGGTTTCATTCTGAGAAATGTTGGTTGCTTGGTGAGAAAATTATTTAGATTGTCACCAAAAGGTTCAAGAAATAAAAGTACACATGGACATTAAAGAACTGCAAATGAGGAAAGCTGCTAATAAAAATGGAAAGCTTATTATTATATCATTCAGCAAATCATCGAATCTTTCAATCAGTCGATTTTTGCGAATTTGATTCATTTTGAAAATAAAGGATGTTGACATTTTGCACTTGATATGAAAGTATTTTCCAAGTTTCGTCAAGTTGAGCACATTCATTCACTTGAAATTTTTGTAACTAGAAGACAACTAGAAAGACAATACCGCTGTCAACACCATTCATAACGGAGAAAATTGCAAAATGGGTCCAACCGAAAATTCAGTCACTTCTTTCACGGTCTAAAAACACCTTACTAGGAAAAGCATCGAATATTGAAATTATTTAGAGAAGTTTTTGAGATAGTGTGTGGACAGATATAGATTTAAGTGGTACTTTGTGGTCTGGACGATTAACCCCGACGTAAAGGTGATGTTGCTTAATCATATCCTCTGTAGCCTATTACCGAGCCTTTCAGAAAAGTGAATTGAAAGTCTTTGATATATCGCGCCGACAGTCGTGTCTATGCATAAACGTGATTGGAGAAAATGTATTCCAATCAGAAGGAAACTCGTAGATCTTTACCAAAATTTAGTCATCTCTTTATTACCCCGTCCAGAAAATTTTATTGAAATCCATTGGGTGCTCTCGAAGATATTGTGTGGACAGACTGACAGACGAACCCACGGAAGAACAAACAGACGCCAGTAAATACTTATACTTCTTTCCTTCTTTGTTGACAGGTGACTGAAACCTATTTGGCTTACTTAGAGGGTAGGAAGTGAGAGAACAGAAGAAAAATAGGATGTTCAGTCAGGGGATTAGGCAAGGTGAACAGAAAACAATGCTAGTTTATTTGATGTGTGGTTAAGGGAGGAGGTGATAAAAATCAATGTTAGGTAGTTTGATACCAGAAAAGGAAGAGATTACAAAAGTTAGGCATTTTAATGAATAAGAAAAGAGACCGGAGAAAAAGAATTTAGAGTACAGAAAGGAAAGATTTTTGCGTATGAAGCTAATCCATATGTGTAAAACCTATAAGCAAAAAACATAGACGGGCAACAAAAGTGGGAAGGGAGAAGAGTAAAAATGGGAAGATACAGGCAGGGTTGAGAGAAGATCACAAGCATGGACTGATGAAAAAACAAATATATGTATCCTGGAATCTGTCACAGTTTTCACTGATTACTACTGACACTGGTTCAATATTGATAGAAATTAAAAGGAAATAGCAGAGGAAGAAATTTTATTCCCTTTGTTGTATACAGGTAACACAGATCATGAACCCTGAACAGTGATGAGTAAGGTTCTCCTTGGTTTTCGGAGTCTCAATATAATTACTTATGTCTGTTTGTCTGTGAACACAATATCTCACAAGTTTTAATTGAATTCAAAAGACATTTTGTGGAAATCAGGTCAAGGGCCATGAAACTCTCGATCGAATTTTGGGTTGGATCTAACAATCATTTACTATTTTGTTAACACTGGGGGTTTATATAATTATTTAACTTTCTAGATATAATAACACGGTATCAATTCAAGCTGAATTGTCCAAGTGCTGAAATGAATCCTGATTCAAAGGAATATCTTCTAATGTATGAATATTACCAACTTCAGACATGCTATGGTTTTGGATCTGTAACTTGTGTGCTTTTTGTTTCAATAGCTTTTGGTAGAGGTATGTCTCTTCAGACTATTTTCTAGTTTCTTAATTATTCAGCCAATGATAAAACTTATATCATTTTACGAAATACAACTTTTGTCGAGTTTTTTTGAGGTTCTGTTCTGGGTGTAATAACAAAAGCTACACAGCTGGTCTCGTCTTCATTTGGTTCCTAGAAAATTTTCCCCACACGTAACACAACCATCTTCGTTTCAGTGCTTTGATATTTTTTATCCCCATCTCAGTGACAGTCACTTGGCAACTGAAATACGTGGTTAAGACGGGGATTGACACGTCACAAAGAGCAAAACACCACCACAGGGTAAAGAAAACTGTCGACAGTAACGACACCAGCTGTACTAGTCGTATCATCGCTTGATGTCGCAGAGTAAGAATTGAGAGGGGATTCCATTTCTGCTTCCGATATTATAGGCAGAGAGGCTAAAACGATAGACAAGTTCGTTGATCGTAACAGTAAATGATCTTGCAATCCTCAGAGACGAGAAGATCTCATTATTTTTAAAAGAAATGTCTATAACCGATGCAGCCTGCTGATAGTCACCTATGGAGCTGGAACATGAAAGCTAGCTGAAAGATTGTCCCTGAAATTAAAAACTATGCTATGTGAACAGAAGATCATGTTTGATACCACGTTGAAATATTGCAAGATTGTGTAGTACATTGGAGAACAAACAGGCACCATAGAAACTGAAAGAAAACTCAAATGGCAATGGGCTGGTCATGTTGCAATAATATCAAACAACTGTTTGACGTTACGATTGACAACATGGATCCCCGAAAATAATATACAAAAGTGTGTCCTGCAGAAAATGATGACGAGACGAACGGTACAAGTTCAGAGGGTAATGACTTCGCAATACCGACGATAAAAAGTTCTGGTGGATTTTTCCAAAGGTTCAAGTCCTACAGCTGACATTAAAAGACTTCTGCTTCAGCTCATGTTGTTGATGATGATGTAAAGTATAACTGACAAAAAAACTTGTTGGAGCAGGCTGTATGCTTCAATTCTGGAGTGTCTGCTACAATTCAGTTCAAGAGGTATTTTTTTCAAATGTTTTTTGTATATCTTATTTGGCTGTTATTACTGCTCTTGTTTGCTTTAAGCCTGATTCAGACTCGGTTATATCTTAAGGATAGATAGTTAAGTCGGACAATCATCAACAACATCAACAAGAACCTTTTAACATCTGCCATTGGCCTTCAAAACTCATTCTATCTGGTGCGTTGCAGCGCCAGTATCCTGTCTAAACCTTCATACCATTTCATGTTTCGTCCATGACAATTTCTCAGCGGAACCCCACTGAGGAATATTGCCGTCAACAATCTAGTGCCTTGATCAGGGAAGTATATTTCAGCTGTGTTAAGATCTGAGGGAGGAAACGGAATGAACGTGTATTACCCGTAGCATTCTGTCGTGATAACACACGCCGTCATATTGGCAAAAGCCTAAGATTGTCCAGAACCTGATTTGCCGTCAGTCAATGGATGATAAGAACTTGGATCAAACCCTCAATACTCAACTTCTCTTATACCTATTCCCACATCTCTCTCTCTCTCTCTCTCTCTCTCTCTCTCTCTCTCTATATATATATATATATATATATATATATATATATATATATATATATATATATATCAATTATCATTTAATCTCCGTCTCTTTCCTCGATGTTTTTTTCCACCTCTCTCTCTCTCTCTATTGCACTCTCACACACCCTCTCTCTCTCTCTCTCTCTCTCTCTCTGTCCCTCTCTCTTTCTCTCTATCTCTCTTTCGTTCTCTTTGTATTCTGTTTTTTTCTCTTTTTCCTTGTCTTCAGTCCTCACATCATTAGTTTTGTTCAGCAGAGCTGGCTTCCATATCACCTGTTTTCTTTTACATTCCATCTTGTAATACTATCAAAGTTTTCTTTCCACCACCTTCTAACTCTGACCCTTCCCTCTCTCTCCCTCTCTCTCTCTCTCTCTCTTTCACTTTCTGGTATTGATTGACGCTTTGCAGGCTAACCTTGCAACTTGTGGCTAGTCTGGTGAGTTGAATCGTTTTTCACCTACGTCATTAGTTTCGTCTCGTACCCAGCTATAGAAACACCTCACTTTTATTCAGAAGCCATACATCAGAAGATAAAACCTACGCAAGACAGCCCCTCACCTTTCTGTCAAGTAACGAAGACTGTTATCTACCAAAAGTCTTCTATTCTATGAACTGTCCACTGGTCAGTTAGGCAGATATGAATAAAAATTTTGTTTCGCGTCCAGCTGCGTAAACTACCGTCGTTGGGTCTCAAGGCTGCCGAAACGTAGCAAATCATCTGTTTTATTTGCATTCATTTCATCTTGATTTTAGTTGCTTCACATCGTTACTGCTTTAGCTGTCAATCTACAGCCATTATTGAAGAGCAATAATCAGAAATAGAGAATAAACACACGGCTAGTCTCGAACTCGCATCTCTTTTGCCTCAGGACAGACACCTTTCGTAACAACTGTTCAATCGCTTGAACGTTTCAGATGGCAAAAGATTGAATATTATCCAACATGTCGGGAATAAACACACGGCAATTAAAATTGAGAACGTTAGGCAGGAGAAAGTAGACCATTACATCTACCAAGAACTATGAATCTGCATGAAATCTTAAAAAAGGAAAAATCAAAAAATGAATCGCTCTAGGATGGCAAGTCTTCGGTGGAGCAAGCTCGTTTTTCATGAAGAAAACCATGGGAGCAGCCGTCCTTCTTTTCAATATATATATATATATATATATATATATATATATATATATATATATATATATATATATATATATATATATATATATTTATTTATAGTTGATACTATAGATATTTGTACATACCAAGATGAATTCTCGATTATAATTTTCTCATATTGAACCAAAATGCTATATAATACGTAGTTAACTTGTATAGATCAACCTTCAATTTGTGCATAAATCATGTGACAAAGTAGGATAACAATTTTACAAGAATTTGAATTTTGATCGTCGTCTTTGGTAACCAGTCAGAAACTTCACAGACACTTCAAATCACCCAGAAAAGAAAAAGACATGCCACCAAGCGAACTTGCTGTTTATTCTAAGTTTTGTGTGGAACTAATCAAGTTGAAAAAAAAAACAGGATTTAGCTCCAACTTAGCCTCTTTTGAGATTACATTGCATGTATTTGGCCGATTGACTAATTCTGACCTCTTCATTTTCGATGTTTCCAATTCTCTGTTGAAGTTGATATTCAACACTACAATGGGCATCAGCCTTTATGTTAATACTTGTCAGCCGTTGATATTCAAAGTAGTAATATTATCTCGATATTAAAAATTGATGAACCATTTTTTTCACTATTATTTCCTTCATTTTAATTCTAAGTGCTTTACATCACAACAACATTAGTCCCCTCTAGTCCTGCATTAAACATCCTCTTGCTTTATCATCTCCAGCATCACAGTCCGTCATTGGACGTAGACCCAACCCAAGATTCGTAATATCTCTCTATCATGGACATCGCAGAGCTAATACTTTCTGAATTCGTCTACTTCGTCTCTCTATCTTGTTTTCTACTGGTTTTGGTTGTGCATGTGATCTCTGGGGCTTCCATATTGTGAATTGTAATGCTTATCAGTTGTCAGCCATTCTTGCAACTTAACCAGCCCATTGCCACTATTCACGAATAGATTCAATGATTTCTCGAATTCAATTTTCTTCCTGATATATTGTGCTATCTCCGTATGAGTTTGAGCATGATCCTGTCATATGTGTGCTGGAGGCATTTGAGTTTGAAGGTCAGTCACTAGGTTAGATTTTATGTTTCTGATTAATCGGTGACTATCGGAAGGATGAATCGTTGTATACTATACCCTTGTTTTCAGACTATTGAATACTGCTAAAAGCTCATGCAGCCAATCATATATTTTTTAATAATTGTCATTTTCCTGACGCCAGTGTCATCTGCAATAATCGTATCATAATAATACTCCATAAATTTTCATCAAATAAATATCCAAATCTACAGAAATCCCCATATAGTGATAATGCCTTAAATGGCGTTGTATCTACATTACAAATATGCAGTACACATGAAGTATTTATTGATGCAATCAGTTATAGTTCAGTTGTCAAACTTTCTTGATAGCTAAGATATTCTATTGGAATTCTAGAACGTTTCAGTGACCCTTGTTCCAAATGGAGGAGGTGTAGTAAAGTATGCTAAGATAGAAGGCTGTAAACGAGCAGATTTATACGTGTTCAAAATGCAGTCGGTTCTAAGACATAACAGTGATTATTAGCTATTTATCTTATAGATGAAACGTGGTCAAATAGTATTTTTTGGACTATGACACTTTTGTTTTCATAATACCAAAGAGAATATTATCACAGGAAGCAAATTCTTCATACCCGATCAGCGCTCCCTGATTGACGATGTTAGAATGACAATTAGGTAATTGTGATGAGAAGAAACAAAAATAACATTAGATGAATACGAATGAAAATTAATGATAACCTTCATTATTGTTCTAAAAAGTGTCAGAGTATTTTTTTTTCAATAAATCTTACTCCTGATTTTTATGATGTTCATATAAACTGCTAGTTTGCAATAAATACTGTGATGTAAACTTATTTTTATAGTGTTGGACTTGCAATTGCAAGATGTTTCATAAGTGTCAGTAAATAGTCAGTTAATTCGTCCAATACGGTTATCTTCAATGGCTGTGTGTCATGTATTTGAGACGCAGTAAGGAGCGTCAAAATAGATCATTAAGTTCTGCCTACTGCGGTTGGGATTTCTCTTGCCTGGTCTATGATTATCTGTATCAAATGGGTTGCCATATAGCAATTACAGCTTTGATAGAGGGTTATTCTGTGTAGTTGCCG
The DNA here is from genome assembly GCA_963457665.1 of Thysanoteuthis rhombus. Taxonomy (NCBI): domain Eukaryota; kingdom Metazoa; phylum Mollusca; class Cephalopoda; order Oegopsida; family Thysanoteuthidae; genus Thysanoteuthis; species Thysanoteuthis major. The sequence continues at coordinate 55,676,491 of OY735206.1, read as the reverse complement.
TTCGCTATTAAATCCTGATTCATTAAGCGTTACTTAAAGCAGGGTTCATTGCTTCAGTTAATGTTGGGATCAACTGAAGCCAAATGGTCGCTCAACTGATGATCTTTCCTTCGTCTTGGTTTGTCTGCTATTGTAATGGTCCAAGCAAAGGAATTCAATTGCTTCAATCATCTGATACCAGTGTCTGCTGATTCTGTCATTTCTCCATTATTTGATAGTGAGGCTGTTCTGCCATTAAAGTATCACCCATTAGTGAGCAACCGCCAACCAGATTTCCATTGATTGCCGATAATCTTTGAAATCAAACAGAACAAGATTTTGTGATTTCTAGTCGAACATTAGACAATCAAAACAGATATCATGAGGTATTACTCATTACCGATGTCTTCAGATGGGTATATTAATTTTTGGACGGGAACATATGCATATTTTTGGCGACTGAGTTACATAGATAATACCTGATATTATTGGTTTTTATTGTGTAGTATTCCACCACAATAGCAATACCCTGCTGTGTTTGGTGTGGAATAGAATTGACTTTCTATAGAACGGAAAAAAAGTAAAAGTCATGGGGATTAAATCACTTATGAACTACACTGTATTTCTTCCAAATAATATTATTTTAAAATAGCTGAACTACTACATCAATTATGATATTAATTAAATTCTACCAGCCTGATCGAAACTTTTGCAATTGCTTGGATGTAATTTAGATAGTTTCAGGTTAATAATAGTTATTTTATCTGTTTTCTGACTTTTCGTACGTTGGACACGATGAAAATACTCAGAAAAGTCAAAGTAATTGTGGACAAGTAAATGAATAGAAGCCAAAAACTCAGAAACAAGTTTTGAGATCCCCTTTCTTCATTGAATAAGGGATTTTCATACACAGATATTCTACACTTCGACGTGAAAAAGCAAACGGTAGGAACAGCGTTTGACTTTCGTTTTGCAATGGGTCGTTATAGAGTCAGCATGTACTATCTCCCTCTGTCTTTTTCATGCCAGTTTCCCGTACTTCCTATTATCCACACTTCCTACAAGTCCGAGAGACGTAAGATAATTGCCATTCGGGTGGTGTGGTCTTATATGAACTAATGGTAGTTTTTCTTCTACTTTCAGCGGAAGAAACTTGTATTTGCAAAATGAAACGTCCATCGTCCATTGAATGACCAGTATCATTCATGGTGTATAGCATAAGCAATTCTAATGATTATTCAAGATATATTAACATGGATGTAAATCAGCCAACTCCCAGTCTCTAATGATATTGATTGATTCAATCTGACAAAGTTTGAACCTGTAAATTAGACTAACGATTACACACCTAAAAAAAGTTCGACTGACTTGCAACTCTTGCAATTTTGCTATTATTCTATGATAGTAGTAGTAGTAGTAGTAGTAGTAGTAGTGTTGGCAGTGCTGATTAAAGAATTCGTTGCTGTTCAAGTCATAGCAAAGAATAAGGACTATTGCAAGTGGATTTGTTTCTCATCGACCAGTCGATTAGCGTTGCTTTTTAACAAAGTTGTTTTTGTACTAAACCAATTAGAAAGAGTGGGTCGACTTACAGTAACTTTAGCTTTATGTCAGACAATCTGATAGAGGTTGAAAGAATTGCACTTTGTGTTGAAAGTGATAGGAGGAACGTTCACCCATCTAATGTTATCTTTCTTCTCTCTCTCTCTCTCCACACACACACACACACACACACACATATATATATATATATATATATATATATATATATATATATATATATATATATATATATATATATATATATATTGCAAACTATCTACCAAAACTGTCATCAAAATTGTCTAAATAGTTTTCTTCAGTTTCAAGTTGATCTGGTTGGCTGGGCGACCTTTTGTATATCATGTGCACAGGTGGCACCAATGGAGCTAGCAAATTAGGCAAAATATCCGAACATTTACTCCTTATTATGCATAGAGAAGAATCATTCATTTTCTTTTTTTTTTCTTTTTTTTTTTTCTTCTTTTATCTTGATATTCACGTTTGAACATTTTTTTTGTGGAGGGGTTCAATTTACAATGTTGAACTAGTCTCTTAGTTTTTGGCTGGAAACATTCAGGCTCTTTTTTGAGAATCCAGACCTTTTTTCAGTAATCAATGCAAGAGAGATAGCTGATTCATTGATTACCCCTTTTTCTGACTTTTTTTGATTATTCACTGCAGCATGCTGCCAAAAGGGTTTGGTTTCTATTATTTGACGAATCAGATCTGCTTATCTATATATCTATCAATCTATCCATCTATCTATCTATCTATCTGTCTATATTTCTCTCTATCTTTCTATCTATATCTATTTATCTATCTTTATGTATATATATATATATATATGTATATATATGTATATATATATATATATATATATATATATATATATATATATGTATATATATATATATATATATATATACATATATATATATATATATACATATATATATATATATATACATATATATATATTCCTCATCATCATTTATTTTCCAAAGCGTCTTCTTTATTGCTATCAGATATCAGATATTTCATTGTTATCAAATGTTTTATAATAAATCTGTTTGTCTTTTTCGTGTTTATTATTGTCTTTGCTATACACAATTACTTCTTCCTTTCCCCTCTCTCTCATCAACATATACATCTTGTCTTTTGAAAACGTCACTTACTGTTCCATTTCTTTTGCGTTGATTCCAAGTCGAAATATCAAATCAAAAGGTCCCAATATCAAGAAGGTCCCAAACAAATGATCCAAGTACATAATGTTCATTGCAAACGGTCCAAAAATAATACGCCAAAACTCGCAAAAGCGTCCAGAGGGGGGGGGGTCCATGGAGGGAAGGTCCAATGCAAGAGGGACGATGCAAAAAAGCCAATTTATACCTTTACACACGCAACATACGCACTTGTTACATACTCACAGATACGCGTGGACACATATGCCACATACGTACACACAAGCAGGTAAACAAACAAACATACTCATACACTCTTTTAAATGAAGCCACATGACACATGCATACACATTATCTACGCACATGCACACGCACTCGTACACCAACATATCACATAAACATATGCAACATACGTACACCCAAAGAAATATGATGCATACGCAAACACATTGACGTATGCAGAAAACATAATGACTCATTGTACATGCGCAAATTAAATACACAAATACTACATACTCATATTCATACTTACGACCCCCCCACACACATACATTTGGACATTTTCATCTCAGCTGTATCCTCTCTCTCTCTCTCTCTCTCTCTCTCTCTCTCTCTCTCTCTCTCTCTCTCTCTCTCTTTCTCTCTCTCTCTCTTTCTCTCTCTCTCTCATTCTTTCTTTAATTTCTGAGCCCTCACTTCTTTGCACTGTCTTGCCCCATCTCATTATCTTTCTTATTATCATTAATTCTCTTTACCCTGTTTAATTATCTTCACTTATTCCGTCTCTAACACCTTCTATCAGCAGCTTAATCTCATCATGCCGCATGATAAAATGGTCAGATTGTGAGGTGTTGAAGGGTAATGATTTGCTCATTAATTCACCCAATATCGAAATAAAGCGGACAGTCAAACGCAACAATTATTTAGATTGACAGGGAGAGCATCTAATGCCATTCACAAAACTCTTGTCATCTACTAACCAGAGAAGTAAACAGATCCAGTATACAGTATTAAATCAGATGAATCAATGTTGAAAATGTGATGTAATTATGACGTAACTTTGATCACATATCCTTATATTCAGTTACTTTGGACTATCTACGTTTGTTTCCTTCAAAAAATGAAAATATCCCATTATAAAGATCCTTCCGCTTGCTTTCCGAACGAAAGATAATTTTTCTGGCAATTTTTTTTTCTGTAATCCAACTTTCATCTTGAAGGCATTTTAGAAAACACAGTGGTTTTGTAGTTGGAGATAAATGATCAATAGGAAGAAAAACAATTTCGATTCAAAGGAATCATTGTATTCTTTTCAAAATTATAAAAACGTTATCTTCAAATTAGTCGTTGGAATGTTCCCTTCGCAGATCATAGGTGAACTCCGAGAATCTCTGGAGATGAAACACATTGCCACAGTTTGACAGCGAATGTTGCAAATACGTTTAAATCTCACAAATTATTCCTGATGTAATCAAATGGCACTGGCTCTAAATTGAAATTGTACTTCAATTACAAGAAGAAAGCGGTAATTGCTTGGTTAATTGGCTGTCGTACTGAAACCATTTGTATGCAAACTTTGCACCCTCTCAGTGAATATATATAGTACAATAGCGTCATGATAATCCAATATTACTGCTATAAATGGGCAATTGGCTACGGAAAAGTTAGGACATTATTAAGTGGATGAATGTAGAATTATCCCTATGTCTGCAAACATAAAATATCCTTTAAAATGTTTGTCTCTCCATATTAACCTCTCCAAAGGCTCTCAATTGATTTTGATAAAGGAAATAGGCTATGAGAGATCTGATTAAACTTTGAGGTGGACCAAGGAATTTTTTTTCGATTCCGCTCTTTTACTATACTTTTTGTCAACCTGATATCTCCAAAAGTTCTCAATGAATTTTGGTGGATCCAAGCGCAATTATTCCCCTTTTGTCGTTATTTGCCCTCAAGATATTGCCAAAAAGTCATATCTCAACACAATATCTCCAAAAGTTCTCAATGAATTTAGAATAACTTTTGTGAAAGGGTAGGCAACGAGCAATAAAAATGATGCGATTTGGGGGCGGATCAATGCTCATTAACCTCCATTGAAATGGTGTAAGTAGAGTTATGCTCCTTCCAACTACTATCTAGTTTGTATGGTAATTTATAACTCTGAATTACGACAAAAAGGAGCTCGATTTTCTGAAGAACTTATTTTGGGGGTTGTAGAAGACATTGTATACGTTCCAGTTGTACACTATCTATATGCCAAGTTCCATCTCCATGCAAATCTTTTTAAGGTCTGTCTAATTCTACTGGACTTTGAAAACAGTTACGAGACAGCATCCGACATATCATAGAACTTATCTATAGCGTTTGTTGGAGATTTTAGAAGCAAGAAACCGTTTTTAGACCACTAAGTGCTCTAAAGTTGGGAATCATCTGTTTGAGATGAAAACTTGAGAAGAGACCAACGACATTATTTACCCAAAACTATTAATGAGAATTCGAAGTAGTAATAACCATTTTCGTGTAATGAAGCCAAAAGATAAAAACATACTACATTAAAAATTAAATTGTTGGTCGTCGTATGAATAGCCATTCTTGTACTTTGGAATCTATGATGTATGTTTCATGAGTGGAACAATGAATCCATAGCCTAATAAAGGAAATACCATTTATTTTACTTAATATAAGTATTTACGAAAAACATGCAATGTGCACATGAAATAATCATGCTCGACATCACATAGGGAGATCACAGCAGCACAATATACTATGGTGTTCAAAATATTGTAGAATCCATTAGAAAACAAATGGCAATGTGCTGGTCATGTTACAAGAATGGTAGACAACTGATGGACACCACGACCCACAACATTGATACCCGGGGATCATATATGAAACCGTGGCTGGCAGAATATGAGATGTTGAGACGAACTGTAAAAGTTCTGAAAGAATTGGCTCCGTGATGCTCCACGACAGAAAGGGCTGGCAAAGCCAGACGGAGGTCTATGTCCAACAACGGGAGATAATAGACTTATAATGATGAAATATGTGGGTTTTTTTTTCTAAATGATCCCTTTCCTATGCGATGCATTTAATACAGGGGTGAATTTTAGAAACAAATATCGAACACCACACATAGCAAATTCAAATAAGATTGATAATGAGGTGTCAGACTGCAGATTTATTGATCGATGCTTGTAATTTCATTTTCAGTCGGAAACGCTTACATGAATTCCTGACCTTATACGATCAATTTTTATTACATAACATGCATATTTTTACCGAAATTTATTATCAAAACATTGTCAAACTGGTCTGGGCAGCCTTTCAATACAAAGAGTCACTTGTTATTTCATCCCATGGAATAGCCCAAGTATGGATAATCAAAAATGACAAAAAATGATCAAAAAATGCCGATTATGTCATGTTCCAAAACAGTAGTAGTACTTCCAACAAAGCTATCGAATAATGATTTCTGCTCCAACGCCTAAGCATAAGTACCACAATCCAAGGGCGTCCTACAAATACATCAAAATACCAGGAGTTTTACAGTTTCACTGTCACATTGTGCGAATACCAGATTTGAGCAGATGCAGCCCTTTTTCAGTCTTGGAGAGTAATCATATATTCCATTCTCTCTGAGCTAGTGATGATATATACTAATTTACCTGTGCAGTAGAAGATTTGCATTGTGGTGAGCTTGGAGGATAGCCTTCTGTTGACCACAGACAGATTCTTCTTATTTTTTATTCTGTTTTTATTAATAATATTTTTATCATTATTCTTCAACCACAACATTTTTATTACGTCATCAAAACATTTAACCACCCAGTGAGCTTATATTCTATTTTCTCTGTTAATCTTTTTTTTTTGTATTTGTTTTTGCTCAGATCAGATGATAGGCTTTCCTATTACAATAAAATGACGTCATAGACACTATTGTGAACTCATATCTGATCGTTGCACATTAAAAGAGCTTGAGATTGATAGGTTGACACTTCTGAAATAATTAAGATTAGGGCATATGAATTAAAATAATATATCTGATAAATAGCTTTAGGCTCCGAATATATATATATATATATATATATATATATATATATATATATATATATATATATATATATATATATATATATATATGGGGGAATATCTATCTATCTATCTATCTATCTATCTATATATATATATATATATATATATATATATATATATATATATATATATATATATATATATATATATATATATTGCCTCCAAGCAACGTATGTAATATTGATGAGAAACAGTGAGATCACTGGATACTCGGGGACTTTTTTGAATTGGACATTTGCAGAAAGTTATTTGACCAAATATCGTTTTTCGAATATATATATACATGTATATACATATAACCATATATTTATACGAATAAATATATATATATATATATATATATATATATATATATATATATATATATATATATATATATCCTTTAACGTTGCATTCCTTTTTCCATTGAGCTGTACAGTCCAGCAGGAAGACAAAGTCCCAAATAACTGCTTTGTTCCCACATTTTTCATCTTGTTATCTCATCATCAACAGCTGCAGCATCAGCCTTTTACTGAAAGTCTTCTGTCTTTGGATATCGATTTCACCTTAAACTCGCCACATTTTTCTATTATAGGTGTTGCAGAGCGTGTACTTTCTGAATTTGTGTATATCTGTAACACCACCACAATTTCTATTGGCCTCAATTTGGCATATGATCTCTGGGGATCGTCGTCGTTAGTTCTGATGTCCAGTGGGTGTCTGACATTCTTGAAGTACACACACGTGTATGAATATTTAGATGTATGGAATAAGATATTCTGCAAATTGACATGAATGTATCCAGTTTCTAGTTTTAATCCATTTCGAGTAAAACACTCATTCGAATCAGTATTGAGCATTTTTTCTATAAATTTTCTATTTCTATATTAGGACATCTCTAAATGAATATCAACTATATATATATATATATATATATATATATATATATATATATATATATATATATATATATATATATAATATATATATATATATATGTATATATATATATATATATATATATATATATATATATATACACATGTGCAATCGAATTGTATTTTGTAATATTTGTTTACGTGTGTATGTGTGTATCAGTGTTGATGTATGGGAGTGAAATTCACAATACAAGCTTCTTGTTGTCATCAAACTGCAAAATGTTTTGCCACCATTTTTTTAAATATCAAAGATTTATTTCACTTGAAGTCAATAAAAAGAAATATGCGTCTCTTTTATTTTCCTTGTTTCCCGTGTCCCATGCTTTTATTGTTTAACTTCATTCGCTCACTGCAAGGAGATCCATATTTTATAATTATTTTTTGACGTGCATATTCTAGTTGAAGCTCTGGTTGCAAATAATCCTTTTTTTCTTTTATGCTTTAAAGAAAATTTAATGAGAAAATATCGCGGTTTCAGATTCAATTTGTTTATTTTTCTGTGGTCACAGCGATAACAATAGTAATTTAAACTAAAGGGCAAGCAGACAAATAAACAATTACTTACATGAATAATGGGAGCAATAAAAAGATGAATACTCGGCAGTGAGATCATTATTGTTCTTATTTCCACTGATATTATTTTAACAATAAAAACAGTTCAAATTTTTTAATGATACTTTTTTCATTATAATTTTTACTTCTCGTGAAAGATTATCCCTTATTTATCTGATGACATTCATTTCGTCACGTCATAGTTTTATCAAATGGTTGATTACAGGAGATTAAAAAGAGACTCAGAGTTGTCATGTAATGGAGAACACTAAAAGACGATGTTTTTTTGTCTGTTTTTTTATATATCGATCCCTTTGACAGTCGTGGGTAACTACGTTCTATCTAATTCAAACAGTCTTATAGGATACACGCGAGGAAAGATCAAGCAAAATTACCTGAATTCAACAGGTTTTACAGAGAGAGGTGCGAAATTGAAAAGAAAGGAGAGAAGAAAGAACAACAAATATGAAAAAAAAGGATAAGATACAAACGAAGGGTGATTAGAAGAAGTCGAACGTGGAAAAAGAAAGGAGACAAACAAAGAAAAAAGGCAGGGAGAAAGTACAATGAAAGATAGAAAAACTAAAGAGAGAAAAATGTAAAAGAGAAAAAAAAGGAAGAGAAAAACGCTCGAAGAAAGAAAGGAAGAGAGAGAGAATGATAAAAAGATAGGAAAACGAAAGAAAAAAGTAAAAGAGCAAAAGAAAAAGAGAAAGGGCAAATGAGAAACATGGAGAGGGATGAAATAGGTTGCAATGAAAGAAAGAAACAAACAAAGAATCAAAGAAAGAAAAAAAGAAAGAAAGAGAGGAGAGAAAAGAAACGAATCAATGAAAAATAAAACGATAAAAAAAAGAGATATGAATAAAAGAGAAAAAAAGGAGGAGAAAAAAAAGAAAGACGGAAAAGGAGGAAAAAAACGAAAAGAAAAATGTGAAAATGAAGAAAGAAAAACTGGTTAGGAAAACAGATATAAAAAAAGATAAAAGAAATAAGGGATAAGACTGACCTCTGTTCGGTCAAACTCCACTCGTATTTCTATACAAACGGAAAATGATTTTTGCAACTTTTGTATTGTATCTAGACTAATGTTTGAGCCTTTTGCATACTGATGTTTTCTCTGCTAATACTACAACGCCTATTGACCCTACGTTTAGCATGTAGACTGATGAGAGATCATCTTCCCGCACAAGCTTCGCAAGGTTGACCATCGAGGTCATTCGAGACCATTTTCCAGCCTATATCTGGTTCTAAACAATTTCATATTGAAATTTACTACGATGATTCTCCATTCGAATAGCACTGACTTTTTTTTACAATAGAATTGATTTTGAAGTTTGAACGTTTTTTCATTAATGAAGCACTGATACTTTATCATTATCATTTGCATTCATGTCTGGTGCTCAGCGGTGGGGAATGATTGACAGCAAATCTCCCGAAATCTTGAACCCTACTCTTCCCACTCTCATAGTCAAAAATCAGCTTCGTGGATCCAGGTTCTGGTATTTGTCTAAGATTATTATTCTTAATGAAAGTAAGTAAACACACACGCGCAAACAGATACAGCCGTTGTCTTTGAGGAATCCATCTCCTCTCAAACTTCTTCCCCGGTGAGTGATTTCAATTTAGTTGATAAACAAGTAACAAGCGCAGACTACAAAAGGTGAGATTTCGAAATGATGCAAATATTAATTTTTCCGAAATGAGTAATTTCGGAAGATAATTGTTTTGAGCAAATAAATATGCAAGAAAAAAAAGAAATTCAAACATCAAGAACAATTTTCCAATATGTGAGCCAGCACTTAGATTTGAGTCACAGCTTTTTAGCCGGAAAATTTAGCCTGCGGTTTAAGAAGAGAAAAAAAATCCAAACATTGAAAGCAATGAGTAATACGTGATCTCCGAGAAATAGACGGTGAGCAGCGCACTTCCCTAAATTCGGTGAGAATTGTTCTTTTTATGAAGGATGGGGAATTAAGTCAACTCTAACTCCGACGAGAGTTTGACATGAAGAAAAGTAATATGATGCTGTTTAGTCGAATATTAGTTGTTATTCACAAAGCTTGGCCTTGATAATCGTACCTACTGTTCATAAATGACCAACCCTCTGAGTACTGAGCAAGTTAATAACTGCTTAACTTCGTAGCTGAATATCAGTAAATTTTATTTCATAAGATGTTGTGATAAATCATTAAGGACAAAGAACATATCCTCTATCAAATAGCATTTCACTTGAAAACTGTCGGCAAATAATGAATCGGGGATGTCTTGAAGGAAAAGCGATAACAAGAAAGATTTTTTCAGGGTTAAATGCTGAAAACATAGCTTATCAGATCTGATAAAGGAAATAGATGTACAGCACTTTACTCAGTGAATGTTCTCAACAATACTCGCATGAAACCTATAAGGAAAAAGACGAAAAGCATGAGAATTGGTTTAAATGAAAGGATAAATTAACGAAGGAAATGAAGAAACACAAAAAATAATTCAGACAGTAGTAAGGTTGGAGAAAGTAGTCAAGATCCGACCAAAAATACCAGTTGACATTTGGCCTCAACCAATATTCAGCAGAAAATTGTTGTTCCCAAAATATTATCACGTTAAATACTGTTATGTTATATTCCCCTTCTGGTGAATACCATTTTGATTAAAGCGTTAGTGATGGTCTTTATTTATAGAACAATGAAAAACAAGAAAGCATATCATGAATTTTGTAAATTTTGTCTGTTTATTCGGCAGGATTGAATACAATATAAAACTAATATAGAACTTTTACATTACAGAAGAACAATCAAGTTTATATGACTGGAATTAAAATAAAGAAAAACATAATATTCGTCTTTTCTCAGCGAGAAATAATATTTTTTTTAAAACATTTCATCTAGAGTATTATAAAAAGTGCCTTGGTTTTAAACCTTTATAGTACTAAGGTTTAAGACTTACAAAAGCCCTGCTGGTGATCATAAGTGAAAATGTTTCAATTATCTTTGCTAAAAATAAAATGAAAAATACAATCTCTTCAGTAGAAATAATCAATTACTCTTTTTAATCTTAACTTGATTTGCTAACAGTATTTGTAAAATGGTGGATTGTATTTATCCGAATAGATAGAAAAAAAAATTAAGATAGTCACTGCATTTGCATATTTTGCAATCAGTGTTTGGTATAACATTCTGTTTTATATGTCCTCGAAACAGTATAATGAGACGATTCAAACCACCAAATTTGGAAATCTGTTGACTATAGTTTTTTATGTTGCAAGGCCAAAAATGACCGATAAGATGTAGAGTTCTCAACACAGGGGAATACTTCGCAAGACTATGTTGCTAACCAACACTTCACCTTTCATACTCATTCACAAAGCTTACATTAGTTTGGCATATATATATATATATATATATATATATATATATATATATATATGTGTGTGTGTGTGTGTGTGTGTGTGTGTGTGTGTGTATATATGTGTGTGTGTGTGTTTATATATATGTATATATGTGAGGTGGTTGTGGATATGAGGGAGTGTCTGAAAACAGCAGTGAATAAAAAACATTTTCCAATCTTTCTTGATTTGTTGTAAATGAATGAAAACAAATGTTACTGTCAACCAAATTGTCAGTCTGTACTCATTGCTGAGCTGAGCGTTGAATGAGGAAATTACTGACATGGCTTATTCCACATTGCAGACACTTCAAAACACAGATTTGCAGAGTATTATAAAATGGCAACAAAAAAAAGGACACGTGTGTCTACAGAGGCTACACACATGAAAATTGCACCAAGTTTTTGACCTGAATGATTTCCACATACTACAAAGCCTGGTCAATAGGCAGATCAAAAAGTTACAAACCAATAATAATAATAATGATAATAATAATAATAATAATGATGATGATGATGATGATAATGTGCTCTGCATCAATTTCGTTGACAACGTGATGCGACAAAAAGCACTGACTGGTGCCTTGTCACATACCAGCGACATCGACCCCTCTCCACGAACGCTTCTATCAGCGTTGCCTGCATATCATCCCCCATGAGAACTAGAGCGATTCCATTGCAACATTGAAGTCTTCAAGACAGCCATTGCCACAAGCATTGAAGCCAGGTAGCAAAATTCACTTCTGAACTGTGCAAACTATGTGGTGAGGATTGGATGTAAAGTCCACATTTCAAAATACTCAGGCCGTAACAAAAAAAACGCAATAGCTCTGTATTAATACTCAGGTGGTGTAATCCATTTGAAATTAACCAAAATATAAAGGAAAACGAAAGAAATCGAATCGTGGCGTAGCATGATATCATGAATGTAGAGAGCAGGCAGAGTTGTACAGCAGTTCATCTTTTTAAATGATTACAGATATTTCCAAGTGTTTATACGTGCAGGGTCAGATGCCTATGTTATTGTTGAGATGTATCACAAAGGGTATGCCATGAACACATGTATGTATGTATAAAAATATATGTGAACGAATAGGTAAGGAATGTTCTAGGAGAGAAAGTGTATTGGCGTACAAGAACGCACATTTCAATGTGTTTATATGTACGGATAGGGGGAGCACTTTAAGGGTGTGAGTTTACATCGTTTATGGGTGTAGTATGACGGTATCTATTTACGTAGGCATGGGTGTTTGAACGTATAGCTCACCTATAAAGATGGAGAAAAAGTAGAGGGTAAGTATGTGGAGACACACGGACTGATGGCAGACCTCCTGCAACGTGAATATCAAATTAAAAGATGATCTCTTGAAAGGTAACGTTTTTCAATTTGAATGGGATTCGTCTAAAGCCATTAAATCTCAGAATCTTCAATTTTTTTAAGATGAAATTCAAAAATTATCAAGAAGACTTCTTTGTTCGATTTCAACTCGTTTGGATGCGGTACTGGTGAGGATATTCGACCCCCAAATTAAAGTTTCTGGTTGGTCAACTTTTAACACTTTTAATATACCCCCAACGGGTCCATGATAAAACAGCTGACGATACCCATAATAGAATTAAGTGTATAACATTAGAATCCTAATTTATATGAGAGTAACAAAATCAAGTTATGCTTGGAACACAGAAAACTCAGAATAAAGCGATTTGAAATCAACTGAGTTGCATTACATAACATCCGAAGAAGATTTGAAGTTGTATATAATGTACTAAAAAGGACAATTCATTCTTTCTCAGCATTAACATACGAAATTCGAGGAAATTTACACACACACACACACACACACACACACATATATATATATATATATATATATATATATATATATATGTGTGTGTGTGTGTGTGTGTGTGTAAGGTCATATACTACAGGAAAAAGCAATTGTAAATTATTGATGCCAATTCGTCGTTGGCAGTTAATGTGAACATCAAACAGAATAGTTTTGTTTGTGATTTTCTTCAGCGGTTGATTTTGGTGAGTCTTGCGATTTAATGTCCGCCCCAGGTTCGACCAGTTATTATCATCCATGCATCTTATGTTCCTACCAGATGTGTTGCGGCTTTTGCTTGAGATTGAGTGTCATCCTGTCTCCATATATCTTTAACACTTGTCTTAGTATCCTGTAAATATATAGGCTTATAACAACACTGCCGTGGCCTGGGAATGTAAGTTATTCCTCTAATTTTCATTTCATCAACTCTCGATTCTTGCTTGGACCTGATAATATCACCATCGACCAAATCAAAAAAGCTGATAATGTCAACATTAGAAAAATTAGCCATTCTATTCAACTTATGCCTCAAACGAAGAGAGGTCCCTAATGCTTGGAATACCACAATCATAATGCTTTTATAGAAAGAAAGAAATCTGAAAGATCTTATCAACGTGAGATCAATTAGCCTATTCCAAGTGATCGCAAGCCGCTGTATCATTTTTGGACTTTAAAACCTCATATATGTATTGCGATATATCGATCGACACACCGATTTCTTCGTTGGGATACATAAAGACGCTTTCAGCTACTAAAAAAAAAGGAGTGAGGTAAGGTGATATCAGCTCACCTAAACTCCCCACAGCCTGCATCGAATTGACTGGGAAAAATAATGAATCAGGAGAGACGGCATGTATCTAGGTAACCCCAGATCTGTTGACAATATCGTTCACTTTGCCAAAAACCTTCATGATCTCTTAATAGGCTGATTGAATGAATCAAAAAGATTGGTCTTTGCGTGGACATCAGTAAAACAAATGTTTATGTAAAACAAGCACGTTTAGGATAAAGACATAACGATAAAAATCTGAAACGCACAGCTGAAGAGTGTAAACCACTACATCTACCTAGGACAACGAGTCTCCATGAAATCCTCAAAAGAAGAAAATATCAAAAAAAGATCACTCAAGAGTAGCATGCCATATGTGGAGAAGGCTCAACCTTCAAGTACAAGAAAAAATCCATTCGTCATAAAAAGAAAGGCATTCACCCAATACATCTTCCAGATAGTCACCTACGGAGCTGAAACATGGAACCTAATCGAAAGATTGATATTCGAACTGAGAAACATGCAATGTACACAGGAGAGAATCGTGTTCAATCTCACAGGGAGGAATTACAAGGCAGAACAGTACAGAAATATTGGAGTCAGAGATGTAGAATAGATTAGTAAACACAAATGGCAGTGGATTCGTCTTGTGGCATGAATGTCTGATAATTCCTGGACCTCATGGCTTGCAATGTAGTTACCCAGAGACTACATGCAAGACTATAGCCGACTGAAAATAAAATGACGAAAGGAACTAAACTATTTCCAGAAAATCCTGGTACTGCCAGACATCTACGATTTGGCAGGTTTTATTCATTTTTATGAATTTGGGCATTTACATGTTCACACTACAGACATCTACGTTCTTCCTACTTTTATAGGTGAAGTTTTTGATGTTCTGGCAATCTATGTTGTGTTATCTGTCATTTAAAACATTTTCTATTTATTGATTATGTGGTAATTGTAAATGTTTGTTTATTGATCAAACCACACAAAATATTCAACGGAAAAATCAAGAAATCCTTTAAAAAAAACGGAAGTAAAATATCAAAATACCACAAAAACCCACAACTCCCACGCATAAGTAGAGAAAGGAGCTTTGAATGTCCATTGATTCCCCGAGATTCAACGTTATATAACCAGTCACTGTCAAATCCAGAGGCCCATCCCAACCCACCACAAGAATAAACATTGGAACAACGGAAATATCTTTAAAACAAAGAAACCACATGGACTGAACATTATTTAACAAAAAAATACACACGTTGCAGAACACCTTCAAAATACATGTAGGACATGACAAATACAGAATAGAGCACACCAGAAATAAGAGAGAAAAGAAGAAAAAAAATGAAAAGCCTTACAACAACACTTCAAAAAACTTTGGTCTTTGCTTAGAAGAAGAAATTGCAATGATCATCTTCCATGAACAGCGTAAACTTGTCAGAAAAAGATCAGCGCTCGAATTCAAATACAGACACGAAATAGTTTTTATTACGCTCCCCACCCCAACACTATGACTCTAGAGACTAAGAATATTCTTCCGTGTTCACTCTAAATCGATTATCTTATATCGTCAAGAACAAAAAAACGACTCAATTCCAAAATATCTGAAAAAAAAACTCAAAAAAAAAATCTAGAAAAAACAAAAACTATTAACTGCCTAAGATAAAGTTCAGCAGTCACGAGGCCTGGATAAAAAAAAAATCGTGAATAAAAATTTCTTTAAGAATTGTGATACTATTCAACAGAAAACCAACCAAAAACCTTATAACCATTACAAAGAAAATTATTACTTAAAGTAGCTTCAGTCCTTACCTTTCGAATAACCTATACGCATGAATTACCAGATCAAGAGCGGTAAAAGACCCGATGATCACGATGCATTTTGCCACCTAGTTTTACGATAGAGAGTTCATTATTGTGTTTAACCTGTGTATCACTTCAGTCAGCAATTTCCCATGTAATTTTCTTCGATGTTTTTTATCTCTGTTCCCCACTATACTTTATTGTTATGGAACAATGGATAAATTGTCTCTTGTTTGGATCATCAGTTGTTTACCATGTAACTATTTCGGGGATTTTATAAATAAAATCATTATATTAACATGGCACTCCATCAGTGTTGATCAAACACTAACTTCCTTTCTTTTTAAGTAGTTTATGTCATGCATGTAGTTTGTCATTTTATATGAGGTTTTGTATGAATTGTATAATGATATTTTTCTATCCTATGTATCATCTTTTTCTTCTTGAAACAGGGCTTACTTGAATAGGTTGCACCAAAACGTTTTTAACGATGAAGGATCAGTATGCATAACAACAGACATGACTCGTTGTTCGTGTCATTTCGATCAAATGCTCTCCCATGTGAATGCTCACCCATGTTTTTTCTGTTTTAATCTCTGAATTCATGCAGACCAACATATGATATCTTCTTTAAGAATACTAATAACACTGAAAGAGCTTCTCCTAGTCGATTCTCCACCAACATTTTATTTATGTATACAAGTTTGATACAGTGGCCTGCAACCAGTGTTTATCTGTGAATAATGGCTTTCCCTCTGAACCTCGCAGGGTCCAGTTATCAGGGCCAAGGTGACGGATGTCTGCGATGACAAGGAGGAATGTTCCAACGATTTCCATTTCGAAAGCATCTATGTTATTCATAAACATTTTGCCTGCCAACCAGCTGGAAGGTGTTAGCATAATGAGATAGGAAAACCGGTAATCACTCGTCGTTATCACTCAGCGGTAGGGAAAGTGGTATGCAGAACGTGGAGAGTTGAAGTTCCAGGCCACGTTCTCCGCCGAAGGTTTTGTTTTTTACAAAAAAATCCATTAACATCAACCTGAACATATTTTGTAGGCACCCATACGAAAGAGTACAAAATTAGTTTTAACATATTCCTCTCTCTGTCTCTCTCACTCTCTCCATCACTCTCTCTCTCTCTCTCTCTTTCTCACACACAGACACACACACGTGCGTGCATGCACGCAAATGTACAAAGAGAGAGAGAGAGAGAGAGAGAGAGAGAGAGAGAGAGGGGGTTGTTTACATATGCGTAACTTGGAGAATTGTATACATCATAACTAAGTTCCCGGTCGGTGTATGAGCTTAAATTTTAAAAAAATAAATGAATAGAATATTTATTGCTGTTTCTAATAGAGGCAAGTAATCCAGCAAACCCCACCCCTATGGAAAGAGCGGTGCAACATAACATTCCCCTTGTTTTCCTCGTGCCTCTTTGACTGACAAAGATAAGCTGTTTTATACACACACACATAGACGAGCACACGCACACACGACGCCAAACACACACATTCACGTGTGAAAATGCGCGTGTTTGAGTCAATATAAAGACATATATTATATACCAGTGAGAAAAATGTGTACCTGCACAATATTTGAATTTAATTGTAAAACCTCAGAAAATACCGAACAAGGAAAATTTCAACTCTAAAAATTCATGCAGTTGCACAAAATAGCTATTAATAGTGTCATGTACCCAAATTTGTATTTAAACTTCGTGAAATAAGATTGTTCAATTTTGCCATTGAAGTAGTATTCTTCTTCTATTTTATGTTGAAATATAATCGTTCAGTATTTTTGCAATTATATCGACACATGGTGCAAATACAACTTTTTTCTGACAGCTTTCTTCAATACTAATAAGTATACATGACATCCTAAACTATAACAACAATCGTTTGAAACAAATTGAATTCGAAAAACCAATATTTCGATGGTAGATGAACATAGTAACCATCTGCACCAAGGAAGCATAAGTACTTAGAATGACTAATCTTTTTATATAAATCTTTGGTACCTGACTTTCTCATTTCTTATACGAAATTAATTTTTATATGTTAACGAATCAAAGAATAATGTTTTCTCAGGGGAAAAAAAGCATTCGAATTAGGTGTATATTGTAAATTCACTTTCACAGTTCAGGTGTGCATTGTAACGTATCAAATTTGAAAAAAACTTCCCCACAAAATTTGTACGTGGCCATTTTAAAGGAATTTTTGAGAGTCCGTGTAACTGAAAATAGTAACTAAAAAAATATCAAGATGACATACATGTTATAAAAATTTGTTGAATTTCACAAATTACTTTAGAAAATTAAAGTTGTTGATTTGTGTGCAAACTCAACTTACTCATGTTAAGGGCAAAGCGTTGAATGCACCTGTCTGATGATAGAGATTTGCTAATCCTCAGTCAAAACGTTTCTGCTTGAAAATTGCATTTTGCCCCACCTTCGCAAAGAATGATCGTAGGCTGTTTATACATTTAAATATAAGGTTTTAGACTATAATTTCCAAAGATTCCTTTGATTTGGAAGCAGAGAGTTTGATATATTCAACGTACCGAAGCTTAAAACAGCGATTGTTATTGTATCCTAAGATTTTTGGTTTAAATAACTTAAACTATGCATTCAAAATTATCATTCAATTTTCCCACATTCACTGTATCTATCTCCAAAAGGGTTCGTTTTTTTTATTCAGCATTCATGTGGTATTACGTAAAAGATAAACTGTGATGTATATAAATTAAACAAATTCTAGTCCCAAACCCATTCAAGCTTCTATTTAGCTCCATAAAGCGCATTAAATTACTTATTTGCTATTCGATTAACAGGATGCCCGTTGTTTGCAAACAATAACCAATTAGGAAACAGAGAAAATGAGTTTAATTCGAAACTTTTGTTATTCTAATTTTCTAATTCGCAAGCAATCGTGAACAATATTGTTGCTGTTGAGATGTGCACAAAAAGATATTCTCACAACCACGATTTATTAAATCTAAATTCAGTCATCTTTTTGAATCATACAGCAGTAAGTGAGGAAAAAAGTTTCAAAAATAGATTTTTTTAAAAACTAGCTTAAAATAAAAACCTGATTATCCCTAACTCGACGAAGCTTACAACTGTTAAACATTGAATCATTAAGTGGAGGTTTTATGACCGTAGGCTCAATATTGCTTGTGATAACTGCCCGTGAGAATGATTTTTTTAGCTCGTCCAGGACAATGAATCTTGAGGGAGATTAGATTTGAATTCTTATATCTGTTCAACAAAAGATTAAAGAGGGGCAAAATGGATCTTGTAACTCATCTCTCTCTCTCTCTCTCTCTCTCTCTCTCTATATATATATATATATATATATATATATATATATATATATATATATATATATATATATCACTATTTATCTGCATTTGGAAACATATTTGAAAACACCAATATCCACTTCTTACATTTTTGACAAAATTTTTTTTTCTGTTAGAATATTCTCCAAACTTAATTCCTAAGAGTATAAAATTTATGAAAATTGAATTCACTTCTCCATGTGATTAAGATAGATCTTTTAGAATTAGCAGCAGCAGTAGCTGCAACAAAAGCAGCATCCTATTGAAGTTAGTCGTTGGACATAGACCTTCTCTAAGATACGCCAGATATCCCTGTGAACCTGTGTAAACCGTCTCACCATCTTTTTATCTGCCGCACACAGTTTTACGTATGATCTCTAAGGATAGTGAGTCATGATGACTACCTAAATAACATCGACTATCTTTGTAATAAAAGGTATCAGACTCCGTTTTTCAGAGTGCACACACTATGCTGCTTGGAATATTATCTCAACACAATATTTCTTTCATAATTTGGCCCATTCGCTCTCTCATGAATAGCCTCCTTAACAAGACAGGAAGAACAAGAAGATTTTGCTCGAATATTCAACATCGATAGGTTCCATGCAATACAAACATATTGAAAGCTATACTAACAACACCATCATTTAGTTTTTGAAAATAAGCATACATCAATTGGTCCGTAGAATGATGAAAAAAGTTTGGGTTTTTTAGTGGTTTTTTTACACAACTATTTTTTTTCCAAGAGATTTCACTCTTTGTCAATGCACTTAATTTGGAGATGAATGCCACTCACATAAAGCAAACATTTACAATGAAAATTCTTGATAGAATTCCAGCTAATGATTACGTGCAAGGCTTACGGGTTTATTTCTCAGCCTCACAGAAGGAAACAGATTCAAGAACTTATACGGTATATTGATCTGAAATTCTAATTTGATTTAATTTTTGAATTATTCTATTAGATTTTGATGACGTTCCGGATGGAATTATTGAGGGATGTCAATGCTAATGCCGTTATTGCTTTTTTCTATTATTGTTGCAATGAAGAATATTCTTTTTTGTTGGCGTAAGAGCATTTATTCTAATCTCCGTGATTTAATCTATATTTATTAATTTTGGACCTTGAGGATAATCAAGGCCCATAAAGGTAGTCATCATTCCATTCACAACATGTGTATATGCACACATAAAAATCTCACGTGGGGCTCGCTGGCAGGCGGAAGACCTGCAACAGAAGTGGAAATCCCTTCTAAAACTTCGTTCGTGACGGTGTCTTACCTTTTACTTCTCTCTTCATCTCTCTCTTTCTCTCTCTCTCTCTCTCTCTCTCTCTCTCTATATATATATATATATATATATATATATATATATATATATACATGTGTGTGTGTGTGTGTGTGTATATGCATGTGTGTGTGAGACACAGAGAGAGAGAGCCTGTGCCTGTGTTTGTCAGTGTATGGTATGTGTGATGTTGGTGTTTGCGTTCACGCACGTGTTCTAAGTGGAATAATAGACAGAAAATTTAACAAAAGGCTAAAATCCATTTCACTGTCGACGAATATATTGGATTATTTGCCATTGTTTGCCAAGGATTGGAAAGTAAAAAGAACATATGTCAATGATATATATATATATATTTTTTTTTTTTTTTTTTTTTTTTGTTAATGTGATTTTGAATAAAAATGAATCCAAGAGGCATATTTCGACTGGAAACTTAAAAGGCATTTCAAAAGTTTTTTTCCTCACTCGTTGTAAATTACAAAACCCCTCAAACGAAGAAAAAATTCTATTCTTGGCATTCCATTTTCAATATTTTCGCTCGCCCCATTTTGTTGTATAATAAATCCTGCCTTCAGCATATTAATTTTCTTTTTGCTTTTTTTAATTTTTTTGTTTTTAATATTTCATGTGAGAAATAGAGAGAAAAATGATTTGGTATTTTTATTAACTTCAATCGGCTGTTACTGAATATATTTTACACTTATTTTCCACGTGTCAAGTCTTCATATCTTCGGAACTGTAACAGTCTAGCGATTTCAGTCGTTTGATTATGTGAATCATAATGTTGTGCAACCACAGAAAATTCCGTGTAAATCAAACTGGCTAATTCAATTCTGGAATATTTATTTTTTCAGTCTAAAAGGTGGATAATCTGATTGATTGATGGATAGATAGATAGATTGATTGATAGATAGATAGATAGATAGATAGATAGATAGATAGATGATAAAGGAATGATCGTAATATGGATATAAACATTTTTACTGGACTTATGTGAAGAAATGAAAAGATGATTATCTTCCAGGAATAATGCATTTGCTCTATATCCGTATCATTCATCTTTTCCTCATTTATGTGCAGTGTACTTGTATTGTGGATGTGAAGTGATCACATAGAATGTAGACAAACATGACAATTAGAAGGTAAAGAAGAAAACTCAAGAGATGGGAGTCACATCTCAATTCTGTTTATATTTCGTGGGTGTATTTTGATGCTTTTCGGTCGATGAATTTTTTTTTTCAATATCAATGTAAAAAAGCAATTCAGTAAAAGATATAAAACGAATAACCCAACTATTACCACATTTTTATATTCATATCAAAATATCATCACCATTATTTTTATTATTAATAATATTTTACTGTTATTCTGCACGACTTCAAACTAACAATACTGGGGGCAGGTCAATGACCGAGTGATAGGGGGTCTCATCGAATTCCAGCTCTCTTGATACTCTGCTGTTAATATGGTCTTTCTTCTGATTTGTTAGATTAAGGTGTGTTGGCCAGTACTACAAAATGAGTCTCAAGTTTTCTGTAGAGATATGATATCAAAAAGATATGTGTAAAACAGCAAGCAGAAAATTAATGCGGTTTCTCTATATACATTTACAATGCATTGCGTATGTATTTGTAAGTCTGTTTGTTTATTTTATTCCATGTGTTTGTGTGGACTGAGGGAGTCGCCAGAGAGGATAGTTCTGTGGCCCCATGTGTTAAACTACGGACGTGTGCGAAAAAAAATCTGATAATTGTTTAATATTCTCGTCCTCTGATGCCAATTTGGCCATTTCAAATTTAATGCCCAGAAATCTGTCC
This sequence comes from Thysanoteuthis rhombus, assembly GCA_963457665.1. Lineage (NCBI taxonomy): Eukaryota > Metazoa > Mollusca > Cephalopoda > Oegopsida > Thysanoteuthidae > Thysanoteuthis > Thysanoteuthis major. The sequence continues at coordinate 55,653,993 of OY735206.1, read as the reverse complement.
GTATTCATCTCAATTGAAGAGGACATCACGTGCTGGTGGTGTGTCGCATTTATATGTTAGGAGGCCCACTACTACTAAATAGTGTGTGTTTATATAATTTAAATTATAGTGTAATATATGTAAACAAGGACCAATACATATGACTGGCCAGCTCCGAGCCAAAGTTAGTTGTTTGTCTGCCAGTCATGTTGACCGACAAGGGATGGAGAGAACCGGAATTAGGAGAGAAAAACGATAGAGAAAGAATTAATGTACATGCTTTTACTGAGAATAAAAAATGAATAATATTTCATTACACAATATGATAATCGTCATCATCATTAGCTTTTAAGGTCCTTTGTAGGCTAAAGACCTTACCAGGAATCGCCACACTTGTATATCATGATTTTTTTTCTATTTCGTCTCTCCATCTTGTATTTTGTCGGCCTCGATTGCGCATTTGAACTCTGTAGATCAATATTGTGCGTCGTTATGTCCAACGGTTGTCTGCCTTTCTTGCAACTTGACCAGCTCATTGCTATTTGAGTTTGTTAATAGATTCTATGATGACTCTGACTCCCGTTTTCACCCTTATATGCTGGGCTGTCTTGTGATCTCTTCATGAATAGGTTGAGCATGATTCTTTCATGTGAATGTAGAATGCTTCTCAGGTCAGTCTCTTGGTTTGGTTCCATGTTTCAGCACCATGATTGACTATTGGGGGGATACATTGGTTGTATTCCATTCTTTATAGGACTGATGGGACTTTCTTGTCCTTGGAGTTTGAGCTTGCTCTGCCGACGGCTTGCCATTGTACAGAAATTTTCTGCTTGATTTCTTCTTCTTTTGAGGATTTCATAGAGATCCGTTGTCCCAGATAGATACAGTAGTCTACTTTTTCTAGTTCTGCGTTTTTGATTTTGATTGTTGTGGTTTTTTTTCCGATATGATGGTTGGACGTGTCATTAATTTTGCTAAGGTTCATGTGAACGCAGACTTTGTTCATATAGTTCATATAGCATTAATGAAGGGTCGTGGAGGTTCTCTGCAAAAAGTAACTATTTCGTCAGCAAATCTGAGGTTGCTCAGATATTCACCGTCTGTTTTGATTCCTTCATTTTCCCACTCTAAGTGTCTGAAGATCATTTCAAAGCCAGCTATGAACAGTGGGGGTGAGCTGATATCATCTTATCTTCCCCTTTTTCGAAAGTGATTACAACTAATTTGGAAAATTAAGCCCGTCTGCAAATCTGTGTCCTGTGTCCTTTTGAAAAGATGTACATTGTGAGTAACTTGCTTATTTGAATAATCATGGTCTCCGTTCTTCCTGGAACCAACTTTATCCATACAGTTTTTTTTCTACTCAAAATGCATCCTCGGTGGAGATGGTGAATCGTATTCCTTCGCTGCACCTTTGGCCAACTAATGACAATAGAAGTTATACTTCGGTTACACAACGTATCAGTACCGAGACAGACACACGTGATATGTGCACACGGATGATGCTGTGACGTAGCAGCGGTTAAGCTACATACTCACAACTTGAATTTTACACCATGGTCAATAGGAACCGTTACCTAGCGTTCTTCTGCTGTTTTTCACTTTCTTTTGTCGCCCCACTGTGGACCACTGGTACAGCTATTTATCACTATCTGGCATGCCCTCTTTTTCTTGTTTTCGACAATCAGATCCGGTATTTACACTTGGGATGGTTGCACTCCTATAACGTCTAGTTCAGTTCTATTCATAGTTTTCTTAATGATTTTACGTAAGTGCATTCAAATTTCGTCATAATCTAAAAAGATGAACATGTTTAGATGAAGCCATTCCCCTGAAACAAATCTGATTATTCAAGTAAAAGGTGCTCTGCCTTGAAACGCTGTTTAAAAAACTTGCCTGACAGACAATTACTAATGTGTAATGGGTTCTTTCCTCATCGGGTGACTCTCAGTTGTGGCTTTATGATACGTTTGATATAGATGTATCACAGTATTGCCTTACTTTAATATATTAGCAATTTTTTAAAAGATAATCGTTATGAGGTTAATTTGATCCTCACTGGGTGCTCTGCATACGAGGACTTGTAGCAAACAAAGATAGGCTTAGTAAAGATATACTGAATAATAGCAGTCCACCTTTAACAGAATATACCATACATAAACTCTCTACAAAAAGCCTACTTTGATGTTATGAATGCAGGTTTGTCAGAAAATTAGAAAAATAAATGAATAAATAAATCGAAATTTTTTTAAAATATTTTTTTCTAAATTCAAAAAATAAGTAAAACGGGCAGAAAGAGAAATAAAAACCTGAAAGGAAAGACAACCTCCCCTGCTCGATAGGCCATAAAACTAAACGATTAGATTCCAAGACAGGCCGGTTCCTAGTAATGAATTGCTATTCCAAGCCGGCTTTGAGTTTAGTACTCTTTAGTAAGGTAAACAGAAAAACACGAATGTTTTTTTTTGGTACTGCTAAAAGTAACCTGTTGCTCTCACCATAGCAAGAGTTCAAGACTGGATAAGTAAATCACTAATCTAGCTTTGTTTGAAATGTCACTGTCTGGGGACTCTTATTAAGTTAAAAAACTTGATATATATAAGGGAAGGGTATGCTCAAGCTGAACAACCCATGTAGCTGAACAAGAACTAGATAATCCGTCAGACTTGTTAATATTCCACTAAAACAAAGCTGGGCCCGTATCTTAGATGTGAATAGGATGAGAAAGGATGTTAATTGAACTGGCTTATCCCGTTAGATTTCACGAATAACAACAAGAGAAAAAAACTTTTTTATCTTTTACAGCGCTGCGTACATCCAGGCCTATCTGCTTACCCATCAAGAGCAAATAAAATGGTTGCTAAGAGCTGGTGGAGCTCTGAGGCCATCAAACTAGGAGTGAACTACCCATCAAACTCGCTACCAACAAGTCATGGTCTAGCGCAGCAAGGCAACACACCTCATGGTTCTCACAATGATTGTCATAACAGCCGTTACTGCTTGGTACTCGGTTCCGAAAGGCCCAGCCACATCACTTGCCTTTGGTGGTAGTGGTGTGCTCCAAAAGCGACCACCCAAATAAAACCCCCCAAAACAAGAGAACAACATTATACATCAGCACCAACAACATCAGAACACTCTCTACAAATTCTAACCTGGCCCATCTAGAAAGTAAAATCAAACACATCAAGTGGGACATCATTGGTGTTAGCGAAATGAGAAGACCAGGAGAAAAACCACTTGAACTGAAGAGCTAACACTTTCTCTGCGTCTATGGAAGATGGAAAATAAAACTAAGCGGAATAGGCTTCTTCATAAATAAGGACCTCAAAGACAACTTGGTAGGCTTCAAAGCTATCTAAGACCGCATAGCCAGCGTCGCCATACAACTCTCAAAGAGATACAAACTGAATATCATCCAAGTTTATGCTCCACTATGTTCAAACCACGAAGCATAAAATCTCTGACAAAACCAAGAAACTCATCGAAAAACGCAGAAACCTCAAACCATCAACAATAATAAGGGAAAAAATAGAGGACACAGAACTAAACAAAGCAATCAAAAAGAAACTGAGAGAAGACAAAAGAAGGTATACGACACTTATCATCCAGATCACTCTCGATAAACTCTGGGGCTTTAAAGCAATAAACAAAGCTCTCAGTACAGGACAGAAACAGATAATGAGCATACTCGGAGACATAATAACAGACAGAGATAGAATTGTCGAACACGCCTAAGAATTCTACCAGGAACTTTTTTTTTCAAGACACAAGCAGCAAAACAACGACAAAGATACACAAAACGCATAGAATCAGTTCGAGGACTTTCCAGAAGTTACGCCTTGGGAGTTTAAACAAACCATCAAACAAACAAAAAAGGGGAAAAGCTCCAGGACCAGGTAACATCACCGTTGATCCACTAAAAAATGGTGAGATCGTCAACAACTACGGGCCTATGAGCCTACTAGACTTCATCTATAAACTTTTCACAAAAAAACATCACCAACCGGATCACTAAAATACTTGATGAGAACCAACCAAATGAGCAGGCTGGATTTAGAAGAAACTACTCGACCATGGACCATCTCCATTCAATAAATCAGCTGAAAAAGAAAGCGACAGATTATAAAATGCCACTTGCTGTAGCATCTATAGGCTTCAAGAAGGCATTTGACTCTGTAGAAATTCCCATGGTCATGAAAGCCATCACTCTACTATGTGTTGACTTGTATACGTCAAAGTACTACAACATACATACAATCACAGCAACTATTTTCTCGGAGTTTTAAAACGAAGTGAGACGAAGTGATACCAGCTGACTAAACTCTTCCCAGCTTACCCCAAGATGATCTTCCGTAACCTTGACTGAGAGAATAAAGGAATCAAATTAAACGGCAATCATCTGAGCAACCTTAGATTTGCAGATGACATCGTCTTTTTTACAAAAAAACTTATATGACCTCCAACTAATGCTATATGAACAAAATGAAGAAAGCAAAAGAGTCAGCCTACACATGGACTTCCATAAAAGAAAAATCATGTGCAACGATCACATTGTGAAAGATGACATAAGTCACAGTCGGAGATGCAAAACTTGGCAAAGAAGACCATTACATCTACCCAGGACAACGTATCTCCATGAAACCCATGAAAGAGAAAGAGATCAAGCGAACAATCACACTAGGATGGCAAGGCTTTGGCAGAGCAAGCTCAACCTTTAAAAACTATTCAATCCCAATAATCCTAAAAGAAGAGTATACAACCAATGCATCCCCTCAATAGTCACTTATGGAGCTGAAACATGAAACTTAACCAAGAGAGAGACCTACAAACTGTGAAGTATGCAACGTGTGCATGAGAGAATCATGCCCAACCTCACATGGAGAGATCACAAGACAGCACAGTATATAAGGACAAAAAACAGGAGTCAGAGACATCATAGAATCTATTAAAAACTTGAATGGCAATGGGCAGGCTATATTGAGAGAATGACAGACAACCGATGGACATCACGACTCAGAACATGGATCCCCAGAGATAACATGCGATACTGAGGCCGACAGAATACAAAATTGAGAGATGAACTGGACAAATTCTAAAAATACAAGCTCTGCGACGCCCATGATAGAGAAATGAAGTGAATCCTTTGGAAGGTCTATGTCCAACAACGGATGTTAAAAGATTGTTGATGATGAAAGAAGAAAGGAGTTGGAGAGTTCCAGAAAGAATAAAAGATAAAAAATTTAGAGAACTGAAAAATTAAAAGGAAACTAAAATATGTTCGTGGCAAGTCCACCAATTCTCATTTTTCCGAAAGAATGTTCTTGAATTATGTGTATTGCTAAGTAAAAGCGATTTTCCGTTTGAAAGTAGATGTTAGCATTTACTTTTGCCAGGTGTTTGTATGTTACTAATCCTTCCAATCTACCGAATGAATGGTAGCAGCAAGATTTTCCATATTTGTTCCCTTGTATAAAGATAGAGACGGACAAAGAAGATCTTCTATTCCGTTTATCTGTAAATGAATGAAAACGTGACCTCCGAGGTAAAACTTATCATATTTAAAACAATTATTCTCTTTCTTAAGAGAAAAAACTGCAATTTTTGCTCTACTCTTATTACTGTTGTCATTGTTTTATATACACGCTGAGGCTTTACCCGGTAGTATCTAGTAGATTTCACTGGAGATCAATTGACAGCAAGTCTCTTTGATATCATTCTATTCTCCAAAGTATTCGAACTGACTAAGAAACTGCTGTTCTTCGTTAGATTTTTAACTATTCCAATGTTCTTGCTAGGCAGATCGAAACTGTTCCGATCTCCAATTTCTTCCACTTTACTCATTACGATTAAATTCAGGTTTCTGATCTGTGTTAAGGAGAGCCGTTTGAATTTTCTCTCCAAATCCCACCGAATCTTTCTCATCACTTTTCCAGATCTGCCTCAGATTCATGAAGATATCATCAGCTTACACATCAATTCCCATTTGTTTCTAAAATCCAGAGTTTATATGTTTTCGCGCAATCATGTCTTTTCTGTACTCCTGATCCAAATCTCTCATTGTACGGGCGACATCAACTATTCAGCCTTTTCAATTATATTAGCCTTATTAACGTTGAATTCCAATGCACTTGTGCTTCTATGAGTAGTGATTCCCTCCCTCTCCAAGTATTAAGCACATTTTTGTTCGTGTCATTCTGGCGGCGATTCGTTTCTTATGTTTCTCGAAATTTCAATCAGACTTCTCTTGCCAATTTTTCTGTTAGTTTTGCTATTCTCTAATCCAACATTTTTCATTTCTGCTGTAGCTTCTAACTGTCATAATCAGTCTCCTTTTCCGGTGCCTTCTGTATAGCCTGACTCCTCTGATACAGGAGTCGATACAATCATCAATATTGATGAGTCTATTTCTTTCACTTTTTCTTCTTTTCATAAAAAATATGGAAGCATCATTTCTGCAATATTAGGGTTTATTCACGGTATTTCATGGTTTTCGATTCTCTCTTTATTTTTTTTTCCTAGCTTCCATAATATGTACTCCATCAATCTTTTACATTGCAGTTGTTTTCTTTTACACTGATGAGTGTGTTGCCTTTTGTTTCTAATCTATATGTGAATCACGTACATCATCTCTTGGGTGTGGGAATTCGTGGATCGTCATCAATTTGCTCATCTGTAGAGCCAATGTTTTATGTTCATCATTTATCGAATTTAGGAACGCGTACTTTTTCACTATATAAACCAGTGGTCAGCAAAGTTTTCCGGGAATGGGGCGGATCAGAAGTAGTATCACACTACTTCTTTCGACCTAACCAAGAGACAGATTCGTAAATTGAAAACCACGCAAGGTGCGCACGAAAGAATCATGCTTGGCTTCACATGGAGAGACCAAAAGACGGTACAGTACATCCGGGGAAAGACAAAAGTCAGAAACAACATAGAATCCATTAAAAATCCCAAATGGCAGTGGGCTGGTCATGTGGCACGAATGGCTGACAACTGATGGACATTGCAGCTCATGACATGGATCCCCCGAGATCACCTTCAGAACCGAAGCCTGCAAAAGATTAGATGGAGAGACGAACTAAATAAATTCACAAAAGTAATGGCTCCGTGACACCCATGATAGAGAAGCGTGGCGAATCCCGGGGAAGGTCTATGTCCAACGATGGACGTTTAAAGAATGATGATGATGATGATGATGATGATGATGATGATGATGCCTTGCGAGCCAGAGCTAGTGCAAAGAGGTCATTCATTTATTACTTCAATTGATATTCCTCATCTAAAGAATATATACGTACAGGAAATGGTACTAACTATAAATCAATGAGAAGTATGAAGTTCTTTTGGGAATACAAAATATAATCCACTTGTTGTACAAATTCGTGTAAATTGATCGAACCACAGAAAAGCCTCGTGTCAAATCATTTTTAGTCATTGAACATTGATTTTCTGTCCATCATCAGCCTTTTTAGCGTCAGTCATTGGACGTACACCTTCGGGTAAGTTTTGCTTGACCTCTCTTTCGTTGGTGTCACAGAGCCAGTACTTCTCGAACTTATCCAGTTGATCATGTATTTTTTTTGCCCTGGTTTTGCATGTGATCCCTAGGTATTCAAGTTTAAGGTCATGATGTCCTGCACCTTGGGTCCACTTTATTTTCATTTAATGCAGAATGTTCATGGTCGCTTACCGAAGATGGATAGGAGATTGTGTGGGCAAATGCTCCTCTATTCAAGGTTGAGCACTCTTTAGGTGAGGTAACTCTTCCATTGTAAGCTTATGCAATGCTCTTCCACAGGAATAGAGCATTCTGGTCGATAGGGAATTTCTGCGTAAATAAATATATCGCTTAAATTCAGCCTTACTGACCGTCCAGTTCCGTAGCCCAGAGGTAGGATATCGGTCTCTGGATCTGAAGCTAAGATTTCAATCCTACCTCGTGGTACTGGATGGGATTATGGAAAGTCTATAGCCACAATGAAGAGATGTAATACATCAAAACAGCTGTCTGTAGGTGACACAGTAATATATGTATATACATATGTAAATATATCTATTCAATGAAGTCAGCGGTACGTAGTTTGCCTACCCCTTATATAAACTGCCCTTTATCATGTTTTAATTAAATTATTAGTGATGATCTTTCCTTATCATTTTATATATCCTACTCATACATCATAGAACTGGACTCAATCGGAAGTTAAAGTTCAATGTAAATCAGTTATATAAATCAGAGATTTCGTTTTAATATTCATAATCCATTCAAACGGGATCATCGTTTCATTTTCCAACCGAGCCCATAACGCTAATCACCTGAACCTGATTGTATAGATATTTATCATTGTCTGGAAACCACATATCCATGCTTTTGTGCCTCTTTTTAGGTATACTTAATCTCACTCTCGGATGAAGTGCTCCAACAGGCTGAAATTCCATTTATATATACGATTATTACTGTTGAGTTTATCGTTATTATTAGGAGTATTACTGTTATCATCGTTATTTTCTGGTTGTTTATTGTTTCTAGATCCTATTTCTTTGTTCAACCTGCACAATAACCCGATTGTTTGACAATACTTTCCTAGTGAATAAGCGGCAAGTGTGGCCAACTCCGATAAGACTGCAAGAAGCCAAAGAAAACCTTTTGTATCATATCATTTTCGGCTTTTTTTCCAGCGGATATAAATACCCAGTGTTTGTCTCTATCTTTGAAGATTTCCGGCGCATCCGTCACCGACAAAACCAAGGGCCAAGGTCATTGGATGAAAGCCTAAAACTTATATATATATATATATATATATATATATATATATATATATATATATATATATATATATATATATGTATATAAAGATTGGATTACATTGATATATATATATATATATATATATATATATATATATCAATGCAAAGTAAGCATGCATATTTTTCTGGGAATACATACATACGTGTGCGTGTGTGAGTAGGTGCGTGTGTGAGTAGGTGCGTGTGTGAGTAGGTGCGTGTGTGTGTGTGTATGTGCATGTTTGTGCAGATGCACATGCATTTGTGAGGGGAAGAGAGAGTGTTTAAAAGGAGGGAAAGACAAAGAGAGCAAGTGTTTTCTTTTGAGAAGGATTTCATTGTTCTAGTTATCAGGATGTCTATCCACAAATCATCAGAAATACAACTGTTTCTAAATTTAAAAAAAAAAGGCAGGTATAAAAGAAACATTATCAATGGCCAGTAGTTTTATCTGATTGACATTTTTAACCTGCTTATTCATATTTTGAATCTTCTATTCTCTTTCTTCCTTTTTTTACTCAATCTCATTTTTTTGTTGTTGTTGTCGCTTTGTTATTTTTTTTCTTTCTTTTATCCAGATGATTTTTTTTTAATGCTGTATCACTGCTTTTTTTTTAGTCTGCAAACTAGCTTCTTTTCCCCGTCTTTTCGTATCTCTACACATTTCCATTGCTAATATTATCATCTTATTTCATTATCCTTGTATTCGTTTCCTATTTTTTCTTGTTCTTCCTGTTATTATTCCTTGGTTTCTCCGTCCTCCTACCCGCCATGTTAATAATCATTCACTTTTATTGTTCCCTATTCCTCTCCTTCCCGACTTCTTTTCTATCTTTCTGTCTTTCTTTCTCTCTTTTTTCCTTCTTCCTTTCTACAAGTGAATCTTTTTAATTTCAATTCTCTTGCCCACGTTCCATGCTCTGTTTTCTGTTCTCTCTTTCACCCTGTCTTTAAATCTTCCTCGCTTACTTGCTTTCTTGCAAACCTGCTGTCTTTATTTAACCAAATTTTTCATCGTACTTTTCCCCCCTCTCTCTCTTTCTCTATCTTTATCTTTCTCTCTCTCTCTCTCTCTCTCTCTCTCTCTCTATATATATATATATATATATATATATATATATATATATGTATATATATATATACATATATATATATATATATAGATATATTCTCTTTTACTTCTTGCCGTTTTTCTTTCTCCATCTTACTTTCATTTTTATCTTTTTCTTCCTTCATATGCATCCGCCTCCCCGTATAATAACCCTTGCTTTTTTCATCTTCTACATTCATTTTGAGTATCATCAATGTTCGTTATCAAATTCCTGGCTGACGATGGAAATAAAGAATAGAATGGAAACTTTCCAACTTACTCAAGAAGAAAATGGGATCTTTCCGACTTTAAGATGTGTTTATACAAATTTGATTCCTGAATACGTCACTCGGAATTTCGCTGGTCCGATTAAACCAGGATATTAAAGACTGTGAACTGGAAGTTCTTTCGGTGTGTGGTATAAAATTTCATCTCTGTAGTCATTGAGTTTATCATTAATCACTGTGGGAGTGTTTCCCCTTTCAGACACTGGCTGTAAAGCCATAACTTCCATTAATAGTATTTTCATTCTTCTGACCTTATTCATTATCTTTTATTCTTATTTTTGCTTCTCATTCCATTCTTCATTTTGAAACTATTTTCCTTCGGAAATGTTTTTTCCATCTCCATTGATAGTGTGTATTCTTTAAATTGATACTACCTTTATGCTGACTCTTTCATCTTCTTTCTTTTTTCTTCTTCTTCCTGATTTTTTTTGTGGGCATTCAATTATAAGACTGTTGATGGGATTCGTCGACGTAGATTTCTTCAGTCTTTAGGGTGGTCAAGCTACCTATATATGTTTGCACGAATGTCTCACGTGTACAGACCGCACCAACAAATAAACCTTACTACTTATAATGTATAGAACAAGCCCCACCCCACCCATACGTTTTTAGTAGGGGGTCAATTTGCAATGTAAGTTCATGCTGGATTGTTCTCTTGCTCCTAATTGGGCGACACATTTCTGAAAATAACCAGGAAGAGGTGATTCACAGATCACTCCTATCTAAATTTTTAATTGATCACCCCGAACATGCAGCCAGAAAACATTGGTTTCATGACAGTTTCTATTGAATGACTAATCAGATCTGTCCTCCTAATCGATTTTTCCTTGTTTTCGCATCTTCCTTTGGCTCAATTTTCTCTTTACATCTCTTATTCATTCCGTTGTTTCTGTTTGTTTTTTGTCTTGTTTTTCCGTTCGAGTGTAGTCTTTTGTATTTCCTATTCTTTATCTATTTGTCTCTCTGCTATGTTTTGCCTGCCATCTCCCTTTGGTTTTTTTCCCGGCTATCTTTCCAAATATTCGATGGCATTTTTGTTATTTTTTTTTTTTCAGTTCCTGCGCGACAATTATTTCATCTTTTTTTCTCTCAAACATTTTAAATCTTTCTTTATTTCATTTTTTTTTCTTTTTAGTCTTCCCATTTTTAGGATTATCTCCTCCCTGCACATTTCGTTTTTTCGCTCCCTTTTATTGAATGCCTTGGTTTGCTGATAAGAATGATCTATCTTATTCTGTTCATCTAGCCAGCACAGCACACTAGCAAATACATTTCTCTACCTAACTCTCTATTTGAATATCCCCTTCTTTCTTTGTCTCTGTCTCTGTCTCTCTCCCTCACTCTCTCTCTCTCTCTCTCTCTCTCCGATATATATATATCATCAACCTTCGTAAGTTCACTGCTGAACAAAGGTCACTCACATCTATTTCCATGACGAGCGTGATTGCACTTGTCTCTGCCATGTCTTACAACATCTTGTCTTGTATTTTCCTACTCTGTTTAATATTTCACGGGATCCAGTTGGTTAGCCTTGAGCTCTATCCGTCGTCCATTCTTATTACTATCTATCTACAACTATATCACCTTGGCCTTCTATTGGTCGGATTTTGATCTTTTTCTAATGCTATGAATTATTTCTAACATTGGCCTCCGTATGATTCTTTGTCGGTTTCCGAGTAGTTTTGTGGGTTTTCAGTTTGAACCCATACAGCTTAGCAAGTATTATGCATTGATCGTTTACAATACGTTCCAAATATATCGGTAATTTGCTTTTCAGTGTGTCTCCATTCAAGTCAAATGCTCTCTAGCTCATCGTTATGCACCGTCTTATTTCATTTCTACGCTCTTTTTCTGGCTTTATCGCCCGACCTCAGCAAATATATTCTTTCCTTTCTCTTACGGCTTCAATTTTTTGTCTTCTGGGATTTTTTCGGGACTTTATTGTTCAGCATCATTTTTATTCTTGTTCTGTCTATCCTTGACTGTTTCTTCTCTGGCCTTCTCTATTCAGATCACTTACCATGTTTTTTTTAGATCATCCACAGTTCCTGCTATTTATGCAATATCATCAAAGCATACACACACACAAACACACACAGCAAATATAGAGGAAGATAGTTATACCAATCCGTTCAAGTTCATTCAACTACCAGATGGTAACCTATGAAGAAGGATTTACCTTCTTCTTTGATTTTCGTTAAGGATTTTCAAAAAAGTGTGTTTCTGTTTCTGACATAAACATTATCGAGCACGAAGCCTTGTGTGCGGTAACGCAACAACCGGCATAAATGATGTAATCTAGAGATAATACGATCAAATTAAAGATGCATAAATCAAGAGATGGAAAATCATAACAAAATGGTGGATAATAATAATGATATTAACAGTTCAACAAATGGCTGAACAAACACACGAACGAAAATTGGCTTCCAACATACAAATTGATTTGATTACAACGAACGCAATGTTGAACAGATTTTGGTAATGTACAGAAACTAGCAAGATCTGAGATCAAAAAGTTATAATAGTTCATCAATGCAATTTGTTTCTAAATAACCAAAGGGTATAGGAAGCTATTACTTTTGTTAGAAATTGAAATAGACTAGAAGAGGAACACAGTTTGAAGTTGAACAAAGGGCGACATGGTTTGGATTGTTTTCTTTGGGGCCTTTTTTTTTCCATTTCCCGCATGAGTTACCATATAAGTTTCACTATAAGACAAATGTTTCACAAGGATGTTCTGCAAACTAACATTAATTCAAGATATCGTACTATGCCCTCGGCTCCTTTCTGCTGACGTGACCACCTCTTATCCAACCCATGACTTGTCAACATCATTGTAAAAACTGCAATCTCTTACAAAAACCGTGTCAACTAAACGACTAAATCTGCGTCTGTGCTAACCCTACTAGAAAACTAACTTGCAATATGACCAGGAGCAGATGACCCAGGCAGATATCTTGAAATCTGACCTAATGATTCGTAAACCAATCAATTCAGAAAATCACTCAACTGGAAATAAAACTACATATCTCAATGCAACTATTCATGAACTTTGAAGTGTGATAGGGTGATAGGTTGAAACCTCAATTGAATGTAGAATTCAATCAATTTATTCGTCTAAGAATAGATTGATTGATATCTGAAACGACGGGAGGGATCGGTGTGCCTGACTAGATAAAAGCTCCGTTGTTCAAAACTCTCTACCCGAGATATTTTTTCATCTTCATGCAATCAATATTCTCATTCAACTTTGAATTGTGTGTATTCACCCTTGTCTGTCTGTTTGTCCACGAAATATACTCCAGAGTTCAAGGACATGTTTGGATGGATAGCCCACGGACTAATGGAGACTTGCTTAAATTCGGGGACGGATTTTGTAATTTTTTACAGTATCCCCCTGTACCGTAGTCACTGTGATATATATGTATATTGTATATATATATATATATATATATATATATATATATATATATATATATATATATATATATATATATATATATATATTTATTTATATATATATATATATATACATGTATATATATACATATATATATATATGTGTGTGTGTGTGTGTGTGTGTGTGTATGTGTATATATATATATATATATATATATATATATATATATATATATATGGGAGGGGGTTAATCTCTACTCTAACCAAACTTGATGTTTAATTTTGAAGGCATCGAGCACATCATGAAATACGCCCATCACACATAAGATATTGTATCATATCGTATTCCTTATTTATATAATATATATATATATATATATATATATATATATATATATATATGAGTTTGTGTGTGTGTGCATTAAGTAACAGATATATGATCCGACAAAATATTTAAGGAATGCATTATATTACATTGAAGAGTTTCTATATTATATAACGCATCATATATATATATATATATATATATATATATATATATATATATATATATATATATATATATTTATATATATATATATATATATATACATGTACCTATTTTCTCTTGGTTTTCAGTGTTAAAGACATTTTCAGAAACATTTCATCAGATGGTAAACCGTGCGGTACCCACACAATTTTCTCTGGATAATTTTATACTTATTGATCCGTCAGTCTGACAATCTACATTCGAGTGAATGGTCAGAGGTGGCATCGAACAATAATGATGAAGAAATGCACATATTCATTATTAACCTATGTCAGTTCTGAGTTCCTTGTCTTTTGTTTATTTTTTTCTTTGATTTTCTTTCAGGCAATATATCTGACTTATCTGTAAATTATTTAACAAAGAAAGTTTCTTACGTCAATTCCCAAAGTTTCTTCGGCGAGTTAAGCTGCCATTTAGTTCGACACTGTCAGATCTTTGAATTATTTATGTTGGACGAAAGTCATAAGGAGTTTAATTATTTCTGAGGTGGGAAACGAAGATGTAAAATCGATAATAAAAGCCAGCAATGTTTGCTCGAAGGAAAATCGAAAAAGTTCTATGTCACAGAGGAGCTATCACAAGGTACGCGAAGTGCATGCATGAACACAGGTCACTTGCACTCAATGCACTCTAGGATGGTAAGCCCTCTGAAGAGCAAGCTCAACCATCAAGAACAAAAATATCCCATTAGTCCTAAAAAAAATCATACAATCAATGGATTCTCCCAATAGTTGCCTATGGAGCGGAAACAAGGAGCCTAACCAAAAGTCTAATCTTCAAACTGAAAACCATGCAACGTGCACATGAAGGAATCATGCTAATGGAAGAATCACAAGACTATGATATATCAGGGTTGAAAATCGTGTCTGGAACATCATATAATCCATGAAAAAAATTCAAATTGCATTGGGCTGGTCATTTTGCAAGAAACAAGCGATGGATATCGTGACTCACGACATGAATCCCCACAGATCAAATGCGTAACCGAGGCTTTTAGGGTTCAATATGGAGAGATGAATTAGATAAGTTCAGAAAGTATTGGCTCTCGAACACCCATGAAGGGAAGGTGTGGCGAATCCTGGGGAAGGTCTATGTTCAACGACGGACGTTAAACGACTGATGATAACAAAGATGATGATGTATATAACCTCACAAGATACCACAATAATAAGACACTCATCGATGTTCAATCCCACTAAGAATTCAAAGAGTCTTTTGGACGATTGAACTCTTTTAAGTTGTTTGCATGACGCTTCGACTCATCCATTCCATCGACTTCTTCAGGTATACTATCCGAATATTGAAATATTTTCATTTCACATTAAATAATGTAAATTTTTATAGGTACAATAGAATATGATTTTTCTTTCCAATCTCAGCAATGCTTAACTTGTAAGGTTCGGGTGTATTCCTTTCCTTTCCTTGATAGTCCTAGTTGAGTAGCGAAAGATACATTGAGTTTAACACCACCCGTCTCTGACAAACACTCAGACATCATTCATGCTGCCTCTTTCAATTTTCTCAAATTCCAACTCCCGAAAACTTGACCCTAGCAAGAGACTATCCTCACCAGGAATTGTCTGAAAGACTAGTTTGCCAACCATCACTCTATGGCATCTCTTGCAAATACACCAAAAGACACGTCATTGCTTTCATTGGCATGGCAGGGTTCTGTCTAAACCAATCAAGGATAACTTTCAATGAGGTTGGTATGTAATTGCAACAATCGATATTCAGCCATCAATAACTTTAGACTACTTTCACTTAAGTCAAAAAAATCTTGAATGAAATAATGGAGAACTTGAGGCTTAAAACACAAAAAAATCACCTGATTTTTTTCACAAGAAAACCGTTTATCAGGAAGTTCTGGAAAATAAGAAAAAAGTCTTATTATCAAACAATATAAAACGAAGAAATTAATCTTTTTAGCAGTAAATGATAGCTGTTAGTATTACGTATTACTATAAATTATTAATCCGTGTAATTTCAATAAGGCCTCTTGAATTTAGTTGATAATATTTGTCCTTTGTTGTTGAGGATGAGCGTGGTTCTGCATGATGCAGTTGCACTGCAAGGTCTGGAAATATGACGTCAACCTCATTCACTTGATCATGCCTAACAGCAACCAGACATAGTCGTGACGACTGGAGATGGATTAGGCTGCAATGAATGACCAGTGTCACGCCATGGTTTTTTTCTCTCCACAATGGGTTTCTGATTGTCGTCTTTTTGCCCATTAAATCAACTGTTGGTTTTATTAAGAAATTGTATCTCCAACACAAATATTACAAAAAATAAATCTTATACCGTTTACATCACTATTACTCCCCTTAGAGACAATTTCGTCACCAAAGCACCATTAGCTAGCATATTAATCAACATAGAACAAAAAACATTAGCACACCTACGAATATTTGTCAGATATTATCTGCTTCCCAGAACATGCAGATATACGAGAAGGAAAAAAAACTGCAGCTGGTTAAATTTTTTAAATCCAATCTAAAAAAAACTTGCAATGTAAAAAAACACCATTTATGCCTTGTTTTTCAAGGGATGAGGAGAGAATACATAGGAGAAACTTAACACATTAAAGATTGAATAACAGTGCACAAACAACAGATTAGAGACCCATCAACAAGGATTGTAAAAGTCAGCGAACATATTATCGACTGCACCTCATTAGGACCTATTCTTATTGTTTCCAGCTTTGAACTATAATTAGTACATGTGGAGTTTCAATTGGCAACCCTTCTCCACACATCATTGAAAATGTTTAAACGGCTCTTAATTGACTCTCCTTCCCTGCACCACTCAAAATATTTTAATATCCACCGTACTTTTCCCTTATCAAATATAGCATTTACATATATATATATATATATATATATATATATATATATATATATATATACACACATATATATATATACGTGTGTGTGTGTGTGTATTTCCTGTTTTGGTCAGTACTTAGAATTCTAGTCATTTTTAGTTTATTTATCCATCTTCAGCTATTTTATGTATGTGAACAAATTCATTTCTTTTTAAATTTTGCTAGTATGCCTGTCTGTTCATGCAAGTTCAGATGTGTATATGTTTGTTTGTTTGTTTATGTGCATATGTCATCTTCGTAAATGTGTCCACCAACTTATCCATCTTGCAAACGGTTGCATGCAGATGTATGCGATTCTGCATTTTACATGTACGTCAGTGTATGTATTTTGGCACCTTGTATGTTGATTTACGCTTATATGTCTGTCAATCCGTCTATATTTGCACATATGTATGCATATATGTGTGTGTGGCTGAGCAGGTCTGAGTGGGTTTTTATAGGTGTTCTTCAGATGCACCTCATTAAAAACACATAATTCCCTCTTCTCAGAGTAAGAAGGCACTACCATACTAAAAATGGTATCTATTTCACGCTTTTTATCATCTCTTCCGTCAAAGCTAAATTTATCATTTATTTGAAACATCTTTTAACATTAACCATCGACCACTTTATACTTATAATTAGAAAGTATGTATTTGTTTATCCTTATGATGTATATATGTGAGTGTATACACATGTATGTTCATGTGTGTGTATGTGTGTGTGTTGGGTATGTCCCCATCTATATGAATGTATGCATTCCTCCGTGGGCACAAGAACCTAGAAGGGGTTTCACTCACGATTCTCTTATTCTAAAATTATCATCCGTACTGACCAGGCAATTACACACACACACACACACACACACACACACACACAGACAACGCTCCTCTATTTAGGGTTCAGCACTCTTTAAGTGAGGTAACTCGTTCATTGTAAGCTTATGCAATGCTATTCCATAGAAATAGAGCACTCTGGTGGATGAGGAATTTGAGCTAAAAAAATAGTTATATCGCTTAAATTCAACCCTTCTAACCGTCCAGTTCCCTAGCGCAGAGGTATGATATCGGTGTCCGGGTCTGGAGCGAAGGTTTCTATCCTGCCTCGTGGTACTGGATGGGATAATGGAAAGTCTATAGCCACACTGAAGAGTTGTAATACAACGAAACAGCTGCCTGTGGATGACACAATAATATATATATATATATATATATATATATATATATATATATATATATATATATATATATATATTCTGTCATATATATATATACTGCATATGACAGATTTCTCATTGTATCTTTGTTTCCAACACCAACCACCTTGACAACACCCGTTTCTCTCATTAAAACAGGTCAGAGAAGATATCCAAGTTATTGGATAATCTGCAACTACTGTGGCTTGTCCTTATTTTTCATATTTATGGGACATTTTTTGTTGAATACAAGCCTGCCCCCCTCTCTCTCTCTCTCTCTGCCTGTCTATCTATCTATATATATATATATATGTATAAATAAGATGATTTTTTGTATACGTCAGGAAAATATTAGTTTCTCAATCTTTTTCCTACAATTACATATTGAAATATTTATTCCAAATTTATCAGTGATTATGGTTATGAACTTTATTCCTTCATTTTAACCTCTATGTCTATGTGTATCTCTGTGGGTGTGCACGATGATAAACCAACAGTATTGGTTATTGTACAAAGTTGATATTTGTCAGATATATTAGACAATGCAAAAGGCGGTGACGGTTTTGGAGTTTTTTGATCAGCTGTAATAAAAATAAATGAAAAATAAAAGATTGATACATCTCTCTCCATAGTTTTCCACTGATTATCCCCCTTGATTTCCACTCTTTAGAATTATGTAAATCTAGATTTCAAATATCTAATTTTGCAACACTGAGGGGAAGTAACCACGATACTTTGATGCCACAATTCCGTACAACAGACAGAAAACTATTTTTCATAACATTATGACTGCTCCACACACCTTAAAAACTGACTTTTTCCAAACAGGCGCCTTTGGGACGGGCATTACTCTAGTTATTAATAAAAATTGTATCATAAATCAATTAAGGATGATAATATTCGACTTTTCATGTTTACGCAAACAAGCACCCTACTTGAACTTATTACTTTATTTGGAAACACTGGTAGGTATTAATAGTTGTATTATGACACTGAATTTTTTATTCGATAAAACATTGTGAACCTTTTTTAATTCTGATTATTTTATTGATGAATAAATGGCAATCATTATTGATGTCGATTCTAGTAGTCGTGTTGAGAAGCAACTGAAATTAAGTCATGTATTCATTGTGGGCTTTATTTAAGCTCCCATTGCTCTTGTCTCACCTGACTTAATAATCTGAGTTCTTTTTTGGCCACCTTACACTGAAAAATATCCAATCTTTTTTTTTAATTGAGATGATCTATTTGAGTAGGCTCATACTGTCAAATTTAATTCAAGTTGACCCAATCAACTACTATAGACATACGCCATTTTGAATGGTCTCTAGCGAGAAAGGGTACAGCACGAAATAAATGAAGCAGTTGAGTTGCCGTGGCAACTCTATGACGTCATTCGATGTTGGTGTTGAGACTCAGGAACACCTTTTGTATGGCGGAGCTGATTTGACAGGACCAAAGTGGGAGTTGGCCAAGGAGATGGAAATCGGTGGGGGAAAGGGTTAAGTATGGAAGTATAATTGATTGACGTCTTTCGCTTTCTCTTTCTCTCTCACTTTCTCTCTCCCTCTTTCTCTCTCTCTCTTTTTTTTTTGTCCTTCGCTCTTTTTTCTCTTTCCATTTTGTCTTTCTTTGTCTTTTTTATCTTCTCTCTTTCTCTTTTCTGTTTTTCTTGCTCTCCCCCATTCTATCTTTTTGTATCACTTCCACTTTCTCTCTTTCATTTCTGCTCTATTCCTCTCTCTCTCTCTCTCTCGCTATATATATATATATATATATATATATATATATATTTCTCTCTCTCTCTCTCTCTCTCTCTCTCTCTCTCTCTCTCTCTCTCTCTGTTCACATCTGTATCAATTTATTTTTATAAACACACGAGCACACGGAGGTATACCATTTATCTTTTTAAAAATGGCAGTATTCTCATTTTTTGATTTTTAAAACAATAAACACAAAACTCTCGACGTATGTTCCTTCAGTTTTGAAGATTGTCATGCTGGCTATGTATGTATGTATGTATGTATGTATGTATGTATGATCTTATTTTGTTTGTTTTTTTTTCCGAATAAAACCCCAAATAAGGTTTTAGCAGGCGTTCAAATTGCAATTTAAGTTGATGCTAATTCGGCCCCTGAGTTTGTGTCTGGAAGCTCTCCCGCTTGTATTTTCAAAATTTGAACTCGTTTAGTAATCATGGCCCAACAAAAGACGTTTATCAACCTTTTTTCCGAAGTTTCAATTGATCACACCAAACACAGTGCGCTGCCAAGAGACATTTATCATACGACATTTTCTTTTGAGTGACTTGGTCGAAATTGCTCTATTCAATATTGTAAAAGCAAATGATGTACCTGAATAAAAGAATATCAATACTTTTGTTCGAGTAGGTTCATACAGGTGTCCATGATTTCATCCGTACATTTATATTTAGACCTACTTATGATTACATGCACGCAAAAATATATACGTGATTTTCTTTGATATACGTCAACCATATACTGGAGATAAACAGACATATTCGGCGCCTCGGAGATGAGTAATGGTTTACAGGCTAATCATATAAAACATTAATACTATGTCTGCACTGTATCCTCACAAAGAGCCCCAGATTTGTGGCCTTGACACAGACGAAATAAAATGAATAGATCCGAAAATCAGCTCCCACTATAACATAGGTTAGTTGCTTAGTCAAATCTGTTTGTTCCAGCCTCTTTTATTCATGCCTGCACCAGGCTATGTTTGGTAAATAACTGGCTACCTTGCTGTAAAGAAGTACATAGCGATGATAATTAGCTCCCTATTAGGAATGAACAATCTGTACGAAGCCCTGAACTTACGCCCAGTGAGGTGAGCAAAAGAGGAGATGCACCACACCAGACCAAAAACTCTGTATCTACTGGAGGAATGTATTAAGCTTGTAATGGCCAGCATCCCACCAGACATTGCGCAGAGGTCTTTCGATGCCATACTGGAATTGAATTTTAACACAGCAAGCTAATTCTACCGTTGAATGGTCCAAAGCAAAGCCATTTTGACTACAATCGACCTATAAATATTAAAGCTATCACCAATGCCTGATAAGGAGTTTCTTTTCACAGATCCGGCGGTTATCTACTCAGTCGTGTAGATCATTGATCCAAAAAAAGAATTCGATCTTCATTGAGTACTTGACACTAGAGGTCTTGTGCCACTCGAAGTAAGGATACTTATTCATCGTATAACTTAGGAATTGCCAGCCCCTGCGGATTTTTAAATTTGAAAGAGGTAAGAGGTCCGACCATGGGCAAGATTAAGGAAAGATAATGGTAACCTTGCAAGAGGGGCTTGCAAAAGTTTCGAAAACTGGAAAAGATACTTGTGTGAATTTCAAAGGGGAGTACCTTGAACGTAACTATGGCACCATTATCCTAAATAGGCTGCCGTTGATAACAAAAAGCTGGATACTTTTCAAACACATCTGCTATTCACTCAGTCTCAAAACTGATGTATTTTTCATGAGTTCATCCCTCCATAAACCTTCTATCATTGTAAGCTCCTTTCATTTTTTTCTTTCCCTCTCTTTTTCAAAAACTTCTGTTTACTGCTGCACAATTTGTTCAGCCGATATATATTTAAACAAAAACTGACATCGCTCTTAACTGCAAAAGTACTCAACCAAAGTTATTACGCTCACACCATAAAATGCCATCCAAATTTGATATATCGTTTCTAGTGAATATTGCATTAACATTATTTACAAAGTACAATGACGTTCAACGAACAAAAGTATAATTTGATTGCATTGATCTTGTAATCGCATTCAAAATAGGTACCATCGATATTTTGGGGCTTGGCTCGTCGCTCTAATTATTAATCATCCAGAAAATTAAAATACACATTCATGACTTGATGTTCGTTTTCCAAAGACAGAATACGCAATGATTGTTCAGGCAAGTGTCAATGAGAACCACCAGAGGGCGACTTGTTGATTAGTATCGTAAAAGCCTGAAAGAAATCGTTGAAAATAATCAGAAACCGAGAGTCTAATGAAGCCATCTCGCTTCGTCTTGTGATAAATTAAGACCAAAACGTTACATGGCCACTCGTCCATAAGAATAAGCCAGCGAGTATAATATCATGTCTCCATGACAACTGCCATGTTTGGCAGGGAATCATTTAGGACTCTGATGAGTTAGGTATACATGGTTGATGTTTATGGCACCTGAAAAGAATCGATACTTTTGCAGATAATAAAATAAAGGTAGCGAACGTATGGCTTCGGAGCTGAACGCTCGTTAAACACGACTGCCTCCCCTCCACCTTTGAAAAAAAGTATATATTTCGAAAGTCTGCTTTTCGCCGTTTTCTGCTATTATGTAAGTAAGTGGAAAGCGAAATAAGCATTCAACATTTATTCTTCTGTGAGCCTACCTCTCTCTCTCTCTCTCTCTCTCTCTCTCTCTCTCTCTCTCTCTCTCTCTCTCTCTCTCTCTCTCTATCTATCTATCTATCCTCTTTTCTCCCACTTGCAACCCAGTTTAATGTTCCTCTCACAACCCAAACTCCCTCACTCGACTCAGCCAAACATATCGTCACCACTGTTTTGGGGTCTGAGAAGGCTAACTTCTTTTAAACCGATGTTCATTTCCTGTTCGCTTTGGCGAGTTTTTTTTTTTTTTTTGTTGTCGTTTTCATAGGAACGGTCCACTTCCGGATATCAGCGAATACATCTTTGTATTTTTTGTAGCTACCGTACATCTAGTTATCAAATACTTATTTCAATTGCTTTTTTTTTTCCTACGGCCGAGTCAATTCCTGATACAAGAGTTAAGAAAAAATTCTCATATATCAGGTTTTGCTTAGCTTGGCACGTAGCTTCTACATTAACCGAGATGACTATATGCAAATCAGCTCATGTATTTTCCCCTTTTCAGCAAAATCAATAATGATTTTCTCTCCCAGCATCAACATGCCCTCCGTCATAATCTCAACTCGAGAGTTTTTTGTCTTTTTTCCTTACTTTAATGGCTTCTTCATTCGATTTGTTACGGTGCTTTGTTTACAACCAAAACCTGTATTGAAATTAACACATTTTGTGACCATTTAAAAGTTCTTATCTACCTGTTACATGGTAATATGCAAATGAGTTCATGCGTTGTCTGGCCCTTTAGTAAAATCAATAATGACTATCAATCTAACGTTATGTTTTTCACTTCCTGCATGCCCACTGCAACATCGATTATGTGCCTTCTTGGACCATTTGTAAGGATGCTCTCTTTACAAGAAAAACCTATACTGATATGGACACATATTTTGTGACCATTTAAAAATAACGTAAATATCACGCAAACTGCGACTCCGAAGATTTGGATATAGAATAGAGAAAAAGGAAGATAAATTAAACTTTCAAAACAACGTTCTGCGGATAGATATTACCGTCTCCATCCCTATAATAATAATGTTTTTTTTTTCTTTATGTACGTACCTTCATATGTATGTAACCATATCCTTACAAAAATGGCATATTCAACGGATAATTCCTGTGCCTGGGGGGTTTTCTATCTTAGAGAAATGAATAAATCAGTGTGATTTCCACGCATCACATTATTTTAGTTGGGGGTTCAGTTTACTAGCTAATTACAATGCAGAACAAGACTTTTTCTTCCGATAAAAATGTCATCCCTAAAATTTCTGTGTGAATGCCAATAAAATTTCATGGAGGGGTTGAAAATGTCTTTATATTATGGGTTAGACCCGAGAATATTTCACATTCACCTCCGCTGAATAAAAGATATATATACGCAACATCTTTGATAGTTCACTATGAATTTCAGTGAAATTTTGTTGAAGGTTGGTCAGTTGAAACTGGGTTGGATCTAGAACTTTTGATGGTCACCCTACCAGCATCGTAGCTATAAGTATACAAAACAATATTTCCAAAAGTTTCAAATCCAGTGAAGTTTTGTGGAACGGTTCGTAATGTTCTAAGGAAGAACTATTTCCAAACCTGGGTGGATCTAGGAATTTTTCGCAGTCACCTTCCTTGCATCGCATCCGTATTTACAAGTGCAAAGGTTCACAATGGATATCTCTTAAATTTTGGGGAATTGGGCAATGGATTATGGAAGCAGTTTTCAATTTTTGTTTGGAGGTATGATCCAAAAATCTCTCACAGTCACCTCCCTCGCATCGTAACTTTAGGCACAAAGCATAATATCCCCAAAAGTTTCAAATGAATCTCAGTGAAATTCAGTGGGAAGGCGGGCAATGATATAAGAAAGATTTGTTAACATTTCAAGGTGGATTAAATATTCTTCGACGGTCACCTCCCCAGCATCTTAGCTATTCTCAAACAATAAATATCAATGGTCACTAGAAATTGGGGCGAATACTAGAACATTTCACAGTCACCTCCCCTACATTTCAGCTATTTGTATAGCTCGAAATTCTACAGTAATGTATCGTCGTAAGAGCAAACGTAGAACCAAAACCGTTATTATCACCATTTCTTTTGAGAAATCTCCAAAACCAACTTGCTAAACACATGCCTGGGGGCTCCTTAGTTCGCACAGAAAATTTCATGTTGTGTGATTTTGCAATTTTGGCTCTGATTTTAAATGGTTTCTCCAGTAATAATCCTAAAAATGCCAAATGCCAAATGCCAAACAGCAGATTTGGCATCAGCATCCTCAAATTATTTTATTTCATCGACCTGACCAATTCTACTCTAAAATGTTTTGACCGACATAGTTTATCCAAACTCGGAACCGGGCTACGAACGACTTTTCACTTGGATAGTGTAAATTTGTAAAAGATGGCACTTTAGACTAAATCCTCTGCCCCCAAAATTGCAGCTTTCTTGAGAAGCTCTCAGCCAATCAAATCCAAAATCTCGACACTGCCCTTCCATATATCCTGTCGAATTTCAACTTAATGCCCGCTTCTTGAAATATATTATTATCGCTGAGGTGGTTGTCGGCCATTTCGAATTTAAGGATTTTCCTTCATACAATATTTAAAGACTTTTTTTTTCTCACTCAGAACATATTGATGATACTAAATTCATAGAGTTTTTTGTTTTTTTGTGGTAGTTTGCATGAAGTTTCTCCCCCCACACACACACACACGCACACACACTTTAGCATAAAATGCCTGGGCGTTTTATGTGGGTGTTTTATGACTGATTATGCAAAGTCTTGCCGTAATTCTTTCTAAGTGATAGTATGCTGTAGAATATGAATTCAAATTTTGGGCGACTTTTACTCTGTTTGTATCGACTAAAAATAATGTCTTTATAACCTGCTTTAAGTTTTTAAACATGGAAACATAGTCTAAAACTACGCCCACGTGCAACGAATAAATATTCTACTAAAGAGGATACTTGGGAGGCATCTAAACACAGAAAGTGCAACGGTAAACATATGCTCAACGGTTGCGCTGGGTATTCAACTGAAAATTAGGCTGAGACCAAATTTTTTTTATAAAGGTGGATTGTATCAGCAACCAATCAGGTACTGGCTAGCTTGTTGTTAGTCTTGAAAACATATACATGCGCTGGAAGGTATCGGTGCTGAATAGCCTGGCGCTGAATTAGCCTGTGCTAAAGCTGTGTCGTTTTTATCAGCATCGTTGAACCAGCAGCAATTTAACATACATAATCACAGACTTGAACATCATGGTTGTATGTTTCCAGACAGCAGTAATCGTTTCCCAGTATGACATCCGATCAATGTTGAATATCACATTTGATTCTTTGTTTCTCTTCAAACAATAATGAATCAGAGTATGTGAAATAGTGTGAACTATTAAGACTTTTTTTTATCCCTTGTTCATATCGTGACTCTTCGAGTGTTTTCGACTTTTTTCATCGCTAGTTTTTTCTTTTTTCTTTAAGAACCCCCCTTTAAGCTGATAAGAGTGATATTTAGTTGCAAAGATTTGTATCATATGAATATCATGGTAGACAGAGAGTCACATAATGGCACAACGATTGTTTTTGTCTCTTAGAACCCTATTCACGGTTATCCATGTCTGCCCCTATTGTGGATCATGGCTGGTATTGATGAGGTCACAGGAAATGCTGTCGAATTTCAATGTAGCGATCTTTCCGTAATGATTCAGAACCTACCCACGATAGAACAAACATTCAACACTCTCATTCTTCTCTTACAAATCTATTCAAAATCAAGAAAAAACATCCATTTGGGGACTCCCTCCCCTTCTCCAGTGATCCTGCAATTATTCACGAATAAGGTAGCTATTGATGTAGTAGAGTGTAGATTGTGTTGGATTCATGCCTATATAGTTATTAATGCCGAAGCAATGTGAGCGGTCTCAACTGGAAATTCATCTGGGTTGACCGAGTTCGTTTTTCAAGCCGATAACTATTTACGACCTCCTACATCTGTGTATATCTACACATATGGTATAGTTTATTTGCTTCGAAGCGCTTGAAAACAAGAAAAACAGAGAAGAGGGAATAGTTACAGAAAAGACAGAGAAAGAAAAGGATTTCATTAGTTAACGTTTTGGTGTTAGGAACATGAGCTATCCTTCCAATTCTTGGCATCTGTGTTGGGGCTTATATGTGAGAGCCTTATATTTGATAAAATATTTCTAAGAGGGGTTCATATCGATTTGAAACAATATAGTTGTGTTCCACAGCGCAGTTAAACAAACAACATATCATAGCCATCTCTCTCTGTCTATATATATATATATATATATATATATAGGGGGGGGCGTGTGCATGTGTTTACTTTGACGTCACCTAATTTATGGACATGAGTATATTGGTTTAAAAATTGGAATAGTTTTGTTTTATTCACTTCATAAAACCTTCCGACTATGCACTGATTAAAGCATATGTTTACTCTTTTAACTAATGGCTGATTTAGTCCTTAACACACACACACACACACACATACACACACACACACACACACACACACACACACACACACATATATATATATATATATATATATATATATATATATATATATATATATACATATATATACATATATATATAGAATAGTTATGTTCTGTTTTTATTACATTGCATAAACACATAGAGAAAAACACAGCGAGGGAATATTATAATATAGCATCATATTAATGGGTAAACGATGCAATAAGGTCCTTTACAGCTTCCAAAGTAAAATTTCGAACATTTCACCATATCATTATAGAGATCAATCGTTTATTTTGTCGGCTGTTAATTTTGAACCTTTGTCGTAAGTTCTCGATTGAAGTCCAGCGATTGGGCAGGCCAACTTTACACCAAAATGTCCTCAGTATAGGATCAGACTAACGCTGTGATATTTTGCTGAAAACCAGGACTGACCAATATGATTTTGGATATGTGTTAGAATATTGTTGACCAATATTTTTGTCGAGACTCGTTATTTATAATTCCACATATTAAATACAACAAACCGACACATTTTTCAGATATACAACCTGACACCATGATACTAAGTCCTCTGTATTTAACAATTGTTCTAATGCAGTATTCTTTGTAATTAATTGAAGGTAATGATAGTTAAGAGGTTTTGGGTATTTTTGTGGTATCTTATATCTCTTCTTTCCTTTTGAAAGTATCTAATCTATTTCTCTAGATGATTATTTTTTTGATTTTTTCACAGCATTCTTCTACATCACACACCTCAAATAGTCATGTTAAAGAAAATTGAAATATCTCTGTGTTATTTCCTCTGTTCGCATCTGAGCTTTCCCCGTCATTAAAATTAACGAAATAGACACAGCATGTGGTCAGCACACATTCCTCTCACAAGAAAAGTGATTCAATGTGATTGTTCTCATAATATTTTTTTTCTTTTTGATGTTTTCATTAGAAATATATGTGAAAACGAGTTCAGTAAATTTGCATATATTGTTTGAATGCCTGTGTTTTTTTTTCCAGGAAATATATCCTTTTCTCACTTAATTACTCGAACTTGTAACTTCATTACCCAACATAAAGCTACCTTTAATCTGTTACAAAACCACTAATGGATATAACCCAGTAAGGACTGAACTGCCTTCAGTAGAAATGGCCTCTGTCGTATACCTATTGAATGCAATATCACATAACGATCTCATAAAGGTTTACATGTATCAGTCCGGTCCAAACAATACCCGAACTTTGGGCATCCATCCCCTTGTTTTTATCATTTCTTGCAGCAAGTAAATATGCCCTGTTTCTATACTTAACATTCCTAAATTATAAGCGAAGCACAGAGAACGATCTGTGGAAGTACAATACTTTCTTAGAAAGAAAGAAAGGGAGATAAATAGATAAATAGCATTAGGAGAGGTAAATAATTCTCCTTTGTCTGCACCAGAGCACAGTTCGCTGCTCTCCCTCTTGTCAATAATAAGAGACTAATTGTTTCAGTTGCCCGAGCAGAAGTCTCAATTTGTACATGCCGATATGGAAGACTCCATTAATAAAATTTGTGTGTGGAAACGTATTTGAAAGTATGTATGTATCCGTCTATTCACGCTAAAATAGTGCGTATACACACACCCAGAGACAACACACAGAAACACTTATAAATGCGCACACACTCACAAGCACACACACACGTACATGCACAATGATATTTATCACAATTATGTACATTGACACGAAAAGGGGAATATTGACTCTTTGTTGCGGAAAATGAATGATACTCCATCATTAGGGTACAGATATAATTATGTATCAAAGTATAAATATATATATATATGTATATATATATATATATATATATATATATATATATACGTGTGTGTGTGTGTGCGTGTGTGTGTGTGTGTGTATTGGGGCTAATGAAATACAGTGATATCTAATTGAATTTATGTTCTGTAATTTGCTTGTGTGATGGATTGAACAGGAAAGGCTTAATTACAGAGCTACACAGTATGTGATATTGCAGAAGTATTATTTTAAAACGCGAATGCAGTGGTGTGAATTACTGTCATACAAAAGTTTCTTGAATTTGGCCATGGAAACTAAATAACTTACCCTAACACAAAATTTTCCACTGCATCTTCCCAAGTACCCTACTTGGGTATGCAAACTGAAAAACTGCACGGAAAAGCTACTGTGAATAAAAAGTGCTGTTTAAAAAAGGTAACATCAAAATTACGTAACATGTTTGGTTTGTACACAATATTTTGATTCCTTAGTAGTGTTGGATATGTCCAGGCTGTATCTATTATCAGTAGTAAATTCTTGCTGGGAGACGGGCACGAATTATTTAGCAAGGAACGATGGAAAAAATTGAAACTTTTTCAACTGCTAAAATGAAGTCCCCAGACTAACTAAAATTGCCGCAAATTTAGATGAGTACATAATTTTCTTGATTTATTATTCATTTCCTCATTGTTCTGTGATAATCCTTAATGCCTGCCTATTCATCCAACTCTGTATTACATGCTTGTTAATGTCCTATGCGTCGAATCGTTGGTCAAGTAGCAAAAAAAAAAAAAAAGAAAAAATCCCTGAATGTGCACCAATTCCGTATATTCCAAAGAACCCTAAATCCCCCCTCCCGAAATTAACCATAAATCTGTAAGGAAAGAAAAAAAAAGAAAGAACCCTCCCCCAAATGCCGAAATCTAAATATCTAAAAGCTAAACTGACCCCATACTCCCCCCCCCACTACCTCGACCTAACTTTGACTTGCCATAAAAAACAAACGAATGTAGTGTTGGATATGTCCAGGCTGTATCTATTATCAGTAATAAATTCTTGCTGGGAGACGGGCACGAATTATTTAGCAAGGAACGATGGAAAAAATTGAAACTTTTTCAACTGCTAAAATGAAGTCCCCAGACTAACGATGCTGTTGCAACCTTTTTTATAAACTTAACCCTCTGTGGACTTTATCTAAGTTAAAAACTTAATATATAAGGGAGAGGTATCTTCCAAGTGGTCCCCACCGGAATCTGCATCCAACTTTTTCCTTTTTTTTTTTTTTTTTTTTTTCAACCTTGGTGCTCCGAACATCCACTCTTGTTTTCACAAGAACAGTTTGGATGTGTATCAAGAGCCGGTGGAGCTCTTTTGCCACTGACCCGCAGTGGACAATCCACTAGACCCCCTGCCAACACGTCTTGGGCCAGCGTGGCAGGGCATGGCCCATTACTCCCCATGATTTGCACACCAAATATTATATCGGCCGTTCCTGCTGGGACCTCGGTACCAAAAGGCCCAGCCATATCACTTGCTTTGGGTGGGGGTGATATGCTCCAAGGGCGACTACCCAAAAACTACACCAAGAGTACGTCAGTTCCTGCTGGGTCATCGGCCCCAAAAGACTCAGCCACATCACTTACTTTGGGTAGGGGTGATGTGCTCCGAAAGCGACTACCCAAATCCTTCACCAAGGGATCCTCTGTCCCTACTGAGTCACCGCTCAAACAACGACCATTTCAACAGAACTCTAAGACTGTCAACAAGAAGACAAATTTATACATAGGCACATACAACGTCAGAACACTGTCAACTGACATGCACCTAACTGATCTAGAAAGTGAAATCAGAAATGTCAAATGGGACATCATAGGCATTAGTGAGGTAAGAAGACCCGGAGAAGAACTAATCGAACTGAGAAGCAAGCATCTTCTTTACAGCTACGGTAAAGAGAAAGCAAAACAAAGTGGAGTTGGCTTTCTCATCAATAAGAACCTGAAAGACAATGTAACTGGCTTCAAAGCCGTCTCTGACCGGGTAGCTAGCGTCACCATACAACTTTCAAAACGATACAAACTCAATATAATCCAAGTCTACGCTCCCACTTCGCAATCAACCCAACAAGAAATAGACAACTTCTATGATGACTTGAACTCTCTACTCCAAGGCACCAGAAAACACTTCAATGTTATCATGGGAGACTTCAACGCACAAGTAGGACAAGGAAATGAAAATTGCGTCGGCAAATTTGGATACAAAATACGCAACGAGAGAGGAGAAGATCTTGTAAACTTTGCGACGGCTAATGGATTCAAAATCATGAACACCTTCTTCAACAAGGGACCCAGTAGGAAATGGACTTGGAGGAGCCCCAATCACGAAACAAGAAACGAAATAGACTACATCCTAACGGACAAAAACGATATCGTCAAGGACATCCAAGTCCTAAATCAAGTCAATGTAGGCAGCGACCACAGAATGGTACGATGTAAAGTACAAATAAACACCAATAAAGAACGCAGGAAAATGTTCCATACAAAACCGCAGCCTCTAAACATACCAAAAGAGCACGTTCAATCTTTCAAGCTCGAATTGAAGAACAGATTCAGAATTCTTACTGAACAAGACAGCACCAACATCAACGAACTGAGCAGCAAAATGACAACGTCAATAATTGAAGTAGCCTCTACATTCAAGCCAATGGGCAAACAACCCATTAGCAAAATCTCGGATGAGACTAAAAATCTCATGGAAAAACGCAGAAACCTCAAGCCACCGACAACAACGAGGGAGAAAATTGAAGAGGCTGAACTAAACAAATTAATCAAGAAGAAACGAAGAGAAGACAGAAGGAGATACACAACGGCAGTCATTGAATCAACTCTTGAAAAAGGTCGGGGCTTCAAAGCTATAAACAAACTCCTCAACTCGGGACGAAGGCAAATAACTAGCATACTCGAGGAAAATGGAAACCTAACAACAGACAGAGACAGGATTGTCGAACGCGCCAAAGAATTCTACCAAAAACTTTATTCGTCCAAACAAGGACTGCAAAACAATGAGCAAGATACGCAAGACACGGGCAAACAACTAGAGGACTTCCCAAAAGTAACCCCGTGGGAGGTGAAGGAAGCCATTAAACAGACAAAGAAAGGAACTGCCCCTGGACCAGACAACATCACCATCGACCTACTCCGAAAAGCAGGTAAAACCATCAATAGGAAACTGGCCGTCCTCTTCAACCTGTGTCTAAAACACAGTAAAGTCCCAGACGATTGGAATACTGCTATCATAATGCTTTTATATAAAAAAGGAAACCCGAAAGACCTCAACAACTATAGGCCTATAAGCCTACTCAACTGTGTATATAAACTTTTCACAAAGATCATCACCAACCGAATCACAAAAACACTCGATGAAAACCAGCCACGTGAACAGGCTGGCTTTAGAAGAAGCTACTCGACCATGGACCACCTGCACTCGATAAATCAACTGAAAGAAAAAGCAGCAGAGTATAGACTACCACTTGCCGTAGCATTTATCGACTTCAAAAAGGCGTTCGACTCAGTAGAAATCCCTAAGGTCATGGAGGCCATCAGTCGCCAAGGTGTAGATCCAGTATATGTTGAAGTGTTGAAACATATATACAATCACGGCAGCTCATTTATCAGGCTACATAAAGACTCGGACCCCTTCCAGCTCCAGAAAGGAGTAAGACAAGGTGATACCAGCTCACCTAAACTCTTCACAGCCTGCCTCGAGATGATCTTCAGAAGGCTAGACTGGGAGAATAAAGGAATTAAAATAGACGGCGAGTATCTGAGCAACCTCAGATTCGCAGACGACATAGCCCTTTTCGCAGAGAACCTACATGACCTCCAACTAATGATAGATGAACTAAATGAGGAGAGCAAGAAAGTCGGCCTACACATGAACTTCAGCAAGACGAAGATCATGTGCAACAACCACATTGGAGATAAGAACACTAAGATCGAAATCGAGGACACAGAACTCGAGAAAGTAGACCACTACATCTACCTAGGGCAACGAATCTCCATGAGACCCTCAAAAGAAGAAGAAATCAAGCGAAGAATCACACTAGGATGGCAAGCCTTTGGCAGAGCTAGCTCAACCTTCAAAAATAATAAGATCCCATTAATCCTAAAGAGAAGGGTGTATAACCAATGCATCCTCCCAATAGTCACTTATGGAGCTGAAACATGGAACTTAACCAAGAAACAGACCCGTGAGCTGAGAACCATGCAACGTGCACATGAAAGAATAATGCTGGGCCTCACATGGAGAGACCACAAAACAGCACAACACATCCGGGAAAAGACAAGAGTTAGAGACATCATAGAATCCATAAAAAATCTCAAATGGCGGTGGGCTGGCCATGTTGCAAGAATGGCTGACAATCGATGGACATCACGACTCACAACATGGATTCCCCGAGACCATATGCGCAACTGAGGCCGGCAAAATATTAGATGGAGAGATGAACTAGATAAGTTCAGGAAGTACTGGCTCCGCGATGCCCATGATAGAGAAGTGTGGCAAATCCTGGGGAAGGTCTATGTCCAACGACGGACGCTAAAAGACTGATGATGATGATGATGATGATGATATATATATATATATATATATATATATATATATATATATATATATATATATATATATATATATATACAGTATATGTGGTATAAATCAGGCTAGCAGTATAACATAATATAATAATATATCAATAATATAAGGCCACTTCTGATACGTAATGGATTTATTTCACAGAGTACTCGATAAATACAACTTTTTACTCATGAAGTTAAGTTGTTTTAAAGTAGCGTTGGAAATAAATAGTAGAATGTGGATTTGGTACACAAACCAGCGCATGTTTCTGCCCTCTCCGGGCCTCATCAGGCGAATTTATTCATATTTATTTCCAGCGCTACTCTAAAGCAACTGATGAGGCCCGAAGAGGGCAGAAACATGAGCTAGTTTGTGTATGGAATCCACATTTTACTATATATGTATAAATATAATGAAGTATTGATTCGCTACACAAATACGTTTATATTTCTACCCTGTTTGGGTCTTTTCTGGAAATTGTATCGGTTCAATTATATATATATATATATATATATATATATATATATGTGTGTGTGTGTGTGTGTGTGTGTGTGTGTGTGTGTGTGTGTGGTGTTTTGTCATAGCGTTCACGTGTGTGTTACTCCTTCAACACTTGAACATTTACTGAAGTTATTTCATTTATACACATACACACACACACACACAAATATATATATATTTTTACATCTGTGCATGTACTAAAAAGAAAATTTTCGTGATATACTTATGTATGCATATGCATGTGCTATACACATATATATATATATATGTATATATATATATATATATATATACATGTATATAAATATATATGCGTGTGAATAAGATTTTATCCGTGTATGATCTTGTGTGTGTATGTGTGTGTGTATACATGTGTGTGCGTGTGTCACAGAGGGACTAGCACTCTTAATTGCTCTGGATTAGATTTAAAATCGATTTTGGTAGCTCACAATTGTTGCCAAGGTAATCTATATTAATAATCCACTTATTTGCATGAAAAGCGTGATAGACAGAAAAGATGTTCAAAAAGGTAGATATCACATATGTGTATGTTTAATTATCCATTCAAGTAGGCCTGTAGCCTAATGATGAAAAAAATTGGATTCATGTAATAAATTGTTCCAATGTAATGTCCTTTATCTTCAATGCACTTAATTCGGTGGGAAATATCAATTACATTGATGGAACATTATGCAATAAAAACTTCAGCTGAAAACAACGTGTGTGAACAATCGATCTATCCTCGTATAACTACTTTCATTTACGACTGTGACATTTTATGCATTTTACAGCTTACTTTCCCGTAGTACGTTTTTGCACGGAGATGACCAAATCATCATTCATTTAGAATAATGCATTTCAAATACTCACCACTTTTGATACTTCATTGTCATTCAAAACTAAATACTCAAAGATAAAAAATGAACTGATGCATGATAAAACAGAAATAGTTTAAAATTGGACTTTTTTTTTCAATTAAAAAATATTTTCAGGTTATGTTATAGGATATCATAAGATGAAATAGTTCCGATATTTGCCGCCTGCCGTTTTTTCTCTTTCCTTCTATAAGAGATCATCAATGTTCTTCCACCCTCTCGAATCTTCGAGCGTATCAATTGTTTGATTGTTAGGATATTGTCAGTATGAAGAGATGTGTATCTTCGTGAATTGTTCCCTTCGTTGAATCAGTTACCAAAGAGTATATTCACTGAGGAATCAATGTAGATACGATACCAAGGAAACGAACCATAACTAACATAAACAACAATGAGTCTAATCGTCTGAGACAGTCTCTGAATGTTATTGACCCTTGAATGGAAAAGTAAGAAAGTTGCCTTCTGGGGAACAATAGAAATACGAACGACTCATAACAGAACAGTGTCCGTATTACGTAGATGACCAAGAATTATCAAGTTTTTCGCAAAAAATGTCACTTTGTTTCGCGAACCCCCTGGAATAGGGCAGCACTAGACTAATTTGAGCTTGATAAATGACTACATAAATAGTGAATAAGCTGGGGTTTGTACGCCAGTCACTCATGCTATCACTAAGACCTATAACGATACTGTATCAATCCAATCCTCACAAGGTGCTCTGCTAATGTGTCTTTGAGCCAGACTAACTAATTAATATCTTACCATGCTTAATGAAGTAGCTAAAAACTTATTTCATCCGTTGCCAGTAGTCAGTGTTCGATTCTTAGAAAAATCTAGGATTTCGAACGCTGATTTTCAAGTCAGTCTTTTTACTCTAGAGCATTACCCTCTAGAGAGGATACAGTAGAATTTTAAATAAAAATAATGCACTTTTCAATTCTAAATAAGTTCTTTCCGATGATCATAATGGAAACATCTTGAGAGTGAAAATTAGATTTCCACTGCTATGATTAAGAATGAATTCACATCAAATCGATATTTGATTTTTTTTTTTCAAATTTATTTTAAATATTACTTTTGACAAAAGAATTTGTATGTTATTGAAGTGATAATTTCAACAATAGAAAATCTTATGGAGCCTTCAGTGGGTTAAAAGATTAAGTGACAGATGTTTGGTTCGCATTATATTAAAAGTTAGAATTCATCAAAAGCACAAGTAAGTGCTAGTTAAATTTTAAACCTATCTATTTCGTGAAATATTACAAATACTGAAGCAAAGTATGCTTGATATTTTGCTGAGTTTAGTAATGGGGTTTTTGGTTTGGATCGAACTTATTACCGTAGAAATGGCCAGCATTGCAAGCTTGTTAATCATTACTTCACAGTTTAGGGAACCAGGGATTCCATAAAATTATTGCAATATCAGTGATTTCACAAAATTTCCGGGGATTTACGGACTTATTTCTGAGCCATTTCGATGTCATTTAATAAATTCATCCTCTAGATAGTCACCTGTGGAGCAAAAACGTGGAACCTTACTAAAAGATTGACCCTCAAACTGAAAGCCATGCAACCTGTAGCGGAGAAAATCATGCTCAATACGACGTACAAAGATCACAAGGCAGCACAGTAAATTAGAGAGAGAACAGAAGTCAGTCATCACACAGACCATTGGAACGTTCGATTTGAAATGGGCTGGTCATGCTGCAATAATGTCAGACAACTGCAAGACATCACGATTCACAATATAGATCCCCAGAGATCATTGGCAAAATTGTGGCTGACCGGTTCAATAATTATTTGCTCAGCAACGCTAATGACAGAGAGGCTTGGGGAATATTGAGAAAGGTATATTTTCAACAGCAGATGCTAAAAGGATGATGATGATCATGATGATGATCATGATGATGATAAAATTGTATGAACTTTATTGTGAGTTGCATGAAGGTCCGAAGCAGACAACACACTTCACGTAGCATTCTCTACGGAGTAATAAAGACAAAAGCATGGAAAAAAAACTTGTGAAATATGATCAAGAATCGTACTGATATACAGATACTTACGATAAGAAAAATGAGTCAACTGAAGTACCGAGATGGCAATTTGAGCAAAGAGAAAAAATCGTCTTTATTTTTCTGTTTTTTGTTTTTTTGTTTGTTTGTTTTCTGTCGTTTATATCTTGAAGATATTCATCTACTAGTCTCTTCCCTCTCGTAATCCAATTGAGTGATGTGCATTCGACGAGTATATTTACTGTGAGTGATCAGTTTTCACCCTCGAGATATTTCTTCGTCGACTGATATATCATATAATTACTGTGGATATTCAACACCTGTGCCAAGCACTCGTACGTACACACTCACAGCAACATCACATTGACACGGAAACAGAAGGATTTGCTAGCAGATATGCTCATGTACACGCATACATTTAAAGCTTTTCTGCACATGCGGATCTACGAATATTATACTACTTTACTATTCATAAACTTATTTGCACAGAGGCATATATATACACTCACTCACTTTTACGGAAGGATAAGTTGATGTCGAAACGAACTATCTTTTTCGTGGAGGTGCAGTGTGTGAGCGTGCGTATGTTTGTGTGTGTGTGTGGAACAGACTGTTGTAAAGTATGAATCCATAATAGATATAAAATGAATTGATTAGATGAGCAGTATTCCTTATAATATTGGAATCTCTGAGAGGTTGTGTGGTAGAAAGTTAAGATAGAGCCGGGCTATGTCGTATACATTGAATACTTTATTTGCTGACACTTATTCTAAGCATGTTTCAAACCAAAAGAAGCTCCATCGTCAATGGATAGGGCTGACATCCTCAGCATTGGTAGAGCAGTAGATTGTTACGTAAGATCAGTAGAGAGACATATTTCATATCAAGTCCACCCTGCTGCTGTGAGTCAGCGAACTGAATTGATGGTGATGGCTGTCTTGAAAATTGTTTGATGGCTTTTGTGTGTAAGTGTCATTCAGGTTTAAAGTTTCCAAGAGACTGGTTGCCATGAGTACGCTCGAGGACAGGGAGAGAACATTTGTAATAGGACAAGAGGATTAAAACTAGGAAAGAGTGACGATCAGGAATCCTGGTTTTGAAGAACAATTTGAGATAACGTAGTAAATAGTTTCATCATCAAGAAGCACTCCAGTAATTAAAACTTTTTACAATATTGTAGACGCTGTTAGTTAAACTTAGTTTTCGTATTCCATGTATGGTTTATATTTATTTATTTATTTATTTATTTATCTTATTTTTTTAATGAGATTAAAATGTTTCAGTTCCAGGATGCAAGGTTGGGTGGAGTGTCCTTGGGATTGTTATGGATTCTTTTCCGGGCTTTCGGTGTGTATCGGAATCTTTTGGCTTATGGGTGTTCGTCAGAGCTTATGAGCAGTTTTGGTATGATGTATTGATGTTGAAAATCTAATGAGTTGAAGTTTGATGTCAGGTTGTTTAGTTCGATATTTAGTGCAATTGGTGAAAGAGTTCGTAGCGGTAATATCTATCTATATATGTATGAAGTAATGAGCAGGTTCTTATATATACCTATATCATTCCCACATAGGTCATAGCAAACGACTGTTTCACTAAACATACATCCACCCATTCACCTTAACGCCCACGATTCTGAATGTACATAAAACACATGTTTCATTGTTCTTTCTATTTTCCTTGAAAATATTCGGGCATGAAAGAAACGTTGGAATAAGTATCAGAAAATATTTCATTTCAAATCGCATAGATATATATATATATATATATATATATATATATATATATATATATATATATATATATATATATATATGTATGTGTGTGTGTGTGTGATATAATTTTAGAGACATTTCATTGGAGAATATTTCCTCCGGGATCAAAATTAAATGAGTAACACATCGAACAGCAAAAAATGAGCATTGTGCGGGACTCAAACCAACGTCGGACAGAAAGCAGTCTCGACGTCACTGATATCTAAGAAGAGAAATATATCATGGCGAGATGAACACAAATGCAATAAAAGGATATATATATATATATATATATATATATATATATATATATATATATATATATATATATATATATATATATATATATATATACTGTTCTGCTAACTAACACATAAATAAATTTAGCAAAGGATTCAGTGTGTCTGTCCACCGGGCCTGAGAAATCATCACCAAAATCAGTCTGATAAAAGCAACCATGATCGAGTCACTAGTTTCAAAATACTTCGAAAAGAGCTTTTATTTTTCTACGTAATCAATTATATCTTATTCAGCAAAACTCAGACTTACTATTTTGGCAATCATTCGAGTCAACAATGATGTTTACTCTTCTGCATCAATCAAATCTTCCTCTCCTTTCACGACCAATCAAATTATCTGTTCACTTTTTCTATTTCTGATTCTTCTATTTCTTTGATGTTAACAACTTATCTTACGTCCATTTCCTTTTATTACATTTGTGTTCATCTTGCCAACGTCTATTTCTCTTCATGGATATTTACAAGACTTAGTTCCTCCGGGCGCAAGGCCAAAACTGGAGGATGCTGGAGAAAATTGCATAGAGCGAACATTTTGAATGAATGTTTTTTTTTTTCTGACGTGAAAATCAGCATTCGAATCCTGGATTGTAAACACTGATCAATAGCATCTTATACACAATTATCTAATAATCAAAGCAGCTCCAATATTGATTTGTCTTCTTTCAACCAAAATACTTCTAGTCTCAATAAGTAAAGGCTAAATTTCGGTTCAAGGATCTAATGTTCATATATCAAGCAGTGCACTTTTTGCACTCCCATTATCTCCAAAAACGCCTCTGTGTGTTTTCTTGTACAATAAATACGTTTTGGATCCATTTTATTCTTCCTGCAGACTGAATAGATGAAATATGAATCGATTTTTAAACCTTTCATATCATATCAATTGTTAAAGAGCTTAGAGTTACCAACTTAGAAATTTCAAAACAGGAAAGAATATATTCAAGACATGTGAAGAAATTATTCCATACTTTTGCTTATATGTAACGTTTTTAGGTTCACTGTATCTATACATACATTCATACATACTCCGGGCTTGAGTTTCTCTCAGTACAAACGAAAGGCATTCCTTTCAACAGCTTTGTCTTGTCTTTTGTTTTGTTTTTTTTACTTCACTATGTACTTTTTAAAAAACGTTTTTTCAAAGGGTCATTTTGGGAGGGTTCTTTTTTTTCAGGTACCTTTTTAGAATACGCAAGGTAAATATCTGAAATTCCATTTCTTTCACGAATCAAGACATTCATTTCATAGCAATTGGACACCCTGTAATTTTATTTTCCATGCAGCCTTGCAACTATAATTGAATAAGATGGCCTTTTCCAATATAATGCGCTCATTTTATACCCGTTGATACTTCCAATATTTTGCCTCCTTTCTTTTGACCCGAGACGATTTTCTTTCAGCCAGTCTCACCTTTTTTCCTTCCTCTAATTCCTCCTTCTTAGATTTTTTTTTTTCCAACTTCCTTCTATCCTGCTAAGCTCTATTCATAATTCAGGTTTATCTTCATCATCGTCCGTTTCTTTCCTGTTCGTGCTCTTCTTTCTTCCACCAAATGCTTCTTTCTGTCTTTCTTTTTTCAATGTTCTCTTTCTTTCAATGGATTATTTTCATTTTTTCGTTGCTTCCATAGTTTTCTCTCTCCTTTGGAATAGAATTTTTTTTTCAAGGCTTCAATTCTTTCACTGTTCTTAAGCTCCCTTTTTCTGTTTGAAGTTTTTTTTCTTTGAATGATTTTTTCTTCATTTTGCTCTAAGTTAATGCTCTCTGTTTTTCTCAAAATGCCATATTTCTTCCCTCCAATACACTCCTTCTTCCTTCCTTTCTTTCTTCCTTTCCTTCTTCTTTTCTATCTTTCTTTCTCTCTTTCTATCAAATCTTTTCTGCTTCACCTTCTTTCTTCCAATGCTTTCTTTCTTTCTTCTTTCTTCCTATGTATTCTCTTAGTCTTTCTTTCTTTCTTTTCCTTCGATACTTTCTTTGTTTCCATATATTCATTTTTCATCCTTACATTCGATGATTTCATTCTATTGCTTTATCTATTTATCTAAATATCTCCTAGGTTTCATCGATGATCTTTCGTTAATTTTTCTTTTCTCATTGCTCTGCCGATTACTTGCACTTTCACTTTCTTCCGAAACGTCCCTTCGGTTTTTATCGCCTTTTTTATCTACTTTCTCCATAATATTCCCTTTCATCTCAAAATCAATCGAGATTCTTTTCTTTAGCCATGGCTTGAACCTTTTCTGCATTCAATACGGGCAACATGCTCTTCATCCTAATCCATTTAAATATATTTCACTGAGTAGATTAAAGTGGAGTTTGGAAGGTGAAGAGGAAAACTTGATAGAAAGCAAGTGTTACATCTTAAAACCTGAATTTCCTCCCTCAACATCAAATATGTTGACAGCAAAATTCTCTCTGGACTGCTGCAATTGTTTCCTTGAAAAAGATTGCTTGAACTGTCGAAATGCATCGAAACATGCCAACGTGATAATAAATGAGTTTTGGGATGTAGCACATGGTTTCTCACGAGTTTTTTTTCTTTTCTCTTCACTTAGCAATTGTCACTCTCATCAACATTCTGTCGGATCACTTCACATCCACAAACATATTAAACTATCTTGTAGTTATCGCTATTTTCTGCCATTTTTTACCAGAATACTCCGAAATGCTTGAAACTGTCACCAAAACTGTAAACATAGGTTTCCCCAGTTTTCAAGTGGATCTGATGATCCTGCTTGCTAGCTATGTGCCTATGTATCTTGCGTAACAACCACACCAATAGAGAGCTGGATATTTCAACATTTATTCCTCGTACTCTTCAGAAAAAAACATTTTGTTGTTTTCCTCTAAAGTCCCCTACTCAAA
Source organism: Thysanoteuthis rhombus (assembly GCA_963457665.1). Taxonomy (NCBI): domain Eukaryota; kingdom Metazoa; phylum Mollusca; class Cephalopoda; order Oegopsida; family Thysanoteuthidae; genus Thysanoteuthis; species Thysanoteuthis major. The sequence goes on along the minus strand of OY735206.1, from coordinate 55,612,248 downwards.
TAGATTTAGTGGTCGTGTCCAATTTGCAATGAAAATTCAAGTTCAATTGATCCCTTAGTGAGTGTCCGTAAGCATTCAAACTTGTTTCCTGGGAATACAGACTTTTTTAATGATCACAACCGAACAAACGCCAAGGGGAGGAGAGTCATTTATTCTTTGATGAGCCTTTTTCTAAACTTTTCAACTATTCACCCCAACATAACACACTGTCAAAAGACATTGGACAAGTGGCAGTTTCAATTAAGTGAATAACCAGACTTGTCTTTCTATCTGACAGGGTTACTCTCGCTTATAATCGAAATTCAGATACCGAATGGTAATTTCCAGCTCAATATAATGACACAGTTTTCCAAACTTCCTGCAGTGAATAGATTCGTGAGCTTCGCAAGCAATGCTACAGCTACGTGATTTGAATATTTATTTGTATCAAAGTCTTTGTAGATGTGTTATCTGGGACCTATCTATCAGACCAACCAAAATAATTGTCAATTCCAATGTGGGTAATCATTGGATTCAACCTGGTGGCTGATATAATCGTAAATTTGCTCCAGGCACCTCCAGTTCGTACGAAAGTCAACATTTCGCATTGTAGTTTCCAAGCCTAAGATACCTTGTCAGTTGCGAGACGGGCATAAATACATAACCTAGCCACACTTGCAGTATGTTCATGATAATAATACGTACCTGTTATAAATATCTGCTATAAATATCTACCGAGATTGATTCGTTTATGCAATAGGAACACGGCTTCATCCAATGCCTGCTCTTGTCATTAAAGTTGAGGTGATAGGTAAAATTAGTTTCTTTCTTGCTCATCTCTCTCCCACCGGGGAGGGGTAAGTATTTGATACCTAATCCCCATGTATTAAATCACAAAGGCTACGTAGAAAATTTAAAGTAGGGGTCACAAACCCTCAGATGGTTCAAGAATGCAAAAATTGATTTTGAGGGGAAAAATGCCAAAATAGAATTTTTTCAAGTCCCAAAAAGTCTGCACCGCCTATCCTATATTCACCCTGGCGTTTAATATGTACAGCATTTTTTAGCCGTTAGGTTGCAGCCATCTCCCTATGTTTTGAAAATGCCTGGATTGACCTGTCACTGATTTGATCTTCAGGGATCAACAGAGGTCATTATCACCTACACTGTATTCCTTTTGTGACTGTTGACCTAGTACATCAATTTGGATCCTGTAGGGTGCAGCCATCTACTTTAAATTTGAAAATGGAAATATTAAACTTTCTTGGAAATGCAAAAAAATGAACTGACCCTGAATTAATTTTAAAGGATCAGCAGAGATCAGCATTACCAATCCTATGTTAGTCATCCAGCAAGGTTACCCTTGTACATGTATTTATATATAAAAACAAAATCAAAAAATAATCTTTGTCTTCGTAGAATTCGACTTTCTCCCGCTATTCGAAAGTAGAACATTCCAATAAAGACATTTAGTCAGAGGAAAGGTGAAGTAAAGAAGCTGAAACCTTGAATATAACGAGGGGACCAACCTTCGAACTGAGAACCATCCAACGTGCACAGGAAAAAATCATGTTTCACATGACATAGAGGGATCACAAGACAGATATATAGGAGGGAAAGAGTCTGAGATATCATAGAATCCATGAGGAAACAAATGGCAAGGGGCTGGTCATGTTGCAATAATGCATGACAACCATTGGACATCACAGCTCTCAGTGCAGATCCCTATAGATCATATGCAAAACTGCAGTCGATAGATGGTGAGACTAACTGGACATGTTAAGAAAGTACAGGCTCTGCAACGCCCATGATAGAGAGGTCTGGTGAATCTAAGGGAAATACTATGTCCATCGACAGGTACTAAAAGACTGTCACTGCTGGAGGTGGTGATGATGAATGGGATTTCTCTTTTTGTGTTAGTCCATTAACATGTTTGACACTCGTTTGACGTAGCTGTTATTATACACTTATCATACCTGAGATACATATGTTTCAAACTTTGAGTTCAAAGCATATTGATAAGGTGATCTTCAGTTTGTCTCAATGTTTACTAAATGCTTTCCAAACAATAGTTATATGTCTTTTTATTTTACATACATGGTATTTTTTTATCAATCGATCTACGTAATTGTATTCCCTATCTATCATCTGTTCTCTTGGTCTTTTCCGAGGTATCATGGTTAAAGAATTTATCTGGTCCATCTTTGACTCGATTCTAAAGCTTTTTTCTCTAGATCAATTGCCACGTTTCTAACTTACCCGATATATCTAATTTCATTGCAATATCATCAGCAAATCTCTAATAGTCAAAATATCTGCAGTCTATATTTATTCCTATTTTTTTATGAAAAGTACTTTCGAGGCTCGTTGAATATATTTTCAGCAGAATTATATCCACTACTTTTCCACTCTTTATCTTGTATATATCTTTAAGTTATCAAGTTATTGTAGCTCCGTTCTAAATATGTTCTCAATGATGAATTTAGTTAATACCTAACTCTTGCATTGAGTTTGTGTTTTTCCCAGTCATATGCTTCTTCGTAATCAACAAAAGCCAATTAAAGTGGTTTGTTGTGTTCTTTTGTTTGGTCGCTCAGCTGATATATTCTATTAAATAGTCTACTCCAAAGTAACCACTCCTGAGACCTGCATGTTCAGAGTGGTTGATTTTTATCTAGAGCGTTTGCTAGTCTGTTTGTTAATATTTATGACATTAGTTTGTAGGCTTTACACAGTAATTCAATAGGGTGAAACTTGTTCAGGTCTTTATTATCTTTTTTCTCGTAGAGTAGAATCTTTATGCGTTGACAGAAGCTCTGGGGCCCCTTTTTTATCTCATGCACTATGTATATAGCGGCACTGATCCCACATATTTCCCTGAGAAAAACCTATCATGCATATTTCAAAAGGTCTGTCATTATGCCATCTTCACATGTTTATTTGTTGCTTTTTTTTTCACGTTTCATATTTTGAGTGCAAAGCAAAGATACATCCGTTATTATATCAGGACCATCAATAAGTATTTCAAAAGTGTCGGTAGATGGTACTTTGATGTATATATACTCGGTCTTTTATATTCCTCAAGTAAATGCAATTTTATAAATTAACTACAATTGTAATTAATTGTTTTGAGAAGATGCGCACCTTATACACTTGCTACAGGAATGTAGCTGCAGAAAGTATTATTATAATCATCTGAAGCATAGGATTTCACAATTACTACCTTTTGAATAGTCATGAAAACGAATAGAGATTGTCAAATATAGGATGTAAAATGTGATTATATTGTCCAAATATTTTGAAATATATGTGAAATGTCTCCGACGTCTACTTCTGTAATTTCTTGCCCACTGAATTTTTTTTTTTGCTAAATAAGACATATTTCTACTGTTGCCGAATCCGGGAAAAAAAGAAGCATACAACTGGAGACACTAAAAATAAAATATCCTCTGCTCTAAAAATACATATTTTTCTTTTAATATCTCACTCTTTGTTCACATTTCATCAATGAAAAAACCTAATCCCATCACGTGTTGTGGACTAAGCTGGATTTTTCAAATATTTTTTTTTCAGTCTGAGGATCCATAAGAGAAAAATTGTACCAAAACAAAATCGAAAATAGATAAATACACGGAGATATAGAAAAAAAATGAACTAAATTTTTCTTAAGTTTTGTTCTTTGTTCAAAATATTCTATGAAATATTTCCATCCGACTGCATGTAATAGACTATGCTAGACTGACCGTAATTTTGGAATGAACGTCCGCAGAGGAACATCTGCATCAAAAACGAAGGATTGAAATCTAATAATCAAGCACAAATATGAAGATTATTCAAAGCTAAATTTATTCCAGTTGTACTTTTTGTTTAAGATCTACCATGAAATAATAACTTCATCACACCACGTGTATTGGATTATGCTGAACAGACCGTAATTTTCAAATAAGGGATGTTTGATGGAAACGATCCAAAATGAAAATGAAAAATATCATCAACTCACTATGACGGAAAGAAATTTCGGTCGCCCGATGCTGATATGACTGGCGGTCCATCGTCGTCTCCAATCTTAGCCGGAAGTAGATCGATTGAACTTGAGGTCATGAAGGTGCAACTTCCAGAATGAAGATTCAACTCCACTTTAGATTGATAGTTTCATTGTAAATCGAACACAGTATATATCAGTTTTTTTCATAGATTAGAGCTTACAAATGGAACAGACGGACAGAGAAATAGACGGACAGACAAAAGGATTTTCATCTGATCCACAATACGAATATATACATATATATGTATATATAGTGAATGGAAAATGTATCCAATACATTGCGTTGTAAAATAAATATTCAGATTTAAATTTTGCAAAACATAAACCAAAGAATAATATTGATACAGAAGAAAAAGAAATGGAATAAGGTGGAACATTGAAATGTTATGTACAAAAATCAGAAATATACCTGTTCTGTTCAAGACAGCATGCTGTGAATTATCCTGTTTTCACTCTGGAAGTCAAAATGGTTCTGTCTTAACGCTCCAACCGTCAAACCAGATTTACCCATGCTTCAATTCCGGGCTCTTTTCTAATACCTCGGATACCGTCTGGTGCATTCAAAAACCTAACAGCAACATTTCGCAGCAGCCATTTTCGACACCTTTCAGTTGAAAAGATGAGTAAAAAAAACTTGGAAATGTGTAGTCTGTACTTGTTTTTTTATGCTTTTTTTTTTTTGTAAGCTTACTTTGAAGAGTTTTGTATTTCACCATCTTTGCGTTTTACATTCTTCTCACTCCAGTAATTCGAATATTTTTTCGACATGTTTCTTTTGTTCTTGATGGTGGCTATAAAATATGAACGGAGAACATAATGCATTGTAGATGTGTGAGCACCCAGGGTATGATATTTCTCATTTATGTAAATAAGTATCCAAAATGTATAGATACAAGCACTTGTATATAAAAATCTGGACTAATCAATATATGTTCATAAGAAATGTTCCGTGGACGGTATGAATTAACATCGAAATTATAAAAATCAACCACAATTTTTTTATATTGATCAAATATTGAAATAAAATATGAGCTTTTATGTGAATTCATATCAACTAATCCTTTATGTATGTTTTCTAAGCTGAACACAGATGGGTAAAAGGCTAAGTAGAAAAGAGAGATTCGTGGTAGGAAAATTGGATTTCTGTAAACTTTAAAAATCATCATTTGATTTCCAGACTTCTACACGGCCTTAGCACCTTCAATTTAGCGGTAGTAGGGACTCATTACGGCGTCTAAGCAGACTTAACTTTTAGAAGTACAAACTCTGATGTTTTCTCGTGTAAAACAAAAAAGACAAGACTTACTTTACGTGCTCCACTTGAGACAGTTGTTATTCATCTTTCGGGGAAATGTTATTTCAAATAGGTAATAAAAAAATATTTCATCAGATCATAGGTGTCCCTATGGGAATTGATCCTACCTTCTAATGAGAAAATTTGTATTTACATGGACACGAATATATATTCATGTCATCTTTAATTAGAACTTACGTAAAACGAGATCATTTATTCGAGGTTGTAATCGTTTTATTGATGATTTATGCTCTCTTAATAACGGAGAGAAATTCAGAAAATCTTATTCTAATATATATCTTAAGGATCTTGAATTAAGATGTGAAAGTAAAAGAATACAATCAACATTCCAAGATATGAATAATAAAATTGAGAATGGGATGTTTTTTCTACAAATTGTTCGATAAAAAAAGATAGTTTCCCGTTCTTTGTCATGATAATGTATTTTAGAACAAGTAATATTCCAGCGTTTATAATTTACGGAACAATATCATCGGAATATTTGAGAATCGCAAGAGCAACTCTGAGATTTATTGATTCTATATCTAAAATTGTTTCTTCAGTTGTAGGAATGGTCAATCAAGGCGGTGAAATTAGTGAGATTTTTAGACAATTTAATAAAGCCGTGATTAGACATCCTGATCTCTTCAAATCTTATTAGCTTGTACATGGTGAAATACCAACGAAAATTGACGAATATGTTAAACGAATGTATAGAAATAGAATAAATGAATCGTGTATATTGAACTAGAAATAATTGTATCCATGTTAGGGGAATTAAGTAATCAAAAGAGATGGATCCAGGGTTTGCCAGTAAGAAAGATCATGGAATTGACTGGAGACAGGGAAGGGGAGAGCATTTGGCTCTGGTCCATTTGTCTGACTGATTGGTAGTTGGAGGGGGTGTAAGATTGAACATGGAATGACATATAGTAAATTGTTTAAGCATGTTAATGAAATCACCCATTGACGTGTCACTAACCACTAGAAATTGATTTATTCCAACCATAAAAACAAGAATACTTTACTTAACTACTAAAAGTGTTGAATAAAAAAACATTTCTTTTAAGCTTGTTGTTATACGACGTGGGGAAATTAACTTCAAGGTAAGTGGAAAATAATTTGTCAAATTCTTCGGATGAATGTGTTAATAGATAATCGATTCGAAGAAGTTTTTTCAGTGTAATTAGTATTCTTGAAGATAATATAAGTTGGTTTGCATGCAGTCTGAGATAAAGCTGACACAACAAATTCAATATTCACATGAATGAACATTCAATACTAATGACACGAATAACGAGTCCTGTCTGTTGTTATACTTACTGATCACTCATCGTTAAAAACGTTTTTTGAGTAACATACGGGAATAGACCTTATTTCAAAATATGTAGTGTGAAATAATATCAATATACAATACACATAAAATCAAGTATAAAATAACAAACAACATATATTGCATAAATTATATAATAAAGGGGGTTGATTGATCAAGACTGCCGGGGCGTCATGTTAATATAACTGTTCTGTTTTTAAAATCCCCCAAACAATTCCATGGTAAACAACTGATGATCCCAAGAAGAGACAATTTATACATTTTATGATAATAACAAAGGATAAGGGAGACTGAGAAAACACTTAGGAAGATTAGATGAATTGCGTTGACAGGTTTGGGGAAATACGTGGCTGAAGTGACGCAAAAAATCGATTGAAAAAAGTTTTTCAATGTTTAGTGTTTAGAGCTATGAAATTTTTTAGACTATTTATATATGAATGGTGGGCTGGGGTCCACGAGTACAAAACCTAAGACGACGGGTTGTGTACGCAGAAATCGCCCCTGGCCCACATGATGAAGCGTTTTAGGGGTGAGGTGCGATCCACATACACTTGCTCACAGATTCACACACACACAGTCACACATGAATATACATGTATATATCTATCTATCTACCTATATCTATCCATCTATCTATATATATATATATATATATATATATATATATATATATATATATATATATAATTGGACGCTTTATATCTAACAATGTATAATATTGTCCAGCACCGGAAATAAAAAAAGAGTAGCAAGAATATTATCCCAGGTGTCCCATTCTATACAAAATGATATGATTCGAAAAGGCAATCACTATTATTTATACAGGGAAAATTTCTCTTAAACCCCCAAATAAACTTCTTCTATGTCTGGTGCCTCGTTGTAGGAAGCTGATTATATATCATGCATCCAATTATTAATAATATTGAGGGAGGTAGAGAAAGAGAAGAAGATGAGAGAGTCAATATATACCGTCCATATAAAAACTATTCGTAAGTTGACATAAAAACAGATGAGTGTAATGATCAGAGGTTGAATTTTACTACATGTATCAGTATTTTTTAATACTGATACATCTAGTAAAAGGGGTGCTTACTTTTTTTCTGAGACATATTTTTGATCAATTTCAAAGTAGATCTAATAACAGTTGCACAAATTCTTGTTAGATAACAATGCTCCCGAAATAATTTGTTGATTTCCCGTATTCGATTATCTCAAGTAATTACCTATTTGCAATATATATATATATATATATATATATATATATATATATATATATATATATATATATCGATGTGTGAGTGTGTGTGCATGGTGCATGAGCATGCATGCGGGCGTAGAGAGAGAAGCACTTAAATGGATTATCTTAATTAGAAAATAAGTAGATAGAATTTGCATGTTGCAATATACATGGAGATGTTTATATTGCAAGATAATTGTTCGTGGAATTGTGTGCTTATAGGAGATAGGGCAGAAGATACATTGAATGATTACGGACAAGATTTTAAAAGTATGATAATTCATCGTCGGAATAGAGTCAGAATGAGAGAAAAGTAACCTTTTTGAATAGAAGGGCAAGAAAAAATCCCTGGAGAAAGTATCTTTGGAGTGATAAGGTGGAAGACAATGGAACAGGTCTGGTTAAAAACCCAACAGAAACTGTCATGTAATCAGCATTTTTGGTAGTATGCCCTGTTGGGGGTGATTTATTGATAAATTCGAAAAAAAAAATTCTAATCATCGAATGAGTAACTTCCCTTGCTTTTGTTTGGCAGTAATCGAAATTATTTCAATCGATATACTAAGGAGATAATGCTTAAATTCTCGGCCATTTAGCTCTATTTTTGTGGCTTGTATTTGTGACACATACATAGCCAGCCAGCAAGCGAGCAAGCAGGACCAAATTGAAAACTGAAGAAACCTATGTTGACAGTTTTGGTGACAGTTTGCGCTGACAGTTCTTAATTCTAAAAAAAGGAGACCGCGCAGTAATTCCATGCACATAATTAACCTTCAGAGACTTTTAATATGAAATAAATTGAACTGCCGATACTCATAAAACAGATGAAAGCCAAGGAGGTTGTTGCTATTATCGATGCGAAAGAAATCGATTTGGACGGCAACTGAATTAAAAAACAGTGAATTCATAATTTGATGTCAAGATAGCTTTCCTCTCCAAATCTGCATTTAATTGCCAAATTTAAAATGATAAGATGAAAAGTAGAGAAAAGATTCAGAATTTGCGATGCAGCCAAGACTAAGGTTAATGATGACGGACTGAAAAAGGTAGTTTTATAATTTAATATTAATATAATTTGAGGGCCATTTTTTAGCCTCCTTTCACGAGGAAAGACAAACGTTCGGAGTAAATATGGCCTCAGCCGTTACCATAAGCTTTGATATTGTGAACAGGTATGAGGGGGGCGTCTGTCGTTTGTAGGTAACCGAATCCAGTCAAAAGTATTTCAAATTTCGTAGCCTAAAGATATGTCCTTGGAGGTGCAGGATAATCATATCGAAAAGATTGATAATGCACTATCACTTAACTATATCACGGAACCTACACTTAATGATACAAATACACTTATATGTATAACGCTATTCAGTCAATAACGTCGAGGCTCTACGAAATCATATCTCTCTTATTTGTAAAAAAAAACAAAGATCAAGTGTCGATATTTAAACAAACAGATTTCAAAATATCATATACATCAAATTCTACTTATAAGCTGTAGTGTTCATTTTTATGATTTGCATTCATTCGCTGCTTTGTGAACACCTATCACCTGATTGCATCAAGACCCGCTTCACAACCCCAAATAAGCTCCCTGCTAAGACTATACACGGGATCAAAGTGGACCAGTCTGTTTCATAACCCGGGTATATTCTGGGCTTGTCAAGTTTATGATCGTTGTTATAAAACATGCTAGCTTATTTCATACCCACCTTCCCCTGATTATACCCCCACGTGTTTTTCATAAATCAGTATGTATTTCCATGTTCTATTTTACCCTTTACACTCTGATACACAATAATCGAGGATACAGTATTAAATACTGATTTTATTTGACACACTTAGATTAAACGACAACACTTAACGATAAAGATTTTTCGATAATAATAATTTAATGATAAGAATTTATCAAGGTATATAAATTACTGAGAAGATCCAAATCGGGTAAAGTTATTAAATGAAAGAAAGTAAATTTGACAAACTAACACTCTTTTTTATTAACGCTAAGAAAAATCAAGTCCAATGGGGATCTAGCATTTTAAATAGGTTACCATCTAATGATTTTCCGTCCTAGTTCAGCGTTATTTCTATCCTCAAATGTTTTTTATTTCATTTCAGATAATTACATTTACTTTTTTGATAATGGAATATTGTAAATCGTTATTGAATTTCTCTCTTTGCAATTAGCCTCCATTTGAATTTTTAGTAATTTTTTTTTAAATCGGAAACTAAGATGAAAGTGATGAATTATTTATTTACTTACATAAAGTCTATTCTATTCTTCAGTTGATAAATTCAATGCCTGAATATGGATTGTCCAATACAAATATGAGCAAAAATTGATTTATAAAAAAAGCTTATTCACACTGAGAAAAGTTAATCTTTAGATATAGATTGTAGATAAGTGTTGTTTTTTTTTATTCACAAACATTTTTTTTGTTTAAACTGGAAAGTTAAAAGACTTGAAATTCAAGTTACAGGACAAGTAAGTATGTGCTTTTTCAAAAAACCAAGGTTGTGAGAAATCGTGCGCGAATATTCGATTTTATTATCGAGAGAATTGATGGGTTGTCATTTCCATCCAGTCAAATACTGATCGATGCAAGCCGTGTTATAATTTTGAACTTTTTTCGGGCATTTTAAATTTTAAAATAACGTTGATATAAAGACTTACACAAATCACGTTTTTACAGAAATAAGATATTAGTTGTTCTTTATGTTTTTTTTACGAATGGAAAAGAAATATTTATCAAAGTTCTTAGTTGATTTTATAACGCATGGAATGCATATTTGAAAACATTCATCCTAATACTCAATTCATTTTTTTTTTCATAGATGGGATGAATATCTAAAACATTTATTTAATTTCTACAATCATTGATCCATGAAATGGGCCCATCGCCGAACCATCGCCAAACCTTTTATTTCCATTCTGATAGATAATTTTTAATTTTCAAACTTTTTGTAATTCTAATTAACTGTCGGTAAGTTGTTGCCAGTGAATAGTTGCTTGCAAGTCCTCCACGACCGGCAAAAACTTGATTGCACCACATTGGAGTATTTTGAAATGTTTTGAGATATTCTCAAGATTTAATACATAATCTGACAAGCTCTCCAGACTAACGCTAACGAGACACGTTGACCACTGCATACGTATTCAAATATGCCCTAAATGCACATACATACATACATACATACATACATGCATACATACATACATACATACATACATATCACTAACACGTACACTTCATAGACCTAGTCTGGTTTATGCATCGGAGCATAATCTGACCCAGAGAGAGTATGAAATAGACTAGCCAGTTTTATACCCCGGGGTATCAGCTGGACTAGCGCAAAATACACCCGTAGGTATAAAACTGGTCAATGTATGATTTTAAATTCTGCTAATAAGGTGGGTAAAGTGTGCCCTTTTTTTCTTCCTCTGAGTCAAGTTTTCGATATTCATTTTCTTTGGCAGAAGTCTGGTAGGATATAGACTAGTAATAAATGATTAGTTATTTTTTTTAAAGATTTTTCTTGGATTTTTTAAATTATATTATTACATTACTACCACTACAACTACAACTACTATTAATACTAATACTCAGTTACCTCGATGATACCTGTGAAAATTGGATAGATCTCGATTTTTATGAAACTATTTTCCAAGTTAAAACAGTAGCAAATTTGTTACAGTGGACGAGACTATATTTTGTAATGGCAGAGAAGACGTACTTTTATTGGCAAAATTTCAACCCCTGGCTGACAAAACCAAGTGTATTCTTTGGACTACTTTTAAGCATATGTTCATAGCTATCGACATGATATTTCAATGAGTTTTCTATAAATTTCCATATTTTTGAGGGATGGACAATAGAGATTTCCTTGTTAGTTTTTCTCTACCAGCTAAGATAATACTGACAATACCAATGAGCTGTGAGTCTCTATTTTCAAAAACTTATCAGCAGCGTGTCTCAAAAACTCAATATTGGTTTGCTTTTTTTGTAAGACCGATTTTTAGCATGTTGGGACAGCCATAGTTTGTGGAAGATTTTTTTTTATTTCTGCTGAAATCCATTGTAGTCTCGATATGAGTTCGTCTTTATTTCCCAAGGATATTGCGAAAGATAAAATGATAGTCCAAGTAGATCAAGATTTTCGCCTGGTGTTGTATAATAGTGCATATTTTTCTCATGTGTATACATGCTCATTTAGCATGTATGAGCACGTTATTCCACACTGATCGAAGGAAAACAGACCATTAGTTTTAGTGGGAATTAGTTAGTGGATTGATCACCAAAATCACACTCTCCCTTACGAAGTGTTTTGATTTTTCTGGAAATTCTCCTTGGAACTCTCTGTTCTCATTGGTTCATTGAAGTGAGACGCCGTGATGATAGCGCCAGCATTTGTGGAACCTCTCCAAGCAAAGTGTCGGCTGGTGAGGATGTAACTGGAGGAAAATTGCTGGTGAGTTAGATGTCCAACTACGAATTATTATGAATTTTGTAAATGAAAAATTCTGTTGATCGTTTCCACTTCAGTCTGATTTGAACCCTTCTTTCTTTTGACAAATTTCGCCCAGCCTTTTTTCCTCTTCTAGGGCTGTTTTGTGACCTACATGAACGCCATAGCTACCCAACGACTTTTGTGAGGCATATTGTTATACTAGATACCTACATACATATTATATGTTTGGTGTGTGGTCCTGAGGTAATCTTACAAAATGGTGATGGTAATTGCAAAGTAAGGTGAATTCAAGAGTGAAACAAGTGTTACATCTCAAATTTATTTATCATCTCATGGACAGGCTTTCATGCATTTCGTTGGTTCCCCCAATTTTTTCAAAAAACGCTTGTGGTGGGACAAAGAACTTTATACTGTTTACATTTTTTGACGTGTGTGATGATATAAGGACGAGCATATTCAGCAGTGTGTTTTCTGGTTGTTTAGTTATTAAGGGTGGGTGAGAAGTTTGTATCAGTTTCAGTGAGAAGAAAGTGATTATATGAGGAGGATTTTAATTTTTTCACTGTGATATATACATATGCTTAATCCTTAATCAACGACAAGAATAATCTATTATTATTTCATAAGTATCATCGCTAACAGCAGATATCCGGGAGGGCATAAGGTTATAAACCATGGAATCGATAAAATCGAGTTCAAATCAAGACTGAGTTAGTTTATGAATACGTAACAATTATCACTTTGGATGATGCATGAATCCAATTCCCCTTACACTCTACCTCACTGCTGGATAATTTGACAATTATTCTCATCATAGGCATGTCAAGATGTTAAACAAAGAATAGAATGTATGAGCTTGGGCAAAGACTTTTCTATGAATTTTTTTTTTTTTTAGATTCAGCACAAGATCACCTGAATGGGTGCCCAGTGAGAATTTAATCACTCCTCTGTAGTAACTGATATGCGAGACCCTCTTGCTAAATACATTAAAATCTAACATATAACAACCATGGCTGGATAAAAAGTAGCATAATTGACTTTTAACCCCACTCAAAAACCAATCAATTGCTAAGAGCAGAATGATGCACGAAATTATTGAATATTGTGAATTATTAATGAGTTTAATTCATAAATTTACTGAGCTTGGCTTCGAAGTGTTCGAGGCAAAATGGCGGTATGAAGTATGTGTCGATCAAACCACCAATTACAGGGTATCTGCCTTCAATGTTAACATTCTAAATACTGGGTTAGTTTCGATTCAAGGGTCCACGGCTTATGCCACTGGTTATACAAATCTAATTTAATCATAGAACTCTATTAGAATTTTCCCCGGGGAGAAACTGCAAAAAAGGATTTCATGAAACTCCTTCAAATATTCCTGTAACAGAACAAATATTTAAATCCTGTAAACATGGCTTCGTCGATTTCATTCAGATATACTGAACATTCAATCTTCCCCAACCCAATTGTTCCATTAATCGAGGCTCTACTGTATACTAAGGCATTCGTTTTGAATCAGATATTTTTAAATAGATGATTACCAAGCAATCAATCTGAATCATCCTTCGGATTTCAGCGCATTTTTCTTTTTGGTGAGTTTTCAAAACGTATGCTGCTTAAAGATTCATCACTTTGCACACAAAAAAAATTATTTGCATTATATTAGTTCAAAATTGAAAGCATCCCAACTTCCTGCTTAAATTATGTGTAATTTCATATATTTTATTGGGTAAAATCAGTTGCATTATATTGGCCTGGGGAGCAGTGCAACCAAACTTCCTGCTTTGGTCTTCATTCAATTTCATACATTTTATAAAGAAAAAAATTAAATACTATAAAGATAAACGCTGTTGGCTTCCAGTAGCACAATGCAACGGCAGGAAAAATCGATGAGGACCGGAAGTGCTTCGTTCTTGCCATTAAGACAGAAATCGGATTATGTTTGCTTTCTGTATCGAACCAGCAGCGCGCAAATAGCACTTCGCATCAATATATATATATATATATATATATGTATACATATGTACACACGTATACACCAGAATGGCAAGACATACGTCTACTAATACGCACGTGTGCACGCACAAATATGTACACATATACGACAACACGCAAGAACAAAAATATTGGGATATATTTCGGGCAGCATTCATTAGGACACGAATTTGAAAATTCTCTACAGCACATGAACGCATGTATAAATGCATATGCACAAACGCACAAGCACACGCACTCACACACACACACACTCACACACACACACACACGTGTTTATACGCGCACATACACGCGTTCAAAGAATTGTATTCACTGCTGCGCTTTCACAAAGACATAATTTCGAAAACACATACACTAATCTGCACTTTCCAACAAGCATATACACACGTGTATAAACAGAAGCCCAGACATTTGAACATACGTATATGCACAGATGGACGCATATTGTGTGACAATTAACTGTGTCACATTTGCAAAGAAACACAGATGTCACACACATACACACGCACAAACAAACACCAGCGAACACCTACGCTCTTCAAGATCTATTTATCGATGGCCATGAGTATAGAGGAATATAACCAGCTAGTGCATGCGCATACACAAACACTTCAAGGAAAATAACTTACTTGTTCACATGTTGGCGCAATGATAAAGATAGGAATTATAAAAATTGCGCATAGAAATATCCGATGCATGCAGTAAGAAATAAGGAGAAATACATTATGACAAATGAATATATATATATATATATATATATATATATATATATAAACAATGATAATGGGTAGAGGCTGAAAATTTGTTCACTCACAAATCGGAAGTTGATTGATTCAGCATTCAAAATTATTTGATTCTCTTTTTCTTTTACCTTCAGTTTCTCAATTAGATGCACATATTCTGCGGGCCTTCATCTGCAGAAGCTATCTGTTCATAGATGGTCGGCACTCAAATGATGTTAGATCTGTGCAATTAGCGAGTCTTTGTGAGTGAAACAAGGTAAAGTTCGAGTAATCAGCATTTATTTATTTTTTGTTACAGCGTCAACTAGATTCGGATATGTTTATAAGAAACTAGTGGTGCACAGTGTTCACCAAAAACAGTTTATTATAATACATAGCATTGGCAACTATAAGAAGCAAACATTGCATTTATAATGCTATCGTATTTGTTTGTTTGTTTTTCAATATACACTCACACACACATATATATATATATATATATATATATATATATATATATATATATATATATATATATATATATATATATATATATATATATATATATTTATGTAGATACATATATGATGAGTTTATATGCAAATTTTGTCTTTGTTAGTGTTTAACTGATGCATTTCATTTGGCAATTTAGCATTGAAACGTCTGATTACAGCTTGAACTGAGTTCAGCCATATAAAAAATGGATACTTGAAATATTAAAAAGAAATTACTTAATTAAAAAGTTTTAGGCACCTTTAGTGCCGATTCATACATAAACAACCCTGTCGTTTTGGATGGTTATATATATATATGTATATATATATATATATATATATATAGAGAGAGAGAGAGAGAGAGAGAGAGAAAGAGAGAGAGAGATAGATAGATAGATAGATAGATAGATAGATAGATGGATGGATAGATATTGTCTAAATTTGTAACAAAATATATTTTATCTGTTGTAGGTGTTCAATCAAATTCACTCAATATCTAACACAGTGAATATAACAATTGATGTATAATTATATTCTCAGGGATATATGCCAGGTGTATGTAAGCATTTGGTTCCTTTTGCACTTTTCAGCATCCAGCAGTCTGTTGTTTCCTTTGGATACTGAGAATAACCAACCCTTTGAATGACGTAAATTACAATCATCCATCAGATTTGAAGGTTTCCTGAGGTCTGACTATTCTAATCATCACTACTATATATGTATACAATCGAACTCTGAGACTTACCTCATTTTTTGTTGGATTACCAAATGCACCTGCATGATCATTCTACCTTTTTTTAACAAATGTAAGTGATAGCGAAAGAATCACACTGGGTTGGCCAGCTTTCGGTAAAGCAAGCTAGTCTTTTAAGGACAAGAAAAGCCCAGCAGTCCTAAAAAAAAAAAAAAGGGGTGTACAAACAACGTATCCAAACGAAAGTCACAAATGGAGCAGAAACATGAAACCTAACCAAAAGATTGACCCTCAAACTTAGAACTATGCGACGTGTATATGAGGGGATCATGCTCAACCTCAAATTAAGAGATCATATATATTAGTATATTAGAGAAACATTATAGAACTGCCATAAAAATCAAATGGAAGTAGGCTGGACATATTTCAAGAATGTCAGACAACTGCTGGATATCACATCTCACAACAAGGATCCTTGGAGATCAGGTGTGAGGCTGTGGCTGATAGAAAGTAGGATGGCGAGACAAGTTAGATGAATTCCGCGAGTACTGGCTCCACAATGCCCATGGCAGAGGGGAAGGTCTTTGTCCAACGACAAACATCAACAGACAGATGATGATGATGATGGTGGTGGTGGTGGTGGTGGTGATGATGGTGATGAAGCACTGATACATACAAATACACAGCTTTCAGTGATGGTCAGTTTGTTATCACAGATTGATCAGCCTGGAGGCACGCACCATACTCGTCTAAAGAAAAGGAAATGGAGAAGTGAATAAAGAAAGAACGTGAGAGAGAAGGAATTGTTTGTTTTGGAACTACTATTGTGACTAAGAGCTACGTGAAAGGTTAACTAAATCTTACTTGAAAAAGTGAGACTGTTTGTAGAGTCTGTGTCCCGTGTTCCTTTTAAAGATATGTGTATCTAAAAAAATTCAATAAACGGTTCGATTTTTACGTTTTTATCTTTTTTACATATTCAAGAAATTAATGACAAATTTCAATAAAAACCCATCTAATCTTGAGGGGTTCTTTAGGGCTTTTTGTTCTGTTTTTGTTTTTGTTTTTTGGGGTTTTTTGTTTAATTTTTGTTGTTTTTTTGTTTGTTTTTTTCTTTAAATAAGAGAGATTCCATAGTATGAGACAAATGAATTTTTGAAAGGTCGCACTTGACTGGAACGGAGCATCGGCATTTGACGGTTGAAGGGTGCTTAAATATTAATACTTTGGAATATTAAACTATTTTTATGTATGTGTGTGTGTGTGTGTTTGTGTGTGTGTGTGTGTTAAAATCTACACTGCATTTATTCAACTGGTTGTAAAAAAATGATTCCAATTTTGTTTATATGGCTTTGTAATCTGGTGTTACCTTAATTCGGCGATACGTTCGTCTCCCAAGGCTGGTGTATGGCGAGAGCAGGGAATAGGTTCCTCTACAAGCGGTCCTGTTCAAGTTTTAAACTTGCTCTTATTAATCTTGCATACAATGAATATGGTGTTAGTGACTAATTCTAATAAAGATCTTTCTAATTGGGGTCGGGATGAAAACAACAGATTTTACAGTAACAAATGAAGTTTTTGAAAAAAAGTTGCACTAGACTGAAATGAGGTGTTGGCTTTTATTAGCTTTTGTCCTCCCTGAAATTACCCTTTTCTGCAGTTTTCCATGTCGAATATTGTCAAAATGCATCCTGGGAGATGAGAGTAAATTCGCTTTCGCTACATCAATGGCCAGCCTTCGACGATAGTTGTTCACCAAAAGGTATCTGTCAGTTATACGACACATGTTTGTAAATCATTGACGAGACAGTTTCACGTGAAATGCGCATACGAACTGATGCCCTACCTAAACAGGTAGTTTAGCAACAATCCAAATACACGTATTGAAAAGAACAACAGTCCTAAAAACTTACTATACCCCATTACCTCTAGAAAAAATATATGATTATCTTGAATCTATGAATCTACACAAAATACAAAGGTGTGTTTTTACTGTAAATGAACGCTATGGGAATATAATCATCGAAAAAGGAGTTTAGTTGATTTTAAGTATGAGGACTCAAATCATTCCATCTTGGTGTGAGAGCGATTCAAATCATATAGACTTTCAGGCACCGCTAAATTCCTTTGTTCAATCTAGACACACTCTGCCGCAGGTAGGCACAAGAAGTTTCATTATCCCTGACATCTTGTAGGTACAGTGCACAGAAATTAGCCACTCCCCACGATGCAAGGTTCTATATTAAAAGACGCAAAAAAACATGAGAACACACCTCGCCGCCAAGATTTTCTGTGTTTATATTAAATGCACCTTTTGGCAACGTGAGGCAGCCTTGGCAAGCTAGAAAAAGCACTTTGCTCACACGAGCCTCCTTTCGCTGCTTCCTTTCTGTCTATCGGCTTTTTAGTGATAATAGACTATTGATTAATGTATTGTTTTCGTTAATGTCTTCTGCTATTTAAGTATGCTGTCTGTTATGCATATATTATGTATCTTGAATCTTCCATGATCGATAAAATGAATATCTGATCATTCAAGATGAAGACCTGCAAAATTGGAGGGTATTTCTCGGAACTAAGTTTTTTCCGTTTCTAAAATTAGAGAAACCGAATTCTAAATTGAATTTTTATGTGTTTTTATTTTTATTGTTTCATTTAGGATATTATTATTATTATTATTATTATTATTTGTATTTTCAGATCACTTGCCTGGTGGTCGTTGTTGAAGACTGAGTGACAATAGGTCTTAAGTTTCCAGTCCTCCTCTCATTCTTACACTCAGCTTCGCACCAGCCGCCTGGTGGTAGTTGCTGAAGATAATGTGACAGTAAGTCTCTTCGCATCTTAAGACCTCTTCCCATTTACTTAACATATGCAGCTTTGTACCCTCCCCAGCTCTACTCGCACATACATTTTTCATTGCTGAGCCATTACTTGCGATCTTTTCGCTTTAATAGGTGGTCGGTTTAGACATCGAAGTCTCAAATCAATTTCTGGCTTTTCTTTTCCAGGGATTTTTTCTGGTTTGTGCCGACTCCAGTTGTCTGTAAGTTTGATTAGTTCCCAGTGTAAAACAGTTGCTTCCCTATCGTGTCTGTTCTTGCACTCCTTCTGGGTTAGTTTACTACGTTCGCTGTTTATATAGTGTACATCACTCCCTGCATTGGAGGCAACTGCTGTCTGTCTGGGGTCCGTTGATCCTCGACTTGACATGCAGTCTATATGCGTCATTTCAGGCATGCACAGCCTTGTGGATCGATGTAAGTTTCGTTGTTTGCCGATACATTGATTAGAGTCTATGTGTCCATTCATTTTTTTTAATTTCTGCAAATTAGTTTTGTCTCTAACATTTTAGATATTCCCCTAATGTATTCTTTTTTAAAATCTTCTCTTTCGTAATTACCGGCTTCATCGATTCACTTTCAAGAACACCTGGATATTTACATCAGTTTAGTGTATTCAATGATCTAATCATGTTGTTGTCTTATAAGCTGATTCTCTTTACCGCTATTAGCACTTTCTCTGTTTATAATTATTAGCCTGCATTGTTCTCTTCTAATTCTCATCTCAGAGCATTCTTTTCATGGGAATATATACTCTCTTTGATATATGTCTCTTCAGAATCTTCGACATCAGTGTTAAGCACATGATTGGTCTATAGTTGCTTGTCTTGTTCCTTCTTTTCTAGTGTCCTTTGGTGAGAGGATCGTTCTGCCTCTATTATTCAGGCTTGGATCTTGCTTTCAAGTAGGCAAATTGAATTTGGCTCATTAGTCTGTCATGTTGTGTAGTGAATTTCTTGGAGTAATATCTGAGAATATCACCTGGCCCTGGTGCTTTCCAATTGGATATGTTTCCGGATATGTTATACTCGATAAGATTTTCTCCCGCTTTTGGGGATCTTTTTTATATACTCAAACCATTTTTGGAATTCATGTCGTTCTCGGCATCCCATATGTGGTCACAGAAGTTTGCTTCTTCTGTGCTGTTTGAATGTATGATCTGTCTTTTTTCCCCATTTGAGTCTCGTAAATTTTTTTGTTGTTTATAAAGTGTATATGGGACACCCATTTACCTGAATTACATTTTATAAAAGATTATCAGGCCTTACATGTACACTTGGTCAAGTCATGACATTGCACAAATGATTGAGCACCTTTAAAGGGGATTTCTAATTCTTTATATAAGGGAATTTATAATATATTTTGTTGTTGAATCATCTTAGTGCTATATATTATCATCGTCATCATTTGCATTTCCACACCAGTTGCCTGGTAGTTACCGATGAGGACTGAGTGACAACAAGTCTCCTCAAGTCTCTAGCCCTCCTCTTTACACTCACAGTCCATAGCAGTGCTGTGGATTATGGTTTCACACCAGCTGCATGGTTGTAATCGCCGTGGGCTGAGTGACAATAAGTCTCTGCAGGTGTCCAGCCCTCCTCCCATATCGCCTTCACCTACAAAGCGGCGCTGTGATTTGCGCCGCTTGAACCATTCTTGGCTTTTAAGCCATAGCGACCAGCTAGGAGCAGCATGTCTCATATTATTATTATTATTATTATTAGTAGTAGTAGTAGTAGTAGTAGTAGTAGTAGTCCCCTGTGTCCCTTGGGGATATACAACGTGATGCCCTATCGTATCGCCTTGAGCTGCCAAGTTTCAGCCGTGAAAACAAAACTTATTAAACATAAATATAAAAATTGTTAATTTTTCTTAGATTTTACAAGTTTTTTTTCCTCTTGTCTGTAACACAGCTTGACACGGCCGTATGGACTAAGGACTATTCATGGCTTCCTTGGGGAACGCATTGATCGAAATTGAAGTTATTAATTTCTTGGTCGAGTGATTTCGAGGGATTGGTTAAATCTCCAATGAGACACGTGCCCAACTTGACAGATTCAGTATCTCATGTTGCGAGGGATTGATGAGGATATAATTCTATCTCCATTTCTCCAACGATCAATGTAGCAATTGGGAGCTTTTATGAGGCTGGAGTTCAAACCGGGTGCCAAAAATAGGCTGCCAAAGTGTGCGTAAGGGTACCATAGTCTTGATATTCACCCATAGCTTCAGAAAAAAGTGGGTACATGTTTTTTTACGGGTTACCTATGCTAGAGTTTGAATTGGGTTTGCCAATTCCATTCTCTATACTGTTAACCACTAGTCAACTCATTCCTTGAGAGATGGATTTATTGATTAATTAGTTTGAATTCATCAAACTTCTTTGTAGCACAGTGTCTGTATTATATAATTGGATCATTCAAATATGTATAGCAATGGCTTGGAAAATATTTTCTAAATCTTGAAAATGTCCATTTTATTACTTCTCTTCATGAGATTCCAAAATTTTTCAGTCATAACAAAAAAATAAAAAGAATTCCTACTTATCGTTTATTGTGTTAATTAATACGCTTTTTTCTGAATCTGCAAGCCTAGCGAACTGATACTGTATCTGATTACCAAGCCTCTAGATGTTATTCTAATAAAGCGCTTAGGTCCAGCATGACTTGAACAGCTAAATAAACCAACAAATTTAATGACACCGGTTTTTATTATCAGAACGAAGCGAAGTTCTACTCAGAGAATCCATTTAGCAAGTGAGTCTGCACTATTTGCAATTTAGTCAAAGAAAGTTGTCTCATTTATTGTTGATCTGTACAGAAATTTGGATTAGGGACATTTGGATCAAGCGCAACTTGTGTATGTATCGTACTATGGAAACCAACCCTACGCTGGCTATGACTTCAGACGTTCGTGCTTGGAAAATTGATCTTTCACCATTTTGCAAAAACTTTTAAAAAGACAAAACCAGCTCTAAGAACGTAAACTATCTCAATGTATAAAGAAATCACGATATTTTCTTTACGATGTAATATAGGAGCTGAAAATTAAATTCATGCAAGTCATTTGACTCTACCTCTTTGATATAAATGGAACCGTTACTATACAATGGAGTACTTAGATACTTTAGTTAACTGTTTTGTGGATAAAACATTGATGGACGAAGAGTGTAGCGAACAGTGGTTCTACTCCCTGGCCTCATTTGACAAGAGTGGGGTCCAACATTCGACGAAATTGTCTTATATACGTGAGGATTGAGTTGAAATTTGGCACTGGAAACTCTTGAATCAAGACATAACTTTAGGATACGATGTTCTAAAGAAAAGTCCCTTTATGTAGACTATGGCCTCAGCTGATCCTGACGAGACTCCACTTACCACTTGCTTGGTTTCCGTTTTGTATCTTTGGAGTAGACTTGAAAATAACAAGCACCTGAAACGGCGTCACTCATTTCACGAAACCCCATGATCACGAATTGTCCCAGCCTAATTTTGATTTTTTTTTCCATTTGTAAGTGCCGTCATTGCGACGACCTCAAACCATCACTAATTTCAGTGAGAAGATGAAAGGTTGCAGGTAACGTAACAATCACTAGCATGGAAACCGGCATCAGTAAATCAGGTATGTTATGATTAGCCCAACACGAATTCAGAAGAATCCAAACAGACTGAAGTTGTGGCCTCTAATAAGAAGCCAGGGTTAGAGGCTCTAGGCTTGCATATTACGGACATGATGGCGAAACATTTGAATGTAAATGAGTGGCTTCGAAAAGTTAAATCATTTCATGAGTTTTAGCAAATTTTTTTTCTGCAAACTGATTTTCATTTTATCGAAGATTATGATTTGCTTATTGATTATGCAAGCTGCGATAGTAGTTGAGGTCAGTGTTGTAGGCGCCTATTATATATATATATATATATATATATATGTATGTGTGTGTGTGTGTGTGTGTGTGTGTGTTATGAGTTACCTTATATTGCTTTCACAACAAAAGGGCTCATTAATGAACGGCTAAAAGCAGTTCATGTTTATCAGGTGGGTTTTAATTCTGTAGATGAGTTCATTTCCCTTATCTTTCTTTCTCAAAATTCATCTAACTCAAAATTTTGTCTGGTTGTCTACAGTTTATGTTGACGAGCATTGCTATGTGTCTTTTAAGATGTTTGTGTGTAATTATTCTTCTTTCCTGTATTCCGTATGCATCATAAATTAAATTAGGGACATTATTTTGTAATTGAAAATCCTACATATGTTTTGCATTACTCTCTATTTTCTCCCTTCCTTTTTTTCAAGTTGTGTGAGCGTTTTTTCATGTTTTACAACGTTGAATTTTGAACTAATTTGTTGCATGTTCTTATATCCATATTTTCATGCATACCTTGCATACTAATCCATACACGCATATACACGCTCATACACCGTCTTATCATTAGTCTGTTGTTTATTTATTTATTCATACATATTGATATATATCTTTATACATGTATATATATTTATGTATATATATATATATATATATATATATATATACATATTTATGTATATATCTTTATATATATATATATATATATGTAAATATATATATATATATATATATATATATATATATATATATATATATATATATATATATATATCGCAATGAGAGTTGAATGGATTTGTTGGAAAGGGGAAACCAAACTTTTTCATTATGACTTTTGGGTAAAATATATTTTAATAAACCTCAGCCTGTTTTATAAATGTCTTCAAAAAGCTGATACGACTTAGCTGTTTCCGAACTTAACTTCCCACAATTCAATAAAAGAGGCTAATTCTGGTTATTTGTACATTTCTGTGATCTTCATTTGAATTTGAATTCCATTGGTATCAAAGAATTCCGGTTGAGTGCATTGAGAACGGAGGGGGTGATATATATATATATATATATATATATATATATATATATATATATATATATATATATATATATATATTCATATATATATATATAATGTCTATAGCCACACTGAAGAGATGTAATACATCGAAACAGCTGTCCGTGGATGACACAATAATATATATATATATATATATATATATATATATATATATATATATATATATATATATATATATAGATATATAGATATATATGGGACTACGTCATTGATAGCGAATACTTTTGAATATTTTCATTCAGCCCAAGGAGCTTGAAAGAAACGTATGTCTCAAATTTGTAATGTTGTAATGTCAATTAGTCGGCATTTATAAATTATTCTCTACGCTTTTACACACGAATTAACGCATACATTAGGATATTCAATCTTGTAAAAAATTCCAAATGAAAATTAAAAATGATTTATGTATTATGAACGTATCAACGTATATATGCATTGTGTGTGTGAAAGAAAATGTGGATATTTTCGTATATGGGAGAGAAAGTGTGTGTGTGTGTGTGTGTGTGATTTATTATCGTAGTGATAGACTATGGAGATGAATAATTGCATATAAATATACTGATTTCCTCCGTTTTTCGGAAGTGAAGCTCTACTATTTAACCGAAATGCCCTGGAACGAAGATGCTATCACTATCATTTTATATATTTCATACTTTCGAGTATTCCATCCCCCCGCCCCCAAATGGCAATGATGTAAGTTAGGCTGAGTCGTTGTAAGTCATGCTTGGAGGTAATGGGAACTGTGGAGAAGGGTATAAAGGAAGTGGGAGTGCTGACTCTACATTGGCTTGTTGCAAAACATACGCTGAACATTTTTTTCGTTTGTTTTTCGCTCCTTTTATGTAAAAGAGAAAAAGTTGCGTAAAGTAGGCTTTGGAAAAACGAGGGATATCTGTATACGCTATACGTGTCCGTGTATGGAATTATGTGTATAAGTAAGTACATATTTACTGATATCGATTCTTTTTACCCGATGCTCATTACCATTATTCATGATTTTTTTTAATTCAACATCGACCAAAAAATGCAAACTAAAATCATATTAAAGGAAAATTTGTTTTCTTCGTCTCTAACTCGATCGAGAATAATTTCTTATTCGCTCCAAAGTATATAGTTTGCATAATTGTATTAAACCAGTTGCATTCCTATGAGAGATGAGTTCTGCGCTACTAATTTGAATTTATAATGAAGGTGTAGATTTCTTCTGTATAATGAACAAATAAATTATTTCACAAGCGTGCATATACACAAACAAACATACGCACACATATATATGGGTCGGATTGGACAATGACGCTTGAATCTGAAGTTGCCTTTCAGTGGGAATCAGAGTGGCCTCTCATGAAGATGCATCTTGGTGTCGGATGGAGCGATGGTGCTGGAATCTGAAGTGGCTCCTTTGAGGTAGGCAAAGTAGCCGATTATAATTGAGAAATTCAAATTATGGCTAAATTGAGACTGACGAGACAAAGAAAGGACAAAGCTATTTTAAGGTTGACTAATCCAGGTAGACAAAGGAGTCAAGGAAAAAGGAGACAAGAGATACGGACAGTGGCAGAGACACATCTATCCGGATCATAAAGTCATCCTTGCATTTCCTTACGACTCATTTTCGGCAAACAATGGTGTTCTTTGATACACAAAGAAGTGAGATATTTTTCTGTACAGGATGTTTTCCTGATTTTACGTGAATATTCAGCCACAGTCCTCTTCTTTTTGGCTGGTTCACAGTTTTTCTCCATTTATGAGCAAGCAATTTTAGTGTTCTACGTCATCGATAGAACATTACCCACTGATACTGCCAAGAAATATCATTATCACTATCAGCAGCAGAAGTTGTTTAAATTTTGACGTTTGACATTGACTTTCCCCAAGACCTCTCAGTCATGGATGTCGTGGAGCCAGTACGTTTTGAATTCGTCCAGCTTGTCTCACCATCCTACTTTCTGACACAATTTCACATATGATCTCTTGGATCCCTCTTATGAGTCGCGATGTGGAGCGGATGTCTGACATTCTAGCAGCTTGACCATCCCATTGCCATTTGAGTCTTCCTACGGTTTCAATGATATCTTGAATTCCTGTCCGTTCTTTAATATACGATGCTTTCATGATCTCTCCATGTGAAGTCGGGCATGATTCATGTGCTTGGTGCATGGTTCTTTGCTCTAGGGCCAATCATTTTTTTATAGACCATGCCTATGCTCCATGGGTGATTATCAGATAGATGTATTGGTTTTGTACCTTTCTTTTAAGGATTATTAGGGCTCGCTTGTTCTTGAGTGTCAAGCTTGCCCTCTCGGACGCTTGCTAATCTAGTGCGATTCTTCGCTTGATTTCTCCTTGTTCAGAGGATTTCGATTCTGATCATCGTGTCCTAGCCCTCAAAATGTTTGCCTTACTTGACATTCACTTTGCTGAAATTCTTGTGCAGGACAGTTTGATTTACTCATTTGGTTCGGCTAGCATCATTTGGTGATCATAGAAATCCGTAGCAAAGAGGATGAATCTGATATCACTTAGGTATTTTCCGTCTATTCTGATTCCTGCTCCTTTTCCCGGTCTAGGTTCCGGATAATCATCTTGTGGCAGGCTATGAACAGCTTTGGCGAGCCGGTATCACATTATCGCATCCCTTTCATCGAGTTGAAGGGTCTTTGAGTCTTTATGTAGCCTGATGGAGGAACTGCTGCGTTGATAGGGTGTTGTGATACTCTAACATATAAGTGGTCTACCCTTTGTTGTATTATTGAGCCAATGATTTTGGAGGTTTATAAGACCTTTTTAAAGTCAGCAAATGCTGCACAAGTGGCATTCTATATTCTGTTGCTGTCTATCTTAGTTGGTCTACAAAATGGAGATAGTCAATGTTTGAGTAACATTTTTCTGAAGGCTGCTTATTTCATCGAGCGTTTTGCTGATCTTGTTGACATTCACTGTTGTAAAGAATTTGTAAATGCAGTTAAACAGTTTTATTAGAATATATAGTTGTTAAGGTCTTTCTGATTCCTTATATATATATATATATATATATATATATATATATATATATATATATATATATATATATATATATATATATATGACAGTATTTTAATTGCAGATTTTAAATCCTCCAGTACTTTATTTGTTTGAGGCATGAATATAAAACTATCTAATCCACTAAGTGGAATGCACATATTCTCTGAATTTATTATCGGAATTCGTCCACTTATCTGTCTTTTATTCTTTCACTCTCTCTTTTTTTTATCTTCCTTTGTATATAGTAAGTGACTATCCCTATCCGTAGAGTCTAATACTGTCTGCAAACAAATATTCACTTTAGAGTGGATTTTAATGATATTGCATTATAAACAAGGAAATAGTTTGTATGTTGAATTTATACTTCCGCCAATATTGTCAATCTATATATACATAGATTTCACTTGTATCTATACAATAAGTGTTGCTTTCTATCTGAATAGATAGATAGATAGATAGATAGATAGATAGATAGATAGATAGATAGATAGATCGACATCAATTTATGCGTGGTGTGGAAGTTCTTGAAGATGTTCCCCTATCGGAAAAAAAAGATTCTGATCATCAATAACTACTGATTCTGAATTTATTCAAAAGATGAACAATATTTTTCTAAGCGAACCAGTAAACATAGATTCTTATAGTGAGTAAAGTCAATCAGCTTTCATTACTATTTTGTTCTTCTTCTTTAGTTACAGACTAAAAGTTTCCCATGAAATTACGTCCATTTATCTATTTTCCAACGATTTTTAAAGTTGCTGAGAAAATAAGTCTTTCATCGGTTCCTTGAAATATGTGAACGCTATTGAATCCTCGAGCAGGCTCAGATTTTATATTTACCTTGATTTTTTTAAATATATTTACTTTTACGGATTGGATTTTGGATCACTATAATCTATGTCCTCAATATCTACTGAATGCATGCATTCAGTAAAACATGCAGTTGACTTGAAATTATTTTCTTTCATTATTTTGCCAGATACTTTCAAATATTGGAAGAATCTGATAAGATAAAAACTAACATCTATGTATACACATGCGATACCCCCTCACACACACACACACACACACATATATATATATGGATAGAGAGAGAGAGAGAGTCATGTTAACTTTTTATCTTGAAATGGTGGGAAAGAATCAAACTTAAATCACTATTCATATATAACCCCGAAATATCCACAACCATTCGTCACAAAAGATACATTTAATTCGATATTATTCGATATTATTAACATGTTATCTATTTTAATATTTTAGAATATCGATGGATGTAATTCAATTTTAGTTGTAACCTATAGTTGCAATTTCATTCTTTATTATGGAGTTTTTCAGCTGTCTTATCATAGCCTTGTTTGGGAGTATTAAAAAAAAGAAAGAGTTTTTTACTATGGCACACCCCGTCATACCAACACATACTTATATAAATATAACTACTCAATAATTTTAAAAGTTAACGTTATACTCATTTTACTATTCTATTTATGTTGATCAAAATTTAAGCAGGAATATCCTATATTTATTTCGTGGCTTGGATTATTTTCAAAAACTCGGTTTATGTTCAATTTTTAAAAAAGAATATCTTATTTATGTTTATATTTCTGCAACGCAATTTTTTGTGAATTATTTATGGTACGAGTTGTCTAAATATGATAAAAATAGTTTCTCCTGTTACATTAATAAAGATGCATTCCATGATTACTATTTTTTTTTTTTTGAGTGAGTTTGTATTATCTTATGAGGTTTAGAAAGATTTTAGTTGTATCATGAAAAGTAATTGTTCTTACCTATATGTTAAAATCAGTATGCATTTTAAATGTCTGTCAACCCAGTTCTTCTCTGCTAATCTTTTGGAGAGACTATACTGAAATACCCTTTTATATCGGTACTGTTGAAGACTTCGTCACAACTACAACTAATTGTTTGTTTCATTATTTCATCTATGTATTATTTGATATGCCTTTGTTACTTTTTGAGGATTTGTTTAAGATTCTTCAGCTATCATGTTTATGCTGTTTATTATATATATATATTGTATTTATATATATTGTATATATAAATATGTATATATATAAATATGTATATATATATATATATATATATATATATATATATATATATATATATATACATATAGGAATAATTCATTTTAATTCATCTCTTGTTTCATCGATCAATATAAGTATGTATTTTCTATTCAAGTAAATATTTTTTCAAAGCAGTATATTCTATGTGGTTTATACATAAACTTTTGTTCCTATTTAAATCAATAATTTTGAGTTATATTACAACTGGAATTTTGATAGAACTAATTTATTCTCCCTATCATATACGTTTATTACATTAACTGCATATTATTTGGTTAATAAATAACCTTTGATCTTATCTTAAAGTCTAGTATATATATATATATATATATATATATATATATATATATATATATATATATATATATATATATATATGTATAATAAAAATGTGAGTACAGTACTGCTCGAATTTTGGACTCAGTAATAGTACCTGCCCCTTGGAATTCATAAAGACCCTACATTTTAGTATATAGTACGTGTACGAAAATGCTTTTACCAAGAGTTCATTTGGAGAAAAATAGTTATTCAAGGAAAATCTTTGTGGGCAAAGGAATAAAACTT
This sequence comes from Thysanoteuthis rhombus, assembly GCA_963457665.1. Lineage (NCBI taxonomy): Eukaryota > Metazoa > Mollusca > Cephalopoda > Oegopsida > Thysanoteuthidae > Thysanoteuthis > Thysanoteuthis major. Next base: position 55,582,536 of record OY735206.1, on the reverse strand, counting down.
TTTTTCCTTTTGTCACATTCTAGATTGGGCATATGGCAATTTTTATATCACCAGATTATATATAGGAAGGGTTTCATCGTAGCATCGGCTACCAGACAATTTCATTTGTTCCACCTGAAAGCAAGTGAACCACGTAAGACAAACTTTACGGAGGATAGAGTAATCAAAATACGTGACATAAATGATCCATTGACGTCTATAGTGGGGATTTCAAGGCGAATTAAAGTTGATTTCAACAAGGAGATGAGCTGTTGTGCAGTTTCTCGACGATTGAATGTATTCAGATTGAAAGCTTGTTCTCCAGGTGTAAAACCCATCTTAATTAATGAGAATAAGATGGTTAGACTTGAATATGCTTGGAAGATTGATAATCGGTCTAAAGTTCAATTTAGGCAGCAGATTGAATTTGATTTAGTCATATCTTGATGCAGACAGTTTGCCCGGATTAGTACAAGTGTTAGTGTTGCTATCCCTTTTATTCAAGCATCTCCCAATCAGTCATCCATTCTTATACAGGAAAATGCCTTTGCCACTCTGGTAAAACGAGCAAAAGGTTTTTTTTGGAGAAGAGAACGTATGAAGTCATGAGATGGCCTGCACAGAGTCCTGACTTATATCCAACCGGGAACCTCTGGAATATAATAAGGAACGCGATTAGGGAACAAAGCCCAAGCACCGTAACCTATTTATGGGAAACATTGAAGATGAATGCGAAAATATAACACCAAATCAGTGCAAAGAACTTGTTATGTTCTGTGGGCGTCGGTGCACGGTAGATATTGCTATTAAAAGTCTCTGCACTTCATGCTATTTGTTTCAAGTTGAATTTCATACATATATTCAATTTCTATTTAGTAAAATCCATCAAAAAATCATATCGTCTACCTGTTCTCATATTTTGCCCTCGGCATTTTTTACAATATAAGGTTTTCCTTGAATAACTGTTTTCCTCTAACCACTTTTGATGAAAAGCTTTTTCGTACATTATATACCAAGAGATACGATTTCTATAGATTATAAGATCCTGTTGCCATTACTATTAATAAGAACTGCATTTGAATAATTCCTTTTCTTATTTTGATCGGTATTATAGGCGGCTATAGCACTTGCGTAATGAGAGTTTGGATCGATCTTAACTCCGTGAATCGGAAAGAAACGAAGATGATTCGCCCTAAGAAAATAGATCAATGTATTAGATCTTCCTTCTTTGTCAGCCATCAGTGATGCAAGATTCGAATTTTGATTAGTGCTTTACTCGAGCCAAATGTCACTATCACCCAGGTCGATATTCTTGATCGAAAAAAAATTGATGAAAAGCCGTGCGTGAATATGCAGCAAGCGAGGTTAGCAGGAGTTGCTGTCATCAATTCATATGCATCGTCAATTCTTCGTTTATCCCAGCTCATAAGCAGCCTCTGACCAACAGCATTCTTTATGGGGTGAGTGATTGATTACTTTTTTTACAGTAAGTTATTCAACGTTAGGATTGGATTCAAGGGGTTAGGCTTGCAACCGTTAGATTTCGCCGTAAATTCATACGGATATTTAATGTTGGATAAAATCCTTGCTCACGCCTCGAGTGTTATTTTTCGGTAAGAAGCGATTCCATTGATAGCCATGTTAAATATCCTCTCCGTGCGTTCTTTCTAGAAATCAGAATATTTCACTTCCTGTGTAAAAGACAGAATTGATCAAGTTCAATGCTTCATGCTAAAAAAATCAGGATATTGCTTTGCATAAAAGGGAAGTTAACCACCAAGTAAAAAGGTTTCGATCTAGAACTGGATTAGAATAAGGTCTACCGAAGCATTACTCTAGATCAGGTGTTTCTTTACAGTAATGACCGACCGGAAAAAAAGCTTCAGGTATTGAAAGTATGATGTTGCAAATACAGATTTTCCCGCGACCAGAAAGTAGAAAATTTCTAAAAATAATTGCGAGCCGAATAGGCATGAAGCTAAGAAACATTTACCATTATTTATATTGGAAAACTTTTGAGCGTTCCCAGTACCCTAAAATAAGCTTGCCAGGGATTTCTGCCATGATCAATAATAAAATGATAATAGGAGAGTATGACAATAATTTTCAAAGGACGCGTCGGTTAAGGGTAGTTCGAAGAATGTGTTGAAAGAATAAATTGTACAATGAAAAATGCGTGAGACTAAGCAGTGAAACATTCTGTTGAATTTCAATCCTCCTACATCAGCCATATCAGATGAAAAACTCGGCCTTCGACAATCGATCTGGAAGATATTTTTTTTTACCTTGGAACTTTCGAACTTCCCCCCTTATGAATTTATGGAAAGCTTCTCTTCACTTTACTCCATTTCGAAATCCAAGCAAAACTTTTAATAATGTAGGTTTTACATAAATGTGGAGCGGTGTCAGTGAAATTCCTAAAATCGGGAGGAACCTGTCGCATCCTTTCTTTTCTCTATGCGTACATAACTTTTTCTTCATCTGCTACAAGGGCACAAGCTGCTTTTGATGGTGTCACAGTTTTCTCCCCTTAAAATGAGATAATTTTTCCTTAAAATGTTTTTTACAAATTTATTAGATGTTTTGGCCCCATGACCAGACAATATCACCATCGACATACTACGAAAAGCGGGTAAAATCATCACATGGAAACTGGCTGTCCTCTTCAGCTTGTGTCTAAAATACAGTAAAGTCCCAGACGATTGGGACACTGCTATCATAATGCTTTTATATAAAAAAAGAAAATCGAAAAACCTCAACAACTATAGGCCTATAAGCCTATTCAACTGTATATATAAACTTTTCACAAAGATCATCACCGATCGAATCACAAAAACACTCGATGAAAACCAGCCACGTGAACAAGCTGGCTTTAGAAGAAGCTACTCGACCATGGACCACCTACATTCGATAAATCAGCTGAAAGAAAGAGCAGCTGAGTATAAACTACCACTCGTCGTAGCATTTATCGACTTCAAAAAGGTGTTCGACTCAGTAGAGATCCCTAAAGTCATGGACACCATCAGTCGACAAGGTGTAGATCTAGTATATGTTGAAGTGTTGAAATATATATACTATCACAGCAGCTCCTTTATCAGGTCACAGAAAGACTCGGACCCCTTTCAGCTCCAGAAAGGAGTAAGACGAGGTGATAGCAGCTCACCTAAACTCTTTACAGCCTGCCTGGAGATGATCTCCAGAAGACTAGACTGGGAGAGTAAAGGAATTAAAATAGACAGCAAGTATCTGAGCAACCTCAGATTTGCAGACGACATTGCCCTATTCGCGGAGAACCTACACGACCTCCAACTAATGATAGATAAACTAAATGAAGAGATCAAGAAAGTTGGCCTACACATGAACTTCAGCAAGACGAAGATCATGTGCAACAACCACATCAGGGATAGAAACACTAAGATCGAAATCGAGGACAAAGAACTGGAGGAAGTAGACCCCTACATCTACCTAAGACAACGAATCTCCATGTGACCCACAAAAGAAGAAGAAATCAAGCGAAGAATCACACTAGGATGGCGGGCCTTTGGCAGAGCTAGCTCAACCTTCAAAAATAAGAATATCCCATTAATCCTAAAGAGAAGGGTGTATAGTCAATGCATCCTCCCTATAGTTACTTATGGAGCTGAAACATGGAACTTAACCAAGAAACAGACCCGTAAGCTGAAAACCATGCAACGTGCTCATGAAAGAATAATGCTGGGCCTCACATAGAGAGACTACAAAACAGCACAGTACATCTGAGAAAAGACAAGAGTCAGCGACATCATATAATCCATTAAAAATCTCAAATGGCGGTGGGCTGGCCACGTTGCAAGAATTACAGACTACCAATGGACATCCCGACTCACAACATGGATCCCTCGAGATCACATGCACAACCGAGGCCGGCAGAATATTAGATGGAGAGACGAGCTAGACAAGTTCAGGAAGTACTGGCTCCGCGATGCCCATGATAGAGAAGTGTGGGGAAGGTCTATGTCCAACGACGGATGTTAAAAGACTGATGATGATGATGATGATGATGATGCCATAGTATGTAAATCTAAAAACTGGTTAAGACAACTATTCCGTTATAAGGGGAAAAAAGATGTTGAAATGCGGTACTTATCAATCAAGAAGACTTCTTTGTTTCGGTGAGAGATTTGTCTTAAATATATGAGAGGTGAATCTTATCAAAAACCACTAAAAAAATACAAGCATAGACTTATCTGATTGTACACTGTTTGAAAAGTCTGCAGAGACGTGAAAAATAGGATGGCTGTGTCTTGACAAATTTAATGGCCGGACATTACTCTAACTTGCTCAAAGGTTTCCCAACCCCACATTTTTTTCAGGCCTTTGTGACTTGGATTATTACCTGTTCTAAGGCATAGCCCAAAGCGCCGGCACTGACACTTGTCAGCTGAATAGGCCGGATGTTGTGTTGCAGGCTAACAACAAGACCGAGTGCGCCGGTGCAATGAATAGCCAATGAGGGTACAGTGGCTGCGAATTGCTAAGCGCATTAGGAACCTTTGGAATCGTCTTTGGGTTCTTCTATTATTACTCAGCCCAAATGTGTGGAAGCCGTCTGCCTCAGGGCGTTGCTGTCCTATTGCACTATAAGGGACAGGTCAGGCTAGTCCTGACGCCTTCACGACCTTGATTGCAGCGGCCGGAGCTATTTTTGCAGATATTCCGTCCCACGTTAAACTCGACCTTGCGTCAAAGCTCGCTCTCATGGGAAATGCAATTAAATAGGTGCTCATAGGCTTCTCACTTTTGACTCTGTTGACGTGTGTCCTTATCTCTGTATCAAAAGAGAAAAAATAGGTTCAGGTCTGAGACAAGGACAAGTTTAAAGCCAGGGAGCCATGCAGCCAGTAGAGTAATTCATTCCTATCTTCATTCTTTAATTAATACCCAAATGTCTGATTTTGTTCAAATAATCTGTTTTAACCGTTGAATGTCGTAGTAAAAAAATAGGTTACAGTATGATATGACCTCAAAAGTTTCTTCATCATGGGAACAATGTACTTGTAGGATTCGAAGGAATACGTGATTTTGTAGCATGAGTTGTGTAATATATTGAAAAATGATATTTACAATTTGAATAGGATTCATTAATATCAAACGAGTTTTACGGGCATGTTTTTATCATCTATATTGTTTCAAAACGTTACAATTGATACATTTCATGACCTTCTTTAGGCGTAGTATGCTTATGTAAAGAGTGGTTTTGTTTTTTTCCCGTGCAGCAAGATTTTAGTCGATTCTGTAACTATTATCAGAGCTCTCCATTTCATTTCTTTTTGTTCATATTGCTTTATAGCAAGACTTTTGGAGACTTTATGAGTTCGAATTGCTTCGAACAGTGTTTTTTCTTGCATAAGCTTAATACGGATTATCGAATAACTTCTCTGCAAATATAATAGCCTAATTGGATTTGTCATAGTCAAATTCAGGTGAACGGTTTATTAAGAGCTATATACAATGATACAAATATACATGTGTGTGACTATTTGACTTCCTGTTTTCTTTGATCTACATATTTACTCTTTCTTAGACCAGGTCACAATAACATTTACGAAAAATGATTTTTTTCTATGCAAGAGATATATTAGACTTCAAAATGATTCATATATTTTTATAAATAAAAGAAAATCGTGGAAGTGAATATACAAAGTTCTAAATTTGGAGGATTCAAACAGAATGATTAAACTGTTCAGCAGACTAGTTACCGAGCGTTTTTCGTGTCATTCAAAAGATTTCAGAATCACTCTACAACGAAATGAAATACCTCATTTCACGCTGGAATTTACCTGGGTATCTAGGTAGCACCTAAAATAGATGCAGACAGACGGACAGACATGCAGACAGAGGTAGAGACATAGATTCCTTCAACAACTCAAGTCGAGTAATATCCCCAATCCGTATCTATTAATCATTCTAAATGATGTTATCAATTAATTCATTTCGTATATCGTGTATGTACGTATTTCAGTGTGTAGACGCTGGAAGTCGGACGGAGTCCTTTCCATTCACACTAAACTCAGTACAGCACAGTTGAACACATTTTGCACTCCTAAATTGTTGGCATGGCAACTTCTTTATGCAGATTCCTTGAGGCTGGGAGTTAGTGTCTGCACCTGACACGTTTTCTCTGCTGACTGTCAAATATCGATCCTCACCGTCTGCTTCCTCTGATTAATTGATTCCAAGTCTGATGCTTACCTGCTGACGTAATAGACCATCAGCTGACCTATCTTGTTAGTTCCCTGCCTCATAGCTGCTATGGGGCAAGAATGAGATGACCTAGGATGATGTGGCTGTGAGAAATGGGGCAACACTGAAATAGGGGTTACATGTACGGTTTAGAATAATGGTACACACATACATACACAAACACCACACATCGACCACTCTCCCTCTGTCTCCTTCTCTCTCTCCCTCCCTCTCTCTCTCTCGCTATATATATATATATATATATATATATATATATATATAGGTGTATATGAATTATAAATTGCGTTATATTACAAAGAAACTCGTTTGAAATGATCTCCCGTCACTACACAGTCAATACATCACTCAATTTAGACAACATAAATAGAATAAGCAATTAAAGAAAATGGGGCTGCAGCAGGAATCGACCCTTCTCTACTGATAGGACAGCTTTTTCATCATAGTGACGCTCTCGGCATTGAGCCAAGCATTTACATCCAGGAAAGATAAACACACACACACAATTACTCAAATACTTTAGTTCAGGTGCTGCAATAAGCTAAGTTGAAAACAGCCCCAGACCCCTGTCTTATACAGTTTGTAACAAATAAACTAATCACGGATACGACTCAAAATGAATTTGATTAATAGATTGATATTCCTGCTTCATGAAACATCACATTTATACGTAAAAAACCATAAATTATTCCTCCAGATGAAGTGGAGGACATAACTATGGAACCATCAACAAAATAATCATATTTCGTAGTCTGTTACTCTTTCCCAGACTTTCATGATACCCTGGATTCTTCAAAGCATAAATTCACTCATGAAAAATAATATTGTCCATAAAGATGCCAAATTTCTCAAATAGCAGTTAACTTCATCATCATCATATTTTTTTTCTATTGACAAAGTGAGAAATGGGTCCAAAATTTCAATGTGCATCAGGGCTTTGATTATTGATATCATTTACCTGACATGCGCCTTTATATTTCACAGAGGACCTTGCTCGTTTTCTTCAAGCAGTCATCTTTGAATGTTTCATTGGAAGAGTATTAGAGACCCAGCATCATCGCCTTAGTCAATGTAGATCCACAATTCATTACTGAATATCACTCTCATCCAATCACACACTTCCCATGATTGCTTCATGAACTATGTAACCTTGTTTCCTTCTGTTTTAGGTGTTATCGCTAGTTTTGTTGGACTTTTTCTGTTCTCAAATTCCATTTCATTCAGTAAATTTCTTACAGTTATGTCAAAAACTCAGACTGCTGTTTCTGCCCTTTTATTTCTAATCTGTTTCGATGTGCATTTTCTATATTCAAGGCATATTACATTGATTTTTTTTCTTATCATCCTGATGCCTTGACCATTTCTAGGATGTACTTGTTTGATTTCGTTCATAACATTCCTATTTTGTGTATACTTGCATCAAATTTTTTGATACAGCTGACTGGGGACTAGCAACATCATTTGCCACACGCCACGAGTTTTGTAACCCTATCTAGTGTCGATTAAGTGTTCTCTCGCTGGAGCCATGTTTCCTTTCAATTAACCTCAAAACAAAATAGGTCCAAATGTTTGTTGAGGCCTTCAAGTAATCTTTTTTAACGGTCGACTAATTGCATGTTCAGAATTGTTCCGGTATTTGTTTTAGAAATGCAAATTACATTTCCATAGTTTATTCTACGGCATTAAGAGATTTCTTACTTTTTTCCTCTACTTGATATGGAGATATTATGCCAAATAATTTAAATATCTTGATTGAGTTAGTTTGAAATAGATATTATGTATCAAGAAAACATGAAGATATTGAACAAAAATTGTTTTGTGTCAAATTTGTAATTTGTTTATCGGCAGGAAAATCAAATAAAAGATGAATTAACATCTTCTACGTGAGTTCATTATACAAATATATATATACATATATATATGTGTGTATGTGTGTGTGCATGTATATATATATATATATATATATATATATATATATATATATATATATATATATATAAATATATATATACTGCTGATATAACTATGAAATCAGTACTCGTATATATATATATATATATATATATAATACAAATATGTGTACACCCACATGTGTGCATAAATACATATATATATATATATATGTGTGCGTGTGTGTGTGTGTGTGTGTCTGTATGTGTGTGTGTGTGTGTGTATGTATGCGTGTGTGTACACAGTATATGTGGTACAGATCAGGCAAGCAGTATAACAAAATATAATGATCATCAACAATCATTCGCCTAATGGAGCCCAAAGATGCAGAAACATGAGCTAGTTTGTGTAGCGAATCCAGAATTTACTATTTATATGCATATATATATATGTATATACATACATAGATATATATATATATATATGTATATATTTATATGTATATATATACATATATATATGTATATATATATATATATATATATACATATATATATATATATAGAGAGAGAGAGAGAGATAGATAGATAGATATAATATATATATATACGAATTTTCGAGATTTAACACCTGCTTTCTTCAAAGTTTCTCTGTTTCCTACCAGTTGTCACTCTCATCAACATTCTGTCGGATTACCTCATATTTAGACACACACACACACGCGCACACATACGCACACACACACACACACACACATATATATACATATATATATATATATATATATATATATATATGCATATATATATATATATATATGTATTATATATATATATATATATATATATATATATATATATATATATATATATATATATATCAGATCAATTTCTTCCCAACTGAGACGGGTTGGTTTAAATCATGCAGATCTTGACGGACAAGTTGCGATGAAACAGGTGGTTTCAGAAAAATATGATGGAGGAAAAGTTTTGAATTTAACAAGATGAGATTCAGGCCAGCCTCATCGGTGAAGTCGCTGTTTATTTCCTCGTGGTACCACTCATCGGTATTCCACTTCCTCCTGAAAGATAACAGGTTTTGGAATGTGTAATTTTTCTACACATTTTGTGACCTTTTCACTTTCAAAAACTGGTGCAGCATAATCTTTCACACCCACCACTGTACTTCCTGTGCAATTTTCTACTATACGGAGCAAATCTTAGTACATGCAATTATTTACGTTTGCTTATCAGGTTTGATAGTTGCATCTCTACCATCTATAGCAAGGATTGGTGTTCGAGCCTGGATAAAATTCATGATTTCAAATGCTGATTTCTGAGGCTGGATTGCCCTTTCACCTTTGCTCCCTACCCAACATTGCCCTATGGTTGGCTTAGTGTCTAAACTTAGCTAAAATGAGTGAATATTGAGGTCTGATCTGTAGAAGGAATTAATTGTGTATCTTCAACAAGTGCAAGCATTTGGCTTTCGAGCCGGAAGTTTACATTTTGGTTTTCAAGGTAGGTAGGTACTTCGTTGTTCGTGGGTTCCTTCCCTAATCATTTTTGGCGTCGTTGTTTTGGTTACCCCCTTTTACGGACCTTTGGACGGGATATCGTATCCTCACATTTTGTAAAGGCTGAGTGTTGGATCTCTAGGAAAGACTGTGAGAGTGATATGAAAAAAAAGGTCAGGATGAATAATTTATTCATATGAAAACTTCTTACATCTTAGCCTTCTTCAATGATCTTTTCCTATCCCAGCATTCATCCTTCAACTCAAAACAATCTACTAACCACTCTTTCAGAATTGCAATCAACTATTAAGTCTGATTTTCTGCAGTATATTTCACGGTCTCAAATCTCTTTGGAAAAAAATAGAAGTCACAAGGAGTCAAATCTGAATTATTCAAAGTCTGAGTGATCCGATGTTTTGCCCCAAAGCCGTCACAAGACATTGATAATGACTAGTTCAGTTATCTTAAATGTAATGGTCACACAGTACCCAAGCTCGTGCAATTGCGTTCACTGACAACTGGGCCACCCCAGGAGAGTTCGTCTGTATATGCATGTGTATATGATTTGTTGTCAACTGATTCTCGATATATTTGAAATGACTGGATACTTTCCTATCTTACGATCTCATATACGAAACTCTCTTTGCAAGAATACAGTTTATACTTATTTCATGTTTTGTCTTCCCATAGAAAAAATGTTCCACTACAGGAATAAATAAATGTTCCGATTCTGTATTGTGTTATTTGGGAAACATAACTAGGGTTGTTATAACCAGATTTGAGTGATTTTCAATGTTGGTTGCGAGTCCAAGTGTTATAAACGAAGCAAAAAACGCACTGACTAACAAGAAACATCGGGAAAACTGCTAGAAGCGTTGAAAAATAGACGGGGGAAAAAGTAAGAAAATTAATTGGCGCTGAGAAAATTAATTAAGCTTCCTAGCACAAAACAAAACGTGGAAAAAGAGGAAATAACCTTACATCTAAAATAAAAGAAAGAAGGAAGGAGAGAGGATGCTGCAAGCTGACAAGGGAGAAAAGAGGATGCCTGAGATTTGGGGTAAAAGAAAGAGAGTGTGAGACCTGGGGAAATAAAAATTAATAAATGACAAAAAAATTGGAAAAGGGCAGATCAGGGAAAATAGAAGCCTGAAATAAAAGTGATATGCGAAAAGGAATGAAGTGAGGAAAAAATAGATTAAAGTATGAAGTATGAAAGATATCACAAATAACCAATATCCATTTTAAGAATATTCTTCGAAAAGAATTAGTATAACATGATCTAGCATTGGTCTGTATCAGTCTCGTTCTCCCTGACTACTTTCTTGTCCGCCATTGTGTTTAAATCATTTTTTTCGGTTGGAAAGACGAAACGCAGATATGATTCATGATCCATGCCTCAATTTTAGAATGATTGATAGCAAACGACTAGGCAAAAAATCGTTTTTTTTTTCTTAACAAAAGAACTTTCAAAATAATACACAGACACTAATCAATACAGAAAATAACCATACGAATATAGATCGATAAGTTAACAACACGAAACAGTTCTTAGCTGAATTTTTCCATATGAAATTTCCATTATAATTTTCGATCTTTCTGATTATCATTCAACGGGGCCAATGAGAAGCAGATGCAACCTGCAACGTCAGGGGGGGGCGGAGCGAGTTTCTAACTGAGCTAACTATCGAAGTCAATACGACATGTCCATTATTGAAATTAGCTCGGATTATCCTTTTACCGGAGAGCAAATGTAGCATGGTATACTCAAAAGGTTATACCAGATGAAAACAGGATGGCCAAAGGACAAGGGTTTTCGTGAAATACGGGTAGGGGTAAAAGCAGCTTTGCACTGTATTATAGAATTCCTCTCGAGGGCTCTGATTTTCACCGCTGAATTGATTGCATTAATGAGGAAAGGATTACGTTCGTTTTTTTTTTTTAAAAACATTTGCTTCGTAAAATAAAGTTTTTTTTCATCGCTAAGCTATAAACTTCACTGCGTCTCTGTCATTTTCAATGCCAACGATAAAAATACATATTTTTTACTTATTCTAGGGTTTTTTTTAAATCATGTTGCAACACTTCAGAAATATAACATAATATGTCAGAGCGTGTGAAGTGCTATGTAAATCTTGGTGGGATATACTAAAAGCCATTTCATTTACAAGAATTACCTGATTGGAAATCGAACCAGCGATAAAACTGAACGTTTTGCATAACAGGGCTACATGAAGAAAAATGTTGGAGAAAGAGAAAAATAAAAGCAGAAAAAAAAGATCAGGAAAACAATAGGTGATAATTATCAATAAAAGAGGAGATGCTTAATGTGAACACTTTGTGACAGATTTATGATAGCAATAATCGGCTGTTAACATTAAGTAGCATATTGTGACTACTTTAAAAAGGTAAACGACTGATTTTGATTACAATAACAGTTTGTTAACATTATTTGCAGTTATATTAGCCGAATCCTCTGTTTTTACAAAAATCCTTCAAGAAACCATCACTGACTTATCTTTTCATCAATCGTATAAAGAGAATTGTAGAATGATTGGACCTATTAAAAGCTATTCCAGCCTTACATCTTAATTCTTTCTATTTGTCTTCCTTCAGTTGTCAGTAAGAAGCCATTAACAAAGCTTATGTTCTGTGCAACTGTCGCATTACGATGATAAAGCGAGTCATCTTTTTTTCACGTCTTTTTTTTGGGGGGGGTACATCACATTGCCCAGGCTTATAGTTCTGATCTGATTCCCGCCAACTTCTGGTGTTCTGAAAAAAGATGTTAAACCATTGACGAGATTTTAGAGAATACGATAAAGAAGCTAATATTGATGCTGAAAGAAGACTCACAAGTAATCTTGAAAGTCTGAGAGAACGTGTGCAATCTCAATTGGAGTACTTTGAATGGGACTTGACCACTTTGCCCAAGGTAAGCTATACTTCCGTAATTATCAAATAGCTGATTACTTTCCAGACAATGCTCTAATCGTAAAAGTCTGAAGCATGTACACACACATACACACAACCCACCCACACATACATATATATATATATATATATATATATATATATATATATATATATATATATATATATATATATATATATATATATAGTAGTAAAATAACATACTCATTATAATTTGGCGTATATGTATGATGAATGTCAAATTATCATAAGTAAGTTTTTCACTCCTTTTTCTGCAAAAGTGGAGTAATTTTAATAATCTTTGAAACAAATTTTTTGCATGTCATTATCATGCTAAGCCGATAATATATTGAAGTTGAAAGTTTAGATGGAAAAGAATACAGAGTATTTTTTGCAGATTATCAAGCATGGGTAGGGGACACAGTGATACACCAAAGATATATATTAATTATATCATTGATATCACACAGATAGGAATAATAAAGTTTAAACAGGCTGTAATAACTCATACGCGGGAAATGAAGAAGCATATAAATTAAGATCATGCAGTTCTAAAAACTAAAACTCCATTACGAGTCATTCACTTTGAAATGTAAAATTCTTGTCCAAGAATCACAGATAATCGCAATTTTTTTATTTTTCCAGTTGTAATAACTTCCGCCTTTGTCAGAATCTTACTATAAGTCTCCTTTGGTAGCAAACTGACCCCCTTTTTATACACTTTCCTCTTTAGTATACTCCAAAGAGTTACGATTGAGTTGAAATCTTGAGAAAATGTAGGCCAGTCCACCATTTTTGATATTTTGAATCAATACCGGAAATTGTCTTTCAAAAACTCAATATAAGTCTGGGAACTAATTTTTACGATATCCGATACACGCCAAGGTCAAACAAACTTGTATCCTACAATTCAAACTGCAAACATAACTGTTCCACCACTTTAGTGATGCTAAGTCATACAGGAGACTTCTTTTCCTTCGCAACGCAGCCTGCATTGCATCTGATCTGTCCATCGAGGATAGCTCGGTGCTGGTCAGTAGAAAGAACATTATTGATGTCAATTTCTGAATACTTTCTAACCCATTCCAGATGTTACACTGTGCGTCTTGGATTCAAAGTTGGTCGAATATCAGACCTGACACATTTTGTAACCTGACAGAGAATTCAGCATCAAGTTGATTTCGACACGTTACCTCGATCAACCCTTTCGAATTTAGTTTTGCCACCCAGGGATGAGGGGTTTACTGAAAATGCACTTGTTCTGAGACATTCCTTGCTATTTTATCATGTCAGACTTGCCCTTCATGTGATGCTCTACGTGATTTACCAGGGTATTCAACATATCTCTTGAGCGTTCGACGGCCCCTTTTGAATTTTTCTATATCAAGGATTGAACTCCCTACGATAGTAGAACTCTTTTCATACTGAAATAAATAATTCATATAACCTATACTCCAATAATTTTGCAGTATTTAACAGATAATTGTGCACACTTTAAATGAGGGGTAATAGCAAAAATAGCTTTCTTTTGTTTACTACTGCACAGATTGTCACCCATTGTTTCAAATTGGCGTAGGTTATATAATCTATATGATTATATAAATCTTTTGCATGATTAGTTGGTACCATATACATATATATATATATATATATATATATATATATATATATATATATATATATATATATATATATATATATATATATATATATATATATATACATGAAGTAAGAGTTTAAAAGAACAATGCTATTCTGAAAATTAGAAAAAAATATTCTCCTAATTCTAGCTTCTGAAGGAAAAAAATCTCTCATTCAAGGGGCTAAAATTATGACTCTTAAAAGGAGGAAAATTTTTCCCTCTCTGTTTTTGACCCCTGGGAAGGAAACTAAATCTCCCTCTCAATTTTAACTCAAGAGAGGGATAAATCCTGATTACAACTCCTATGGGAAACACAAAGCCCCAACCCGATTTTGACACGTAAAATGGAGGAAATCATTCTTATGATAAAAGAATAACTTTCATCTAATCCAGACCTCTAAAAGGAAAAAAAATTTACCCAATTTGAACCTTAAAAAGGAAAAATTTCCCCTCACTTTTGGGCCCTAAGAGAGAATCTTCCTCCTTTTTGACTCAAATTAAGATTACCATTTCCTCTTTCGCACAAATAAATATTCACTCTATCCATTTCGTTCATAGGAACGTTCAGTCTCTCTATCTATCTATCTCCGTTTCTTTCCCTCTCTATCTATCTTTATTTCTCACTTTCTTTCTCTCTCCGTCTTTCACACACACAAACACACATACAGTTAAACATTCTTTTTCATTTTTATGCAATCGTCATTCCAAAAACACATTATGTCGGAACCCTTACGAAAGCAGACACAGCTCAAGAATGCTTTAATCTTTCGTTTCAAACATCATTGATTCGGGGGAAGTATATAGGTGAAACATAATCTCTCACAATTAATACTGATGTAGGATTCTACTTGAAATTTAATCGAAAGTAATATTTTGAAAATTCATTTTAAAATGTCAACAGTGTATTTCAAAAAGGCTACAAACAATATACTTGGAGTAGAATTTTTTTAAAAACACAGAAACATAATACCCCTCTCTCTCTCTCTCTCTCTCTCTCTCTCTCTCTCTCTCTCTCTCTCTCTCTCTCTCTCTCTCTCTCTCTCTCTCTCTCTCTCTCTCTCTCTGTAATAGATATGAAAATTCTTAATCTCTTTTCCACAACCTATGTTGGAACACTTATGAATGCTTTTTATTTCATAACTCCATCAGAGCCATTGTATTTTGTCAGACTCCTACATTTGTTTTTATCATCGTGAACTCGCTCGCCATTTGAGTTTAAGACATGAATAAGAGAGAAAGGGGGGATACTAACGTAATGACGTCATGTCGTTTCAACTTGCGTTTGTAGGTTCTTGTTAATTCTTTTTATGTAAACATTGAATTTCAGTAATGAAAGATATTGTTCTTATATAATAACGAGTATATGTATTTTTTGATTTTTCTCGGTGAAAATCATCGTGCTATCAAAGAATGTCTTTGAAACATTTGAAACAGTAGATATAATAAAAGAACCATCGAACATTACAAACTAATTGAGATGGCAGTAGATATACGTCTGTGATTTGATCCATTCGTCCAACATATGTTATTTATAATCACAAATAAGTTTCGATTTTCAGTAAAGTTTCTGTGGCAAAGTGGGCCCCAGTGTTTTGCTACGCTACTAAATATCAGATATCAGGGAGCGTTTTTCGTTAGTTTGTTTGTTTCTGTTTTTTGGGGGGTTTTGGGGTTTTTTTTTCACTTTCTTCCTCTCTTTCGAGGTCGTCAGAGTTTGGTGTTTCTTTCTTGCTTTCGTCAAACTCCTACTATTAGTAAAAGCTCTTTATTTCCTTTTCCTTATGTGGTAACAATGAAAGATGACAATGAGCAAGAAAATAGGAAGATAAAGTATTCAACGAAACAATTCAGAACTTCAAAGCTATAAACAACACTGTCACTACGGGACGAAAACAAATCACTAACAAACCTAAGGAAAACCGAGACGTATCAACAGAAAGAGACAGGATTGTCAAACGCACCCAAGAATTCCACCAAAAACTCTATTCCTCCAGACGAGGATTACAAAACAACGAACAGGATATGCCTGACGCAAGCAATCAGTTCGAGGATTTCCCAGAAATTATGTTGTGGGAAGTGGATCAAGGCATGTGTGTGTGTTTGTGTATAGATGTGGTCATATATGCACATATATCCAACTATCTCTATGTATATAAAAACGTATATATATGGAAGAATATTGATTCTTTGTAGAAAGCCAGTAGATTTCAATGCAAGCGTACAACTTGCCGACGTCACTCAAGTCAAAATTAGTACAGCAAATCGAATTTACCCCAGGGCAATGTTGTTGAAGTTGGGCTAAAAAAGGTGCAAAATGTTTGATTTGATTCTTTCTGAGGAACGTGGTGTTAATGCAGAGATGAAAGTGTTCCCTTTCCTTTATTAGTGTCCCTTTAAAAGAAGGAAAGTCACTTCAAAGTCACCAAAATGTTAAACATTGATGCCCTTCCGGACAGTGCAAAGAATCTATTAGGGTTTCTGACGATTTTGTCGGTGAGAAAAACTGCGTATTTTGGTTCTTGACTCCCACAGTCCTCTTCTCACCTTTTTTCTCTTTCTTTCCAGAACGCCTATACCAACCAATGGAACAGAGTCGAAATCAAACATATTAACAAAAAGTGTACAGAAGCATATAAAGCAAACCTTCCTACACCTTGTCAGGTGATCTGATATTTTTCCACTTTATACAGATTGCATATAACATTGATCCTTTACCTATCTACAAATACACATAGAAGTACACACAAAATTAAATACACACGAATATATTTAGCTGATTCAAACGTTCCTTGGACCATCTTTTGTACAATTTATGGCAATCTTGGGAGTGCCTTTGAGTTTTACTCAGCTCTTTGTATCTGATGCAATCAGTCAACTGTAAAATGCCGTATCAAGAATCAAGAAACTGCCCAAATTGATGTCGTGCGGAATGGAAAGGACGAGGATCAGTCAGTGTTTGAAGTCTCATCTTCCTGTTTCTGCTCAATTCAAAGAAAAGCAATTACAAGACGAAATACTCTCTCATGATAAAAATGGATTTATTGCAAGAATCTATAATGGAAAAGGTCATTGTTATATCTATGATAATCTTCAATATCTCAACCGAGAAAGAAACAGCAGGGAAATTAATCTCTGTGCAGGAGGGATTCAATTGGACGTTTTTATTACAAATTGCTAGAATTTTGACAAACTTAGATGGTTCAACACTGCAGTAAGCAACTGGACAGTTACAAAGAAGCATTGAAAGAGAAACTAGCTTTTCTTTTATGAGGAAGTCGACTGATGAGAAGCAGTGGTCTTAGTGTGGTCAAATTTCCCACCAGTTCACAAACAATCTTCAAAATATTCATCGGATCAAAATTGGAATATTTATCTTATTGTTGAATACTCAATTTATCTGAAACTTCTGTAAAGTTATAAACAGCCAGAAGGAATATTGAGACAGCTCAAGAACGATGCTCAAAATCCGTCAATAGTATTATCTGATGTTTCATGTATCTGCTAAGGTCTTGGTACATATCCCTGTGAATTAGAAAGGACCATTTTATTTATAAAATCAGCAAGCATCCCTGATGTTGCAGATAATTGCTCCAGTATCTGGGAAAGAGTGAACCAATGGTTTTCGTACATATTTTTTTTCTTTTCTGTTTCAGGTTTTTGGGGTGATGGAGATATCTAATGCGTGAAAAAAACGTCTTTGGAAAGAATTATTGGGTAACAAGCCTAGTTTTAGTTATAATGAATGATGTTAACTACTTGCCACTCCTTTTTCTGTATCTCCCTTTTCATCTTACATCAGAATCTATCTTCCTTTAATTCTGCATTTCAAGTGTTTTCAATGAAGTGTTATTATCCGTTATAGCGTTTGAAATAACAACTTTGACAAAACAACACCTCTAAATGTTTGCAGGCACTAACAATCATTATGTTTTAAGTACAAAGAAAACTATACCTTCGAGTGGAACTGTCACGTGTTTAATCTTACTACGCAGAACTGTCAGGTCCTGCAATATTTGTGCACTTCTACATTTTTTACACTAAACTTCAACTCTGAACACATTTTAAAGAAATATTTTTACTATATTTTCTAGAAATGTGCTATCATCGAGTTTTCATCACTGGAATGAAGAGATATAGTTGATTTTCTTGAAGAAATTTATTCGAAAAAAAATACATTAGTAAATCCATTTTCAGATCTATACAATTACCTGAATCGCCCCCATGTAAAAAAAAACAAACTTTAATTCTGATAGTGTTTATTTATTATACCAAGCTGAATCCAATCATGTTTGAAGGATTGCATGTTCAATAGAAATTATAACAATTGGGGGTCTCATGAAAACAATTGTCTTTAATTATAAACAATGACTTTTTTTTTTGTTCGCCGGTTGTAACACTGGACTCTTTCACATGGTTGGTAGGGAGTGGGCTGAACTTGCAAAAAAATGTATTCATGTCCGACGTTCCAAACTATGCACCCTTGTAAAGGAATTCAGATATTTTTTTCTTCTAAAAAGATATCTCAATCAAAATACATCCGTGGATTTCCCCCATAGGGATAACAGGCGGATTATATAGAAACAGAAATCTGATCAGAGTGCGAGTTGCATAGCAATAATCAGCAAGCTAGTCTTTTTGGTCGTTAAGAGTGGGTACGTTCTTCACAGGATCATCAAGTATAGGGGAAATATTTTGCAGATAATAGCGGCTCCTTCTCACCGTTTGAAACTATGGACTATTCAACTGGAACAAGTTCGCAATAATATTTTTAGATAAGTACCTAGAACTCTTGCTATGTTCGTAAAAACAATTTGATAATAAAAAGAAAACAAAGTACTAAGGTGATCAAAGCAGCACTTTAAAGAACAAAAATATTGTTACACCATGGCGATCTTTCATCAATCCCCTGCAAAAGCTAATATCCATAAAATTGTAACACAAAAACATGAAAAAAAAAAAAGATTTATGTTATATTTTCTCCTTCCCGCTGACAAGAAACTCAACTCGAAGTGTTAGTTTGAGGTCAGATTTTAACCGCAATTTGATCAATGATCATCGAAACATTCCAAACATTCTTCCAGAGCATCAGTCTTGTATAACTTTTCAGCGGGGTTTCAGGTCCGTCACGTTATCAGATTTTTGCAGCTTTGCCAGAAAAAGACATCAATCTGATCAAACGTTTGAAAAGTAAATAAACTGCAATATTGAGCTCAGCAGATGGGAGGCTTTTTCCATTAATTCGTACTGGACCAAAATTTTCATAACTCGTAGGAATTGATATGTTAAATCTTTTTCCGTTACGGAATGCAAGGTGGCATCAGATGATGTAACAAACCATCAGAATTAATCGCAGAGCAACAAGGATATTCCTTCGGGTTCTGGGTAGCCAATAAAGTCTCAAGTGGACGAGGCTAAATTCTAAAGTGATTGTTAATTGCCTGAAGTGGATGAGAATAGTGGATTTTGACGTAATTGGCCTTGGCAAGGCAAGGGGACTAGGTGCCAGTGTATTATTAGCGATTAGGCCCAGACGTGAAGTAAATAGTAGTAGAAAGTAGCTGAAGTGGACCAAAGATTATCTGGAGGAGAGGAGATTGACAGAAGTCAGATATAACAGCCAACACCTGTAGCAGAATGTAACACGAAATGTAAATGAAGAATCTAGCGGAGAGAGACAGGGAGAGACAAAGAGAGACAGAAACAGAAAAAGAGAGAGAGAGTCAGATGGAATGGATTAAGCTGATTTGGGCATTTTTCGTTTCTCATGAGCGACTTTCTCGCGCTCTGTGAATAAAAAAGGTCCTTGTTGAGGAATTTAAAACAGACTTTTTTTCAATAGATATGTGTTATGTCTTCGGTCGCTGTTTAATAAAGTGCTGTTTTTGTTTCGCATGCATACTTCCAGGCTGCATAATCTCATTCTCATAGCTATACCTGAACAACCGAAATAAAATAAAGACAGTGCAATTTACGCCCAGTTTTAAGGTTATGATTTTGGCTTAATCTTAGGATCTAGTGTTAGAGTTCGTGTTGATTTTTTTCGTGAGTGTGAAGGAACTAATGAAAAGAAAAATAGCATTCTGTGCCACTTTCGGCGATGGAAAAGAAAATGCAAATTAATCTTTTTCTTTTCTTTTTAGGCTTCCGTACTTGAAAGTCATGGACGTTGTTTAATGTAGTTTGTTTTTGTTTTGTTTTTTTCTTGCCCTATTTGCTTTTTAATGATAGTGACATTCGATGCCGTCAGGAAATGCTCTAATAAAAGATTTTTTGGAGAAATTATTTCTTAAAATCACATATCAGATTTGTCAGAATTGCCTACATTTCTGCTATTTTTTCCTGGTGAGTTTCGCTTACTGAGAAGATAATCATCGTTTTCATCTACAATGGTAAAATACCGATATGTGATGAGCCAAAATGGTGCATTTTAAAATAGGAAGCTCAATCAAAAATGTCACAAAAATTTTCTTCTGATTCATTGAAACAAAGACAAGAAATTAGTTTTGCGTTTATTTCCTATCTTCGTCCCCCTTTCCTCTTTTTATTCTGAGCCAGTTCAATCTTTCTAAACGGTTAAACATGACAAATCGTATCCGTCCCAATGTATTATTTTGTAGCCTACAAATGATCCAGTTATGAATTTCATCTGCATTAGTTTCAATTTCGTATCCTGCTATTTTTCTATAGCTTTATCAGTTAAAACAAAAACATATCTCCCAATTTACCCTGTACTTTGTAATTTCGCCTGACAAAACCCTTTTTCCACCACAAACAACTGCTTAAAATTCGTACTATTGAA
Organism: Thysanoteuthis rhombus; assembly: GCA_963457665.1. Classification (NCBI taxonomy): domain Eukaryota; kingdom Metazoa; phylum Mollusca; class Cephalopoda; order Oegopsida; family Thysanoteuthidae; genus Thysanoteuthis; species Thysanoteuthis major. The sequence continues at coordinate 55,561,536 of OY735206.1, read as the reverse complement.
GACAACTCCTTCGAATGTGTACCAATAAAAACAAATGCCTCAAATTTTTCCCAACTGAGGAAAATTGCCTCAAAGTTGTACTACAGGATACAACTGTTTCAATAGTTCTATTGAGAACAACTACCTGGAATTTGTACTATCAAAGACGACTGCTCCAGGTTTGAACTATAAGAGATAACTAACTAAAATTTGTATTATTAAAGACAAATCCTCCAAATCTGTTCTCTTGAGGACAACCACCTCAACTGTGTACTATGGAAGACAGCTCTTTCAAATGTGTACTATTAAGGGCAACTTCTGCAACACTTTACTATTTTTCAAATGTGTGTTATTAAAGACATCTCCATCAATTTCTGTACTATTGAAAACAATTCCTTTAAATATGTACCCTCAAAGACAACTACTTCAGATTTGTACTGTTGAAAACTACTGCCTAGACTTCATACTCTTAAAGACAACTTCCTCAAATTTGAACTCCTAAGGACAAGCCCCTCAAATTTGCTCTGCTGAAGACAACTCTCTCAAATCTGTATCCTTTAAGAAAACTGGCTCAGATTTGAATTGCTGAACTCAACTGCCTCAATAATGAATTCTCAAGGACAGAGCCCCCAAATATATCCTAATAAAGAAAATTCTCTTATATCTGTACTCTTGAAGACAACTTGCTCAGATTTGTACTATTGAAAACAACTGAGTTAGAATTTTACTCTCAAGGCAAACCCCTCACAAATTGGTACAATTTAAGACAACTCCCAAAAATGGTACTATTCAAGACAACTGCCTCAATTTGGAACCATTGACAACAACTGCCTCTAATTTGGACGATTAAAGACGACTGTCCCGGGCGTGTATCATCAAAGACCACTGTTTCAAAGTCGTACTACCACGGACAACATCATATTTGTACTATCAAAGATAGATGCCTCAAATTGTACTATTAAAAACAAGTCCCTTAGATTTGTACTTTTTAAGACAACTGCCACAAATTTGTCTTATTAAAGATAGCTGCCTCAAATATGTATTTTTAAATACGACTCTTCCAAATTTATACCTTCAGGGACAATCTCCCTCGAATTTTGCCCTGACGATAAGAGACACCGTACATTTTTCGATCAAAGACCATAGAACTCTTGGGTTATTACCCAAGCTATCTATTTGTGTTAAATGATACCGCCCCCACCAGACCTCCTGTGCAAAAACATGTTTCAAGCATTGATAGCGACGACAAGCCAGCTTTATCAGTTGAAACGAACTGTTTTAGGCTTCATAATATGTATATTATTACGAAAAAACCTTCATCGACCTTCAGCTATTTTAAGCTAAACTTAATGCATATCAATATCCTCCAATTATGGGTGGCCATAATAATTCAATTAATTGCATTTTACCATCAAGACGGTACAATGCAAAGCTCTAAATTGCACTCTAATAACATACTCACTTACCCACACACAAATAGAGTTCTAATATTTTCGTACATTACCTTCGACGGAGCAGTTAACACTGAAAGTAAACCGTTCCTCGATCCCTGTTTTGATAGATACCTTCACTCAAGTGTAGGCGTTGTGGATGAAGTTGTTGGTTAGTTATCAAGCTATATAAGCTCATATGGAAGTCAACAATTTAAACTTTCTAATAAGAATCGTGATGATTTAATGGTTTAAGTATAGAAATCTGCGGCTAACTGACTAGTTGCCATATTTTCTTGGCATGCGCTGATGCACTAGCTAAAATACAATTCAAAGGAAAAAAACAGAGTTTGTTCGTCAATTGATTCTGATGCAGATGGAGGAATGGTTGAAAGGCTAATTTCAAAACAGGAACCTCAGATAATTCAATAAAATATTCCGAAAAGGATGAAAAATCTTTTTGTGTTCCTTGCCGTCTTTTCATTATTTTCTGAGAGGGCCTCTTAATGCAGCACTGAGATACCTTTTCAAATTTAATTGCTTCTTCCCTGATCTAAAACTTTGCACCATTTTCATTTGCTTGTCTCTCACCTCCACTACCTTATCTCCGGCTCCGCTTTCTCTCATTGTTCTTCTGTCATCGTGTTTATAGCTTCATCAGTCTTTCTTCAAAAGTACTCATCCTCCCAATTTTCCAGGCAGTGTGACATTTTTATTGTTATCAGGTCCTCCTCTGCAGATCTCTTGCCAATCGATGTTGCAACTTTGTTTCGAATGAGTAACCAAAGTGTCGGGGCTGAGTCGTGAATAAACCGTTTTATAATGCTGCCAATGTTGGCGTTTGGGATTCGAGCTCAGATATCTCAAGACTGTATATATTCAAAGCAGACACTCTCCACTCGGATTATCAAAACAAAATTATCGTCTTACCATCGTTAGCTCTGTGCCATTCAAAGCAAAATTTGGGTGACATCATATCCCAACATCATGATGGTTGGATATTCATGCAGCAAGACGAGGGAGAAATTGGTAGTATGTGATGTCTAGTTTTGGATCCATTAGATATGAGATTCTGGAAGAAAACAAGTCTTTCAATTCAGTATACATTCAGTGAGTTGAGATCTGAACATATCTGATAAGTACAACTTTTCTAAATCAAATTTCCTTTGTTTGACAATCATAAGTTATTATGAAGAGTTCTGTCCGGATTTTTTTCTATTGATAATGTCTTAATAAGATAGCTGAAACTCCATACCTATCATGTATCTAACCATGGTCATATACAAGGATTTTCCCGGAAGAAATACCTCCGTTTTCAGTATGTTGCCCAACGACGTCAGGTGCGAAAGTTGGTGGTATTGCAGCAAAACTTTCCTGCCAATAACCTATATTTTTTGCTTTGTTACAGATAGAAGCTGAACTCCTGACATAAAATTACGCACGAAGCAGAGGTGTATTATTGAACTCCTCCATGCAGAGATATTGCTCTCATCGACATTCATTGACGCTTCCTGGTGTTTATGTGAGCACAGTATGGCGCTGGGTAATGCGTTCCTGCAGTGACAACATCGATGTGAGTGACAAGCCATGTTCTGGGAGGCCCTGCATAGTCATCAACCTACAAAAGAGAGCTTCAATCAGCTTATCCATATGAATCAGCAGATTACGACCTGGGAAGCGTTTGCAGGTGCTGAATTTTAGCTTCAATGCATTGGAAACGACGTTGACAACGTTAGGATGTTGCAAAGTCTGTGCAAGGTTGGTCTCACGGTCGTTCACGGGAGGACTGAAAGACTATCTGAAGATAGGGTAAAGAGGCTGAAGGTGACAGTTTCCTGAACAGCATCATCACCAGTGGCGGGAAATGGTGTCACCACTACGAGCCTAATTCGAGATGACAGTCAATGGAGTGGTGACTCAAGATTTCCGTATCATAAAAAAAGTCATAACCATCAGCAGGCAAATTGGTGTGCATTGTTTTGGGGAGTTGCGATAGGGAAGGCTCGATCCGTCAGGGTTGTTTCTTGAACCCTGACAAAACATAAACTGACCATTACATCACGAAGCTGACTAAATCGGAAGCCCAGATTCCCAGAACCAAGCTATTTCTCTTTCAGAACAACACCTTCCACCTGCAACAAGATAACGCGAGGCTCAATTCCAGACTGTTGCAAACTTTGACTAGACTGTCTACTTTACCCATCGTATAGTCCTCAATTCGGTGCATTCCGACCTTTTCAGGCCTTGAGAACTGGGAAACATTCACCTGTCACCGACGTCGTGGTCACTGCTGTGAAAAGGTGTGACATCTACACTAATGCTTATCTTTTTGAGCGTTGCTTTCAGGCTCCTGTCCATCACTGGCGAGAATACATAGCTCCTGAGACTAAAAAAAAAAACTATGTTTTTAGTTTTCTCTATTCAACGGCATTATTGTGCACCCTGTATCTGTTGAGATTTCTTTGGAATTAGATAAGAATCATTACTTCCAGTGTACCCCTATTTCCCCTCAGAGCAACAGAAGATTATTACATTAATTGCTTTAAAAGTGCCCTCACAGTAGATCCTAAAAAAGAACATATTCGCCGTATCATTCTCTACGGATTCCATCGAGAGCCCAATACAACTACAACAAATATCCAGAGTACTTACTGAGAAGATGCCGTGAGTGGAAGAAAGTGTTGGAGTTCGTTTTCCAACTTTAGAAATTAGGATTGCAGTTTTAAGGTTAAGGAAAGAGAAGGTCGTCCTGGCGGACTTGATTTGGAGACACTATGAAATACAGTTGCAACAATTTTTGCTGTAACAGCCAAGAAACTTACCAAACAATAAAATGCTAGCCATATAAGTGTTCATTGCAATTTCATGAAACTAGAGGGAAGCAACGAGGAATGATCCTCAACAAACTTTTTAAGCGATAGCCAAAAGTCAGCAGAAATTTATTACGGACAACGCAATTGAAAACATCTTTCGGCAAAGTACGCCCATCCTTGGTAAAAGAAAGTGAGTTATTCTTCATCGTGATAAAGCACGTCCTCATACCGCTCGGATGATGAAAGATATCGTAGAGCCATTGAGCTGGTGAGATCTATTGACCAACTATCATCTCTTGACCCTGTTCCAACTGACTGATAATTTACTCAGTAATTTGCAAAAACCATTTTGATGAGCAGAAAAAAAGAGTATGAAAATCTGTTAACCCCTTTTTTCAGAATGAAATCGAAGGAACTAAGTAACTTGATATCAAAATTTTGATGGATTGAATACAGCCATTGAAAGCAAGAGAGAGTATCAAAATTATTAGGTGTTTATTTAATACCCTTTGTGCTTGTGTTTTTAACTAAATTGAAACACCAGATTGGTCATTACAACCTGATAGTTACTTTCTCAAAAATACATTAAATTTTCTTCTTGAAATAACTCTCCTACGTTCATGCCTAAACTGTGATTCTAAGAACAAAACATGTTCGTGTTTAGCTTTCAGTAGTTCAGAATTACATGGCCTTTACTTGGTAATTACCTGAGATCTTAACTCGTGTGTAAATGGCTTCGTTACAGAAAACCATGCACGCCACTAATAGACTGAAGCGCTAATTGGCCATTTCTGAAGCTCGACTTGTCCATAGACACAGGAAATCAATAAACTAAATGACAAGGTAAAAACAAAATCTTGATTAAGATTCTTTTTCCAATATCGATCAGTTCATCTTTCTTCACTAAATCATCTGAACCCAACGAATTTTGACCTTGAATTCTCCATTTGGAATCATTTCTTTTTCTCTGTCTCTTTCTTTTCTCACCATTCTCTTGTGGTCTCTGGACTTTTTTATTTTTATATTAGACTATTGTTTGAGTCAGCTTCAACATTGTCATTCTACAATCGTTAACTGTTGGAAAGAAGCATGGATCATCATCATCATCATCATCATCATCATCATCATCAAAAACATCAACATCAACAGCAGCAACAACAACAACAACGCCGCCGCCGCCGCCGCTGCCTCACTAAGAGACTTTGACTTCCTATGCTAGCTTAGGCATATGAATTTAGAACGTTTAGTTTAATTGCAATTGTCTTTGTTAAGAATTGTTTATTTTGTAGTCATATCATAAAAAGTGTACTTGTAACAAGCATTTCGGGTCATATCAGGTTTTGCAGAGTTGTTCACTCAATGATTCAAATGAATTTCTTTGTGATTATTTTTCAATCGATATTACGATACAAAAACTTTTGCTAAATCTATAAAAGTAAGATTTGACTCAAAAATTGTATTATGTCTATATGAGTATTGATTTTAGAATAGTATTTGTTCCATCTTAATCCCCTTTGCATTTTTATCTCGACTCATAAATAATAAATCCCTGGCTATACTCGAACTGTCATCCTTCATACTTTAGCATTTTTTCCGTAGCATTTTCCTTGCTGACTAGACTACGAAAGTAAACCGGCAGGAGTCGTCTAAATCTAACCGTATAGCTATATTCCTTTTTTTCTCCAAACACAAGTGTGTTAACGAGGATTTTACAAGCAGTGAACACTTCAAACCTGAAAGTCTGAATCCAAAAAATGTATCTATGGCCATGATTAATACGAAACTAAAAAGGTATCGAATTACGTGAAAATAATGTCAAGTCTTTCAGATATCGTTGACAATATTCATGTTTAATTTAAGGCTTAGTGTGGACGGTGCCATGGTCATGGTTTTGATATAAGTCAAGTAATCAAAATCATTATTGCAATCTTGGGGATGGGAATGTAACCGAGAAAAATAAACCTATTTTAATTTAGTAAGCAAAATGAATTTCGTTTTTGACTTGAGGGGAATGAAATTCATACGAATGCAAATGAATGAAGACGTCGTCTCTGTGACAATCAGTTCAAATGATACTGTAAGCTTTACTATCATCATCACACTTCCATCACCATTGCTCTAACAGCCATAATCATAATCAATGTGATACAAAGAGCATCATCGTACGAATTGATTCAGTAAGCGTGGGTATCCTGAACGTGTCATCGAGTAATTTTTCATCCGTTTCAATAGTTTCACCGATAATTCTGGTCAGTCTGTTTCTTTGTTAATCGATTAATACCATCTGTTTAAATGCCAGGACATAAGAATCAATGGTTTGTTCTATCCACCAAAGGTTACAACTTTTTCATTTAGATTTTTTGTGCCTTTAATTTTTTTTACTGTCCGTGATGTTATCGACATAAAAATAGGGAGGAAATGATTTTAAAGGAAAGTATCTTATGTTACAATGTTATCGTGTAATTTGGGAATACAGACTTTACAGATAGAACGTACTACCCAGGCCTGGAGACGTGATCTAATTTGTTAAATTGTCCATCCCTTGTTCAACACTATATCCTGGTATGGATATTTGACAAATACTATACATAATCATGGATGGCCGCTGCCTTTTTTTCTAGGCGTGTAGGGGGGTCATAAAAATATATTTCGAAGGGTGCAAAAGAATACTTCCGGTATATATCTTGAAGGTAACCCTGTAAAACGATAGGTATCCAACCTGAGCACTCGCTGTCATTTGTAGTGTAAGCAAGTACGACCCACTCTATGATCCACATGTCAGTTGGTGCACTCGAGTATTCATTGAGACACAAGCTGACCCCAACACGAAGCGATTGAGTGACCATCCGTAAATAATAATACAGTATTTATAAATGGGAACATTAAGATGGAGTTACATAAAACAATTGTACTCCACCATCATATTTTATTGACTATGAGGTTCAAACTTTCAAACGCTGACGTCCTCGCCGAGGATTTTTGATCCATGACGTCAGGTTTAATTGACTTTCCCCCATCCCACAAAAGGACGTCTATAAATATGGTTTTCAGATACCCAAAATTCTAAGATAAAGCAATCATAAATAATTTTCGAACTCTGGTTTTACATTCCCAATCCCAGGTTGTTTTACGATTGTCAAGTTAACAGAATGCATTGAAAGATAATGATTCAACCTTCATTTTGAAGAGGGCTATGTTTATGATCTCAAAGGAAAATTAGAAGAAAAGGGTTGGAAACAATTCGCTCCAAATCTCTATCATTTCGAAGAAATTGGTTGATCACAAAAAAATTAGCCCACAACGTGGGAATCTTTTTTATTTGTACACACACACACACACACATATATATATATATATATATATATATATATATATATATATATATATATATATATATATATATATTTATATATATATATATATATATCCCTAAGGTGCGCTAGTTATTTTGTTATCAACCAATTATTAATCATTATATTACATAGAAACTCCTTTTTTTTTAATGATCCCCCGTCATTACACGGTGAAGATATCACTCGCCCTACATAACCAGAGAATATGATATATATATATATATATATATATATATATATATATATATATATATATATATGATTAGTAGTAGTAGTAGTAGTAGTAGTAGTAGTAGTAGTAGTAGTAGTAGTAGTAGTATTTGTCCGAGGCGAATAATAAATCAACCGGATAATGACGGAAGATCATTTCAAATAAGAGTTTCTATGTAATATAACGCAATTTATCATCATTCTGTCGTTTCATAAAATCTTAATACATAACTGTCACTTTGAAAGAAGCGAATAAACGAAATGAGAATTCGGGATGGAAACAATTATTCGGGCCTTCGCAATACCGGTGGCTATTCAGCTCAATGTTGAGAGCTACACTACGTTGAAACAGCTACCCTATCGATCGCAGGTTCGATTCCTGCAAGAGGAATTAATTGTATATTCTATTTACGTCGTCTAGGGCGAGTAATACATCAAATATAAAATGGTAGGATATCATTGCATGTAAGAGTTCCTATATAACACAACCCAATTTATAATCATTTTGTCAAATCATATACATCCATTCCCTAATATATATATATATATATATATATATATGTTAGTGTGTGTGCCCGTGCGTAACAGAAAAGGGGTTTGATAAAAACGAACAAATTGGGGGTTGGAATAAGAGAAAATACTATTTTTAAAGGAAGATTGATACCGCTATCCCAGAAGAACTGTGAAAGGGTGAGAAGCAAATATTAAACCAAGACCAAAAAAAAAAATCGAATAAATAACCAGGAAATGAGTTACTAGGAAAGTGAGAGACCAGAAAAGATGAGATTTGACAGGCTAAAAGTGTATCAGTGCAACCAGGTGGAGCCTACTCAGAAAATAACAAGACTGCGGGGGAAAAAAAAACTTCGAACGTTTGTTCTTGATGTTGTTGGTTTTATCGGTCTTTTCTTCCGACAGATTTTTGAAAAGTGGCTTATGTTTCTATTTTGAAATTCGGCATGATCAGTATCAGTGCACTAAAGATCTCCCATTGTATCATACCTTGAAGGTCCACTAACACACGCATAAAAAAATTCCATTACTATGCGATTTTCTGGTTAACATTTTCTCTATTCATTCTTCTGCGTCAACCCAGGTTATCTTTATTTCAGCACATTTTTTTCATTCTTTCTCTGGAAATGCTTTCTCTTGTCCAATCAACAACTCTATGAAGGGAAACTGCAGTATGAGACAAACACGTTTCAAAGGAAGAAGTCAGATAAAAGCTGAAACAAGTAATAAAACAATGCTCTTGCTTAAAAATTACTTTAAAGTTTCTAAATTTCCAAATGCTGATCAACATATTAACACTTCCAGTGCCAACGTTTTTTTCCTATCCTCTGGCTGACGTGTTCAAACTGAAAAAAAAATAGAACTAAGGAATTCGAGACAAAATATATTTTTAAAGAAGAATGATAAGGATAGCAAAGACGCGATGCTACGAGAACAACGAAATAAAAAAGGCGAAAATAGAAAAAAAAAACATAACCGGTAAATAAGTTAGGAAGTGATAGATCGGTAAAGATGAGATTCGAAGGGTAAAATTATATTAGTGCAGTGATATGGAGCCTCCTCGGAAAATAACCAGACAGCAAAGTAACATCGGATATTTCTTTTTGATGTTGCTGTTTTTATCGTTATTTTCTTTCGATAGATTTCGAAGAAGGAGTTGGGGAGCCGGTTATGAAGTTCAGCATTTCTAACCACATCTCCACACAACCACCGCACAAACGAACACTGCATTAGATATCGTCAACAAAAACTGTCACGTAAAAGTTCACGGACGTTTCTCCTGTTTTTAAGCAGGTTTAGCTGGCTATGTATGGATGAATGTTCGTATCAGGCCTACAGACTTCACCGATCGAGCTAGAACGCTAAAACATAATGCATTTATTCATCATTAGAGCTGGTAAAAAAAGACTTATTTTGGGTTTTTTTCAACTTCCCACTCAAACAGGTTTTAGTGGTGATGCACAATTTGAAATGTATGTTTATGCTAAATCAGTTCATTAGCACTATTCATTTTTGCTTGTTTTTAATTAGGGCTTTTTTAGCGATCATCATCCAACAAAAGGCAAGCAATGTAGATCATCCATTGATCACCGCTTTTTCCATTTTTTGATAACCCCCAAGGCATGCTGCCAAAAAGCGTTGGTCTCATGACAGTTCCTATTGAATGACTAACTGCACCTGTTTTTCTCTTCTTTAAATCATTTTTCATGTGTGCATTAACACACACAAAAGAAACCTAGCAACAGTTAGATCTTCCTGTTAGTGCTTCTTCTATTCATTTCTGCTCGTTCACCCGAGCTGTGCTTATTTCCTTGCTTATTTCTCGAGTCTTCCCCGAGAAACGTGTACTCGTTTGTCGTAGAAATATCTCTACAAAAAGGTTGCAGTTAGTGGCTTCCTCGTTTTAAAGAAAGAAATCAGATGAAAGCAGAAACCAGCACAAAGTGATACTTTAAAATTCCTGCTGTAAAATTGTGCCGAATGTTGATCAAAAAGATTTTAAAAGATTGAATTGATTTGAATTCTTCCGAGATTTAACCATTTACAATAGAAACACCCTTTTTTCGGTTTTGTTTGATATTTATATAAATCTTATGAAATTAAATAAGATGTTTGTTGCGTAAAAAATACAATTTCTTTTTTTTCTTCTCACGAAGTACTCTTCCATCCAAAAGAGTTTAATCGGGTTGTTTCTGTTCTTTTTTTCTTTTTCTTTTTTCAAATGTAAACACAAATTCGAAAAACAATTAATGCGTTGTTTCATTTGATGGCAGAAGATAGTTGTATATTAGAAATTTCTCCAACTTTTTTTTCTCAATGATATACATATTATGTGAATTATCCACATTCTAGGTTGTAATTGAATAGTTTTATATTTTGAGAATTTAACGTTTTAGTTCCATAGGTTTTGCTATTTTAACCATTTGATTTCAGCATTTGGTTTTATATCATTTGAGATATCGTCATTGGGTTATGCCCCAGAACCCCTACAATCCAACATATCAAACAATTGACCTACCCATATATTTAATTTAAACTCAGATATTTGTGGTTAGGTATTTTCAAAACTTATCTCGGTAATACAAAGGCATATTGGATTAAAAGCCACAAGAAGAGTATTTCCCAATGTCACTTACTCTTTCTTTGTACGGGAGTTCGTGTGGGAGTTTGTGAGTTCGTGTGATGAGAAACGAAAACAGTTGATTAATTCAATACTTTTCAATGATTATCTCACATTAGTACCGATTGTATTCATATTTACTTCCTCTATTCCGATAATACAGTAGTGGCAAAACAAAGTTACTTCAATCCATTATGATGGCTGTATAATAAAGCAAAAGATTGAAACGTTTGAAATTCCAATTGCTGTGATGAGACACGGTCGTCAGTTAAGATCACATAATTTCACACATTAATGTAAGCATTTATATAAACACCACATGCACGTAGGTATATTGATGATTCTAGTGCTCATGATTAAAGACAATTTACACTGCATATGTTTATATTTGATCTAGTAGATACACTTCATTTCGTAGTGAATATTTATCCCTTTGGAGGAACAATATACAACTGGATTGTTTTGAAATAGCAAACAATGAGTCTAGATCTACATCCAATTGAAAATCTTTGGAGAGAGCTGAAATTTGCTGCCGGTGGAATTGAGTAAAATGTGATGAGAGCTGGAGAGAAACTACCAGCTAGACAGAGGCAAAAAATGTTTCATTGTTGGCAAAGGGTGTGCAACCAAATATCAAGGAAGTGTATCTTTATTGGTTTCCAAGGACATACGTTCCAGTTCTTCTTTGAGATTAAAACATGTAAGTTGAAAAATAATATTGTTTTTATTGTGGGGGTGTTAAATAATATTGAATATTCTATCAAAACATTTTGATGATACAAAATTCATTCAAATTTATTTCTGAAGATAGTGCACAGGTTATACAGAAATTGAGTAACAAGAAAACTAAAACCATATATATATATATATATATATATATATATATATATATATATATATATATATATATATATATATATATATATATATATATATATATGACAAATCTCTGTTCGTTGATGGTTGGAGAGTTATTGAAGCATACCATTACTGATGTTAATTGAGCTCAATTATCACTTGATGCACCATACTAGTGGTTTTCCACCTGAGTGATTCAGCTTTAGTAAAAATTCATTTTTCATTCTGTGAGTAAAGAATATTTTATGCATTTGTAAGAACTTTAAGAATATGTACCTAGTAGATGTCTGAATTTCGTGCCTAAGGCACTCTTCAGCAACGGATATATATGTTTTTCTTGCAATTGCAAGAACAAAATATATTGCCGGGAGTAAAATGTTGACATTGCAAGTTATATTTCCTTGTAATGCTTCTTTTTTTTTTAATATCGTGATGGCTATATTTATTTAGAAAAATACAATGCAATGTATATATATATATATATATATATATATATATATATATATATATATATATATATATATATATATATTGTATTTTTCAATGTATGAGAATAGAAAAAGGAAGAAATTGAAAAAAGATTTTATCTGTTGTTGATGATATTTAGTGCTCTGTCTCTCCCTTCTCTCTCTCTCTCTCTCTCTCTCTCTCTCTCTTTCTATGTATATATATATATATATATATATATATATATATATATATATATAAATATTCGGGTTTGATGATTGTTAATACGCTTATATATGCTGAATAACGAAAAACAAAGGTTTAGAATGTAATGTTACATCAGTCTCTCGAGATATAAAATTAGAAATTATAGCTTTTCCTTGACCTTGAGAGTCGAGATTTGGCACACGTTGGAAACAACTAATTCAGCCCCAAGATGGCCATAACCACTAGAGTACTTAGGGGAGCTGACGTAGTTCTGCTGTTAGTGCACTTATTGTGGTAGTTCACGATTGTATCTTATTGAATCTCGGGGAGAGATGATGACAGTGGAACTTCTACTTAGACAATAGGTTTTTATTTTCCCCTAGGTTACTAGAGCGATATGATATAAGCAATTTCTTGCTTTCTAGGCACGTCGAAGCTTCACTACAGTCCTGTTAGTTCTGCATTTGTGAAACACATGCCTAACTCTGTCTGCTTTGAACCTCTCATGACCCTGGACGAAAGATTGGACTTCCACGGTTTCTATCAAGACTTGATTGTCTCCTATACCAGTTTCTAACCAAGGCTGAATAGACCAGTCTGTAGTCTATCTCTCAAAGGTGGATGAATAATTAACAGTTTTAAACAGAATTTTTTCAAGACATTCTCATTGGATGAAGTCTGACTTACTAAATGAAGGATTGTTAGATTAAGAACATTGAAATGCCGGACACTTAATTAAAAAATAGATATTTGTTGTGCATGCATTTAAAATAAATGCTCATATTTATTTTCTTGGCTTACAGACTTATTGATGAACTTTATCGGGAGGGGCGTATTATAGGAAGAATAGGTTTGAAAGAAGTGATTAACTCCGTCAGCCAAAAAATAATTTATCTATTGGTTATCATTTCATATGTTTTCCTTTTTGGCAAACCAAGAGTGAGTACACGCTGACTTTATACTTGCATTTATTCGACAGAAAAGAAAACGTGGGATTACCATAATTTCTCTTTCTTGCCAACGTATGGATTTACTGAAATGTATTCTCTTTTAATTTCCGTATGTATTATTTCTGTTATTGTTTCTCTTATTAGTGCGTACATGATGGGATCGGATGCATCAAGGTCAGATAATATTGTTAAAAAAACATGAAAGCGAATTGACGAGTCGCATAACGATTGGTTTGAAAGCATTTGGTACAAATAGCGACACACTGAGAAGGACCTTGCCAATATGCTCCAGACAAATAGTGTACATTCAATGCTTTAATCCTGCTATGACGTGCGGATGCTAAACATGAAAAAAAAATTAACTCGGTAAAGGGCAATGCCAGGGAGATAGATTAAGATCAAAATGGGTCCAAGGGTGGACGAGAGTGAAGGATATCATACAAATATTGAAGCAGCAAAAATGGGGATGGGCTGAATAGTTAGCAAGATGGGAGAACAATGGCTGGAACAAAACATCAACTGATTGTTGTCCATATGACAATAAAATCAGTTCGTAAAAAAAAACTGACACAAGATGGGGGTGGGGAGAAATGTTCATCTGTAAGATAGCACACTCACATTCTGTGAGGAAAAACATAGGAAAAGCATTCGTCCAGCAATGAAATTACAATGTCTGAGGATGATGATAATACATTTTTGATTGTGTAAGCGTTATATATATATATATATATATATATATATATATATATACGTGTGTGTGTGTGTGTGTGTGTGTGTATGTACACAGTGTATGTGGTACAGATCAGGCTAGCGATATAACATAATATAATAATATATCAATAATATAAAGCGACTTCTGAAATGTAATGGATTTATTTCATAGAGTGCTTGATACAAACAACATTATACTCATGAAAGTGAGTTGAGTTGTTTTAGAGTAGAGCTGGAAATAAATAGTAGAATGTGGATTCGGGCCTCATCGGGCGAATCCACATTCTTCTATATATATGTGTGTGTGTGTGTGTGTGTGTGCGTGCGCGCACGCGTGTGTGTTTATATGTAAGTGCATGTGATAGCCTGAATCCATGTTATACGTATATTATGTTTGTATGAATGTTTAAATATGCATGTGGGTGTCTCTGTCTGAGTGTTTGCACGATCATGATCAGAATTATAAGTGTTTATGTGTTTTAGAGTTTCTATTTTGATGGTAAATCTTCACTATATTCGACTGCGATGAAATATCAATCCTTTTGCTCAATTGGTCTTCAATTGGGTGACCTAAACCGGTCGGTCTGTTTTATTTCCATCATCTCAAACTCTCTCATCATTCTATTTCAATCGACACAGTCTTTCCTCATCAACATATGATACGGTTTGGGAGACACTCATGGATGCGCAAAAGAGTGTTTGATTTGCAAATCCTTTATTAAAACAATATTGATTTACGAACTCTGAATATTCATTCACTTTACAGCATACACATGTCAGTCAATATTCAGTGGATGTAGCAAGACTTAATGGACCCAGAGATAAGGGTTGGAGGAACGCTTATTGTCTCCGACCTTGTGTATACCTTCTTACAAATCAGAGCTTAGTGGTGACTAGTTCTTTGTGAATCCGATAAACAATTCGCTTTCCATTTTCATTCCACTCTCTGAGCGAACATTGTAGATTTTGATGGATGGACAAATTCAGTTGAAGTGCCTGCAAGGTCTTCCTGATGCCTAGAATGACCTTCAGTCGGAAATCACTGATTCCGTTCACTGGAAATTCACAAGAGAAATCAATTTTCGACCTCATCGTCATCCAATTTATGGCAAATAGTGAAGATGGCCTTTGCGATTCCTTAAGGAAAGACTACTAGAGGAAATAATAACATTATTGTTAAGGAAGACAAAAGACAAACGACCGTTTGAATAGATAAGAGGCCATCTTTTTAAACGTTCCGGGCAGGAACAAGATGTTTTAGTGTGAGTGATTGACTGCTTGGTCGTTAACCTCGCAGTGAGGGCTGAAATCAACCAATGATGTCTCTTTGGCTTTTATCCAGAATTTTCTATTGTGCCACGTATACTAATTCACATCTTTTTCTTATTTTGCGTCAGCAACTTAAAAACGAGAATATCAGCTTTGCACGGAAATGTTTAAGTTTCTTGTTTGCTTCAAAATATGAGAAATAGTCGCAACGTTTCGTAGTGTAATAGAAATAGTACCACTCCCCCATAAACTCAGTCAGATTTTTCAGTTATATGAATATATAAATCAATAAATTCCATGATCACGTGTATATAAGACGATTTTGTATAAGTTACACTCTAGTTTTGCAATGAATATTGATTCAAAAATCTTTTCATCATAAAGAGGAAGCTACTCATTTCGATATCTGTGGGAAGATCGCTAGAAAAAGTATGTGAGGTCCCAAAGGGTATACTTTGAAGTGAACTAAAGTACCATTGCTATAGGTAGCTAGCATTTAGTCAATATCTAAACGACTGGATACCATCCAAACAGATATCGTAATCACTAAGTTCTTACTATTTGGGGACAAAGCTGTTTTGGCTAAATGCTCCAATAGTAAGAAGCATTTTAATGTTTGTATCAGAGCTTCAGGTTAAATCACTGGCACTCACCACTGAAGGTTGATCAGTACTTAAATGGGCGGCAAGTTGTGAGCTAAAGGTACTACGATGGGATGCCGTATGCCAGACTAAATAAGGCTTAAGAAATAACTCAATGTGTCTATCAAAACAAACGATTGTTTAACGGAGATGTAAGTCTTTTTGTCAGAGACAGATAACTAAGTATGCAACAACATGGAACGATTACGACATTCACTACAATCAGATTATTCTCAACTTTGCTCCGTCTTTAGATTTTGCATTGCATTAAAGAGTAACTTATCTTAACTGCAATAAAACAAAGAGGATAGTCTAGAGTTCTGCACAATCTACCTAGCATCCCCAGCAAGGACTCTATGATCAGGATACCGAAGTGTTCCCTAGGATGTCCTCTTTCAAAAAGAAGACGTTCCCAAGAGTCAAGTTGGGATGAAGGACCTCATTTGCATGAAACGACATGGCCGCCATTGCACACCAAAAAAAATCCGTCCTCCAGTTGACATATTTGTGTAGTCTGAAAGGCAAAAACATTGTTTTCAGACATGAGGAATTTATAAATACACTGAATCTTATTAGAAATCAATTTTATTGTGAGAATTCATTCTCAGGAAACATGAAATGAATACTGAATTTTTTTTTCTTTTACTTCTCTGAAATGCACTTCCTGTTTAATGAAGGGTAGATTAGTGAGTACTATTTATTAAATGAAGCATGCGTTTCAATTAACACCTAACCATCGTAAATTATTTACTTTCTGAACCAGAGTAAGACACGTCAGACGTGTACATATTGGCTGTCTCAATTTGGTAATCAAATTGTTTAAAGAGATCACGGTATTCAAATAGCAAGAGATCCCAAGTTCGAACTTTGGAAAAAAAATCGATGAATCCAACCTCCAGACTGGAAAATCATCTTTAAACAGTCTATCCAGTTTGTTTTTCTCCAGTGAACCTTTCCTTAGTCCAAGCCTACGGGCTGGTATTCAGTACAAGAAAATCAATCGTAAAATGCAGTGAATATTTCTGTCCGTAAGATCCAATTGAGGAGGTTATGGGGTATTGTTTTCGCGAAGAAAACGGTGAATTAGCGGTAGAGAGACCAGGAACTGCTTCAGGAAAATAACATGAAGGTGATAAAGACAACTAAAACTTGAAATCCTATTTGGAATTTTCGTTCCTATTTTATAACATATACTCAATTTGCTGATACCATTATAAAGTATAATATTTATCAGTGAGCTACCATCTATCTTATTCAATGTTCTGCAACAACTAGCGTGATGAGCATCAATTTTGTTTCCTGAGCAAATAACATGTTTTGTGAGGCAGAAATAAAGCAAACTTCCCTGGTCAAATCAATAATCTTTATTGTATTCACACTTGAGATAATAGTAGTAATAGTTTCGGCAGTATTATATGTTGTCACAGGTTAAACGAATGTTATCAATATTACTATTGTGTTTACAAGATGTTGGTGACGGTTTGAAAATAGAATGACATTTCGAAAGCAAAAAAGAGTTTTTCAAGCCACTAAACAATATTAACTTTATTGAATGAAACTAATCATTAAATAAGAATAAAGCAGTTGAGTCAAGATCTTCAGATTTTCGCTCTATTTGCAGTGAACAGACGACAGACAAAGTATCAATTTCATTCAACTTATGTTACGTATAAAAGGAGTATGTATTTGCAGAAAGCTATTTATTTTATTTGCACAGAAAAAATGAGATCAGAACTTATGTCAATCTGACTGTAATTAGAAAATCGGTCTGTGTGTGCGTGTACAATGATTTTTCGATAACTTGTTACTGTTCAAAGGTAGCATTCTCGAAATATATTAATCAGCCCACAGGGCAGTTCAGTGACAAATTTGAAGTTGCTTGGAGCTACAAGTCTCTTGAAATATTGATAAAAAGAATCACAAATTGAAAAAGTTTGAGATTTTTCTTCGCATTTTCAAGAAATTATCACTCATAAATTCGAATTATATATATTTAAACTTATATATGAAATATCTAAATTGACAACACCCGAGAGGTGTGATTGTAATGTTTCGAAGTCATAGTTTCGTATAACAGATTAAAAATTATATTATACGACTGTTATGGCAGACTGCTCCACAAAGACTGGTCACTTCCAAACATGTACTTTTAAAATGGACACTGTTTTAGTAGTTTCAATGTTAACACACCTGGACTTATTTTTTTTTTATCATCATCTTACTCTTAGAGCATCTCTTCTGCTCAGCATCGTTCCTGCTTCCCAGCCTTTTGCCCAATTTTTAAAACTTAGAAAATCTTTTTATCAACTACAATTCCTCGTGCATAAAACTTGCCAGTAAAATTGTATTAATTACACTTCCCTGAACTGAAAATGATATTTTTCCAAAATAAATGGATAAATATAATCGAGTATATCCATTTAGAAACAAAACAAGATAGCAACTAGTGAGCTGAATAACAAGTGATGTATTGCACTTCCCCGGTAAATGCATCATACGTTCTTGCATTTAAATCATGATTTTTTTTTCATGAATTGTTGCCATGCATTTCACTTGATATTTCTCCATTCTAATTCAAATTATCAAAACTTTAATCCATTGACTGGAGATTACTGAAATTTCAGTAACTGAAGCTCTATGGTTCAAGTGTGTGTGGCGGAAATTACCATCACTCATATATATATATATATATATATATATATATATATATATATATATATATATACATACATATATATATATATATATATATATATATATATATATATATATATGGTGATGTAAAATAAACGCTTGTTTTCATATCTCTTTGACCGTAGCATTAATTGGAAGGGTCTATTGTTCACAAAACAAAAACAAACTGTTCAGCTTATTTTGCGTCACTCAGTATAATCCAATTTACAACTACATTTAAACACACGGTGACTAGGCTTATCCTGTCACAGTTAACAGGTTTATCTTTCTTTTCTATCAGACGTGTAAACTTTCTTTTCGAATCGTTCGTTTTTAATCATCCTTCTTAAGTGTTCTCTATTCAAAAATGCCTTTACTCTGAAGATAATCAATCATCTTAATTTCTTGTTCTTTTTTTTTCATTCAATTCTGTTCCGTTGTGATTATCCTCTCTTGAGTATATCAATAGACTTTCTATGGATTTTGGATTCCTACTTGTAGATATTGTTGGATGAGAAAATTCATTAATTCCCATTAGTAACGTTTGAAAAAGTCAATCGATTATGCTATTTCATTCCACTTCTGCAATGGGTGTTCGTGAAACCAGAGATATCATGGGTAGGATCCATTAAACAAATGCAACATGTGTCGTTCACATTCCTGATTGAATGTACAATGACATTGCAAGTACTAAAAGCGGATGCAAAACATGCTCATACTATATTTGAAGTGTAAACATGTACAGCGGATGAAGAAAGACTTTCCAGAAAGTGAAAAAAAAGGACAACAAATAGAGCAAAATGCTAACTCATTGATGCCCATTGGACAATAAACGCAGTAGGGAAAAGTCCTGACATAGGATGGAGAGATGAGATGAAAAAGTTCATCAGTAAAAAAAACGACAGAGGATTACGCAATCATGCTCCTCATGTGAGGAGATTGGAAAAGTCCCTTGACCATCAGTGGATTTATGATAGTTGATTCAGCCTAAAATATCATGAGCATCACCGCTCAAAAATATTTCCTGCATAAATGAATGGTAATTGCTTTTTCACTTTACGTCATTTCTGCTAACAATTTCTTTTAATAAGTACAGCCTGTGGGAAAATTTTATCAGTGAAGTCTTGCATGTAGAGAATCCCCTATTATCCGAAAGTAAAGTGTTCCGTAACTTTGGGTAGCGGAAAAATCCTGAACTTATGAAGGTCCTTTGTAAAAGCAAAGAAGGGTGTACCTATAAATATATATATATATATATATATATATATATATATATATATATATATATATATATATATATATATATATATATGTGTGTGTGTGTATATATATATATATATATATATATATATGTGTGTGTGTGTGTGTTTGTGTGTGTGTGTGTGTGTGTGTATGAAAATTATTGAAAATTAAAGAAGGAAACCACAGATTCGGCTTTGGCTTGTTGAAGTATCGAGTAATCAGCAAGCAAACCATGACTGTCCTGGAAAATCAGGATTTATTCACAACATAATCGACTGAATTAATCAAAAACTTCATTATATAATCACAGTTCTATTTTTATCAAAAAGGCTGAGTTAATTTATTTGTATGATTTCAATTCGTACCCGCTATAATGAATTTTAACGGGGGTATTTTTTTTATTTAACTTTATACATTGAAATATTTTGTCGTACCTACAGCCGGTTTTGGCTGTTAGAGACTCCACACTTAAAATGGAGGAGAATCAGTTTTCTAGGCTAGAGCAAATAAAGCTGTTGCCAGGCTTGAGGGCACTTTTTATAGTGCGATGAATTCATAAGTCACACTTTGAGCTAAAAGTCTTCAGTACTCAATTTCATCTAAATCTGACAATATTAAAGGCACGATAGGAGATTAGTATTCTGGGCACGAACGGTTGAAACTGTATCCAGGGTGATGGCGTTTTTTATAGTTCAGTGTATACAAGAATTGCACCATGGTCAAAAACTCTCAATGACGATGAGACAATTTTTTTCAAAATAGAACAGATGTAGCGGTAATAGTATAAGAGAATTTTTTTCTATAGTTTGATGTACATAAATTTTTTACCTCGATTCAAAAGTCTCCAGTCACGAATTCAAGCTCAATCCGACAATATATAAGGCAACTTAATCGGCAGAAACTGCGGATGGTGCAGACCCCCTTGCCAAATGAATTCTGTGAGTAGATCTCCGCTTCGCTCCCATAATAAGAAAACCTGACGCCTACAAAGTGAAAGAATTAGTTTTACAATGAGTTAGTCTAGGGAGATAGCATAGTTGGCTTCTGAGATTGGCATGAAGCCTGTTGTTTCAGTGGTTATCATTATTTGAGAAAATATCAGTTCAACGCTGTCGAAAGAAAAGGAAAATTAAGAAGCGAAAAAAACAAATTGGAATAACTCTAAACCTGATGATTGAGGGAACAATAAAACGAGGAGAGAAAGAAAGATTAGAAAGATAAGAGAATTGTACACAAAAATTAAGTGAGATGTGAGAATAGGACATCTTCAAGGACTAAGGGCCAGGGACGAATCATTACTGAATAGGGTTGGTAGGAAAAAACTGACGAAGTTTAGAAATTATTATGCCCTGAAAAACAAAAGTGGGGGACATATAATGGAAGGTGTCAGCGAGCAAAGAACCAGAAATAATTTTAGGCGTATTAATTTGGTCAAAATGTTCATCGTTGCTAACATCTCTTTCTCGTAAATAACCTACACTGATACTTCAAAATGAATGTTCTCATTTTTCTTCTCCTTTCTGACATTTATTGATCACTCAAGAACGAGAAAATCCCACAAACACTGAAAATAAGTGTCTAAAATCGATGCATCCTCCTGATAGTTACCTATCAAGCTGGAACATTAAATCTAGCCAAGAGTCTGACGCTCAAACTGAGAACCACACAACATGCGCATGGAAAAATCATGCTCAACAGCAGCTGGAGAGATCCCAAGACAGCACAATATATTAGAGGGAAAATAGGAACCCAAGACGTTGAGTCTAATAGAAAAATTAGATGGTAATGGGTTGGATTATGAAGAAGACGAAGAGCAGCGATCGAAAAGAATTAATCATTGGAGAAAATTGGTTCTTATGTGAGGGAGAAAATGGGAGTCCAAGACATCACAAAAACTATTAAAAACTAAAATGGCTATGGTCAGGCTATGTTGCAAGAATGAGAGACAACCGATGGACATCACGACTCACAGCATGGATCCCCAGAAATCACATAAGTAACCGAGGCCGACAGAATTCAAGATGGAAAGATGAACTAGACCGATTCAGGAAATGCTGGCTCTGCGACGCCCATGATAGAGAATTGTGGCAAATCCTGGGGAAGGTCTATGTCCAACGACGGACGTTAAAAGACTGATGATGATGATGATGATGATGATGATGATGATGATGATGATGATGATGATGATGATGATGATGATTTCTTTTACTTTGTCGAATATTGAAATTTGTTCTATGTTTTAGCAAAAATATTTCTTTTGATTCGACATCGATCTTTCTGATATTTCATTCAGTTCAGTGGCAAATATCAGAAACCGACAACCAAAACAGTCAACATAAGTTTGTCCAGTTCTCAAGATAGTCTGGCTGACTCAATATGTCTGTATCACGTGTACATACCTCACCAATAGGCCTTGGGTGTAAAGAATTTAAATCATATTCAAATTTAAACACTTAACAATTTTTTTCAAATAAAATCACCCCCTCAGCAAAATGGTTTCTTATGGGGGTGCTCAATTTGCAACGCAAGTCTCTGATATAAGGATCCCTTAGTTTGTGTACAGCAATGTTTTGTTTTGTTTTTTTTACTTTTAGTTATCCCTGCCAAACTAAAGACGACAGAAGTATCTTTTTCAGTATTTGAATGATCACCCCAACACAGCATACTATAGAAAAGGACATTGGCTATATGACGGTTTCTATTCGGGGACTCACCAGACCTATATTCCTATTGCTTAATATTTCCGATTTTCGAGTGGCTTGTTATTTTACCAGTTCGAAACGCCCTTCCATCGTTGTTTCCACCGGGAATAAATATAGCTGTAAATCAATATGGTAATGAAATACTCCGTGAGCAAACTTACACAAGAGCGACTGATTCTGCCTTCTGATCACACACTGGCGTTAGGTAATTAAAGAACCAGGTATTGACCAGACTGCAATATAATTGAGTAAAGAATTTATGAATACATTAGGTATATAATGGAAGGAAACGACTAAGCAAGTAAAAGTCGTTGCTTCAGGTTAGCTAAACGACCTCAAAACAACAACTAACCTTTTTTTATGTAAACCTCCAGTACAAGTCGGATTGTTTGTCGATACTGTCACATAAAACCAAAGATATAAAATTCAGTTTCACACAGTGATTTGAAATTATGACCTTGCGATTGCAAGGTTATGGTCATACCAACTGAAGTAAACTGACAAGTCTGACATACCTAGGACTTCATTATTTTATTTCTGGTATGTACAATATAGAAACTGTAGTAATTGTATTCAGTCAGAATAGAAGTGAGACTGGAGGTCGACTTAACAGTAGCCAGGCTTGTTATATAATCAGTTTGAATCTTAATACTGGAGATTAATTCTGGAGATCGGGGAAAGCTGAGATAAAAGTATAGAGAATTGAAAATAATTACTCTCTGCCTCTTTCAGTATATGCATCGGTGAAAATCGGCTACATATGAGCATATGCGAGTCGAAGAATGGTTTTACATGAGAAAACGGTTGCAAAACAATGAATTTTTTAATGAGGCTAACCGAAGGAAAAAGCTTCAAATGTTTTGAAGGCAACCTTGAATACTGGCTACTCGACTGTATTCATCCATTTTTACTTTTTTGATCGATAAGAAGTGGTAAGAGCACTCACAGAACTATCAACAGTACACAACAGTGGCAAATTTGCAGTTACTTCAGTGACGAGTCTAGTCAATCAGTATGTGATTTGCAGACGGCATAGTGCTTTTTGTATAATAGACCTCCATGACCTCAAACTCATGGTAGCTGAACTGAAAAGAAAAAGCAAGGAAGTCGACCTTCATATGAACTTCAGCAGAACAAAGGTCATGTGCAACAAACACTTCAGAAATAAACATACAACAATCAAAATGGGAAACAGAAAACTAGAGAAAGTAGTCTACTACGTTCACCCATTAAATCCTCGAAAGAAATCAAGCTAAGAGTCACCATCGAGCTGAAACATGGAACTTAACCAAGGGACTGATCCTCAGACTGAGAAACACGCAATTTACACATGAGAGAATTATGCTTAACCTCTGGAGATATCACAAAGCACAATATATCAGAAGGAAAGTAGGAATGCTTGACATCATAGAAACAATAAGAAAAGTCAAATAGCAATGGGCTTGTCACATTCCAAGAAAGGCAGACAATTGAAGGACATAACCACTCACTACATGGATCCCCAGTTATCACATGCTTAAATGAGGCCGGCAGAATACAAGATTGAGAGATGAACTAGACAAGTTCAGAGAGTATTGGCCCTGCAATAGATAGAGAGATCTGGCGAATATTTGAGAAGGTCTATGTCCAATGACAGACGATAGAAGACTGATGATTATGATGATGATTCATTATTTAGTACATCATCAAAATCAAACTTGCCTTGGAAGATTTTGGTGTGCAACTTTTCCAAAATGGGAAAGCATTCAAACCATGGAATTCAGCAATCGAAAGCCAGGGTTTCATCTCGCTTCAAATGCTGACCTCTGACACCAAATATTAAAAACGCAGTTACTCCTACCTGGAGACAGGCCTGGTAATCAATTTCATGTTGCTAAAATTAATTTCGGGTTGACGCCTGCTTTATTATATTGGTTGATATATTTTTGAGCAATTTTTCTTCCAATTCTCCTGAAAAAAAAACTGAATATATACCAGCATATGATCAATAGGAACAGTAAGTCCAATAAAATCTAATATATCGTCTACCGTTATTTTCATCTCTTTTTTTGCTACTCTCACTCTTTCTATTTCTTTTCATTTTTCAGGATTTTTTGAGAATTTTTTCTTCATTTTCTCTACGCCAAATTAATGCCAAAAAGGGTGCGTTGCGTTGGAACTTCTAACAAACGTTACATATTTGAAAGCTGTGTCGAAACGCAATCAATTATGCAACCACAAACCAATTCCTTGGTGCGAAGCTATCCCTTGGGTGAGGGCAGCCGTGATCGAGAGCAGCAGCACATAGCATGGAGTCAGGGCAAGGGTGCCAAACGAATAGTTAATTTCGATAGTTCTTTTAAAGCAAATCATTCTTCCAGATCTTCCAAGTCTACAATTACAGCAGGAGTGCACGATCTTTACCTCTCGGTATCCATTACAATCACTGTTAACATCTTTATTTTCCAAAACTAATATTGATGATGATATATGATGCAAACATGTAGTTGCAATATACATAGATAAAAGAAGGAAAACATCTTTGAGCAGTCTGGAAAGATATGCTTGATATGATTATATGATCGTGTGTTTGCGTGTGTTCACGTATTGATGCTTGTTTCTGTACTTATACATATATATATATATATATATATATATATATAGAGAGAGAGAGAGAGAGAGACAGAGACAGAGAGAGACAGAGAGAGACAGAGAGAGATAAATAGATAGATATATAGTAATGAACAGTGGGATTTCAGTGTTCGCTTTCAGTAACTTAATTCCACTGGGACGATTGAAATTGTGTTGAAAAAAAACACTTCCTACACAAAGTTTTTAACTATTCACTCTTCCCTGTAAACAATTTTTCTTCTAAAAAAACACCTTCATTCAAATATATCAGTGAATTTCTTCCACTGAGATTTTCAAGTAGACAATACGGGGGAAAACAAATCTAGATACACATTGTATAGCAATTTTAAGCAAGCTAATCTTGCTAGCCGTCCTCATTTGGTTCGATCCTAGTCGGAGCTCCCAATTTAGACGATGAGAGACCAAATCACGCTAAGTTAATACTTACTATGATGATGAAGGGTGTGATTTTCTTGGTTCGCTGTACGCAACACTGAACTCCCTCAAGATTTTGCTGATAACAATAATCCTTCCATTCTGTTTGATCGACTTACACCCAAACCAGAAAGAGAGTAGGATTGATTTATTACATACCAGAGAAATAAGATGAAAAGAGCCACGTTTTTTTATTGTTCATTCTATCATCTTCATTTCATTCATAATGCATGAAGTACAAGGCAAACAATATATGAGAATTAGCAATTTTATCAGGTTTACTCACCTGCAGCTGGAGTGGTTATTTGATACCATACTGGATTATTGTTAAGATTAAAGACTATTCCAAGATCGAGGTGAATAATATTCAAAGATGGCATCCATTTTCCAACAGCTGTAATGCTCCCGCTACTTTAAACACAAAATATTCAGCGTTATTCTGGGCGAGACCGAATGTTTACGTTGAGTTGCTTTTGAAAATGTGTTTTTATACAATTCACCCAAAATAATCTTTGCACCTATAAAACAAAAAGTAACACGCTAACATATATATGTACATATAAATGTATAAATCTAAAATTCTTTAGGGTTGAGCACTCTCAAATGTGGCACCCATCTGCTAAAAGCAACTATGCAATGCTCTTTTAACTCCGGAATTGAGCACTCTGGTAGATTGGGAATTATGCATAAGTAAATATATTGCTTAATTCGGTCCTACTGATCCCACCTACCGATACTGGAAGGGATATCGAGTCTATGGCCACACTGGAGAGTTGTAATACAACGAAACAACTATCTGTGGATGACAGAATGATCATGATATATATATATATATATGTGTGTGTGTGTGTGTGTGTGTGTGTTTGTGTGTGTGTGTGTGTGTGTGTGAATATATGTATATATACTCTTTTGAAAAAATGGATATATGATCCGACAGACTGATTCTAAATAATGTCAAATTATATTGAAACTCTATTTGAAATTATCTCACGCAATAAATGTATCATTTTACTTAGACAAAGCAAATAGAATATATATGGTCTAGAATGCTCCACAGATTTTAATACTGAACGCATTCAGGAAAAAGTTCAGGAATTTTTGTATCATTTCAGTCACTTATTTCCCAATATCCGTTAGCGTGATTTTCTCTAGAGTTACTTTTTTTATGATTTACAAATATTTTGTGCAAATTATTTTTTGGGGAATCATCAATTGTTTGCCATGTAACTGTTTCATTTTTTTAAATAAATCAGTTATATCAACATGGTATATTAGCATTGTGAATCAAACACTACCTCCCTTTCAGCTATGATTTTAATTAATAACTTATTTCATACGTGTTGATCGTTAATTTATATGATTATTATCCTTATACATTGTATATGGATGTTATTCCATAATACACACGCATATATGTATATATATGTGTGTGTGTGTGTGTGTGTGTGTGTAATTTCATACTGCTGCTGGAAGAATGAATACCTGATGAATTTTCAGGAAGGTATTATTCATATGATGATACTGATGATTGTTATGGTTTAGAGGCTGGAGCAGCATTACTACCTATGACTAACTCAGAGATTACTCGAGATATAACCTGATTTTTTGATAATCCCCCGCTGTGATGGAATCCAAGATCCAAGCGGACACAACCTTCGGCCAATCTTCCAGCCTCATATATAAAATCAAGCAGCATAATAAAGATGATATATGGCGACAATGATATCCTCTCGTACGAGGTTGTAACATATGTCGATCGCCTTGCATCGTCTTCTGCAATCAAACGATATATCTAAGAGATATGCATGGACTTACAAATCATGTCTTACCCATATGTCTTGCAGATAGTCATATTGGTTGAGGTTATACTCAGTCGACATTGCCTCAGAAACAATCCTTCAACGAAGTGAAATATTATATATATATATATATGTGTGTGTGTGTGTGTGTGTGTGTGTGTGTGTGATTACAAAATTCGACGCAAAGTATTATTCCTCACTCACAAAGATTTATCCGTCATTCAAATTCTTGCTCATTCACCGTAATTGTATTCGTTCTATGAACTTTAGGGAGTGCATTGGATAATAGCTGTTTCTCTATTCTCCTTTTTATCAATCTTTTATGAAAGAAGAAAAAAACCTGGAATCCATTTAATGCACTTTTTAAAAATATATTTGGTCCGAGCAAATGAATAAAGGAACTTTTTTTCCTCTTGACGAGATGCTACCATATCAAAATACAGTATTGACAACATTAAAACAACTCCATAAATGTTGACCTTTTATCAAAAATCATATATATGTATATATATATATATATGATAGTTATGTTATCAACAAAAAGCTATTTTATTGTATTGTAACTCTTCAGTGTGGCTATAGATTCGATATATATATATATATATATATATATATTCAATAAATAGAGAGTGAGACAGACTCAGGAGAGAAAGTCTATGGCTTATCTATCTGCAAATGTTTTCATTGATGGTCTAGACAGTGTGTGCTGTGTTAGTGTACCTTTAGAGGTTATAAGTTTGATGTAGAACATAAGTCGACCATAAGGGGCTTTACTTTGTGAGCAATATATATATATATATATATATATATATATATATATATATATATATATATATATATGTGGGGGGGGTGCGTGTGTGGAAGTGACATGCAACGATATTATTGAGCGGACCATAAGGAAAATAGTTGTATTTACATTTAGTAATTGAGTATATAATTGAATTCGCTTTTAAACAATTTCTGAACATACTCGAGAGGTCACACAAGCATACAACATC
Source organism: Thysanoteuthis rhombus (assembly GCA_963457665.1). Lineage (NCBI taxonomy): Eukaryota > Metazoa > Mollusca > Cephalopoda > Oegopsida > Thysanoteuthidae > Thysanoteuthis > Thysanoteuthis major. The sequence goes on along the minus strand of OY735206.1, from coordinate 55,533,076 downwards.
CGGAGTGTCATGTGAGGACTACCACAGAGAGCGTATCGACGAGACTTCGACTCCTCTAAAAAAAAGGCATCCACCAATATCAGAGTGCATTGGAGCCTTAATGCCCTCATTAATCATCAGAACAAGATGGGCCATAATTTAGACCTGAAAAAGCCACAATCGATCAAGAAAGAAACAAACAGAAAAAAAAAGATGCATATAATCTGCATTAAAAATAGAATGTAGAACATTTGAACAAAGGAGAGTATCTTCTTGTAATTTTTTTCAATCCCTACCCGCACTTATCAAAATTGATCCAGGGCTAACATAAGATAATAATCAGCAAGAACAGTCATAACCATTTTGAACACTTTCTGATTATATCCTTAAAAAATCACTGCACATACATTCACGTACAAAAACTGACCATTCCATATCATAAAGATAGAATCCTGAAAATCTTTGATGTTATCCGCTACTTCTATGTTTTGAATACATGGATCCATTTTTGCTTTGCATTTTCTTCATAATCTAAAATACTTAACAATTGTGCTCACGCTTTTTACCTTTTCACGTGACATCATTATTTGAGGGAACAAATTTTTAGATACTGCTTCATTTAAAATTGTTATTTTAACAAAGCCTGAAGGCAAAACATAGGGGTATTATAAACTTGATTCAAATACCTCTATTTTTTGTATTTTCCACAAGAATCATATATATATATATATATATATATATATATATATATATATATATATATATATATATATATGTGTGTGTGTGTGTGTGTATATATACTGAGTGGATATAACAATTGAATCGCCTATCTTTCACTCTTTTTTTTCATAAAAGCAACCAGAGTCTATTTCAACCAAAGATGGAAAAGGGGATTTCAATTTTTCAATTGACCCACTGAATGATAAGATCAGAACATCAGGCGGTCAACGTTTCAAATCTACTTTCATTTGGGATCACTTTTTGATTTAATTTGCACTCTAATAGATTTTACTTCACTTGCAACATGCACTTCAAGCAAAAGGAATTCGCCCGTGCCATTTAAACTCTATACTCCGTTTTTTGCTAAAATCCTTTTCCCCTAGAATAGTACAAGAACGTCTCGTAATAAATTGTTTTTTTTTCTTTTGTTTGATAACAAATTTAATCAAAGACACACTGATTCAGAAGACAATAAATAAATAGTATTACAATGCAGTACCATTGTATATGGCTCCACTGAAGAACTAAGGTACATAACAAAGACTCTATTTGATCATTTGTGGACTTGACAGTCGTTACTCTGCGCTCAAGCTGATCAATTTGTTCGAAACCTTTTAGATTTAAAATCCAATCTAACTATATCATGACTATATCATTAAAAAATAACCCACTTGGGTTTTTTCTATACAACTATACTCAGGAGTTTTTCTTAATGGATATCACAAAGGATGTAAAGCATTAGTATTATTCAATTAAGTTTCTCCAGGTTCACAGACAGATCACTGCCAATGGGGCTTCCATTTGGGGTTGTCAATGTAATAGCTATCGAAAGCATTTTCTACTGCAAAAGTTGGAACGTATTTCAATGCACACTTTCATATACAAGCACCCCAAGATGAGGGTAACCCACGTGAATAAATGTGTAGAGGACACGTGTACATTGCATTCAAACTTCTATATCAAGACTCCAAATGAAAATAGCAAAACGGGAACTATATTTTTAGTCAAATAGTGACGATGGTTGCAACACCGAATGTGTAAAGAATGAACAAGATAAATCTCTTAACTGTGTAGATTTTACAAGACCAAGTCTGCTTAGTCACTCAACAGAAATCGTCAAGTGGCCAACAATTTTTTGCAGTGGTCGGAATTGAATTGAAAGATTGGAAAAGGCTTGATCGATAAAAGGGGTCATGAATAAGTAATTTATCTTGTCTTTTGTTGGGCAGTCATCACGAGAACCATGTATTTTCAAAAAATAAATATGATTGCTGTCAAACTTAAACCAAGGGACCAATCTAGCATAAGTTTTCGGTTCTCAAACTTCATTGGTACGGTCGATAGGGATAACACATGCATGGCCAGACAGCTAGACAGCCAGACGAACCTGAAAATAAAAGAAACCTACAACCATGGATTTGGTTTACAGTTTCTAATAACCAAAGTGAAATCCGTGTGGCAATCTTCTAACATCCTGTAAATGGTAACAATTATTTTATAATTTGTCTGAATGACAGGCTGATTTGTTAATTATTCAGTTCTTGGTTTAGTCAAAGTGAATGTTAAATGACTGCTGAAGCTTTTCTTTTCCCATTTCAACTCGTCTGACGACCCCCAACAGTAAAGCAAAAACAAACCTACTCCTGCTTGCTTGTTCCCCTTGTGAATAAACGATCTTTCTTTTTAAGACGATTGAAACTAGTTCTTCGGGTCACTTCTTAGTAGCACACGCATAAACTCTTGATCTGATGTTCTACAGAAGAGAACAGGGAGTCGTACGCTTGTCACAAACATTTTTGCCTGATCAAATCACCAGGAGGGGCTTGGTTTGCAATCAGAGATACCTTCCTCTTGGACTGGTTGCATTTATCAGACTGGAGAATACAATTTACCTTTATTCCTTCCCAGAACTCCTTTCGTATGACCTTTTGCTGTCACAGATATTCAACCAAACCTATGAGTGTTAGAATCCGCTAGGCAGTTCACAGATAAGCTCTGATCCTAGACAGAATACACACACACACACACACACACACACACATATATATATATATATATATATATATATATATATATATATATATATATATATGTTCGTATATATATATATATATATATATATAGAGAGAGAGAGAGAGAGAGAGAGAGAGAGAGAGACATAGAGAAAGAGAGAAAGTGATTCTTGGAAGCTTTACAGCTTTAAACACGAACTATATCTATAATGTCTTCTTTTGCATGGTCCTCATTTAACCACATACAAAGATTTAAGTACATCGTCAATGTGTATTCCACGAAGTCTAATAGTGCTGTATGTTATACTATTGATGAAGCAAAATGTCAAAGTAGTAGTAGTAGTAGTAGTAGTAGTAGTAGTAGTAGTAGTAGTATGACAATAATAGAACCTCTCAAATTTTATTCCTTTTTGTTTTGTTTTGTTTGGATTTTTTCTTAAACGTACTTTGATGTGTTTACATTGCCTTTAAACTCAGTTTTATAAATCTGCTCCAACTTGATTCTGTGCATTCGTCCCAGTCTGCTGATAATACAATTCGTCCGTGTCCTGTTCTGGGTCATTCTTGATTAGTTCGACATGATTTGTACAACAACGCAAACATAATGATTTGTCCATCCTTTTACTATCGGGCGATTATCTCAAGAATCACGGCAACTATTGAGTGTAGAGCAAAGTTCATGTTTTCTTAAGCTCCAGCCAAGGCGTCAAATTTATGTCAAGGGTGATACTTTATCTTTGCATCAGAGTGTTGCTGGAAGAGGTTTATATCCTTCAACAAGGACTGATAAAGATAAGCCTGGCATGCTGTACAACGCCGCCTACACAAATTTGGAGAAAAAAAATGAAAGCGACCACAGGCACAATACATGGTTGGATTTGTTAGCTCTTCCAGAAAAAAACGTTTTTTAAAACTATTACTGAAAGGATTAGTGTCGTTTATCAAAACTTATGGACCAACTTTCGACTTTTTCTACTGTGTGGCATGAGTATTATGAACTGTCATGCTAGGGTAATTCATAACGGTACCACTCAATGCATTGTTATCCAGAATTTACTTCTTTTAAAGGTACTTTCAGTCTGCAAGTCCTTCATTTTTGCATAAAAATCTTAAAAACTAAAGGTAATCCCTACGTTCGATGAAAGAAAAAAGATGGTTTTGGGTTTATGCAGTTTTTCTCACCTTTTTTTCAAGTTTTTCCCCTCTAGGGTTTCGAAACAGAGCTAGGTCACTAGAAGCCAGTCTATTAGTGTAGTTCTCAAACTCTTCCGATTTGCCACCCCTTGATCTCCTAAGTTACATCCCTAATGGACTCAATATGCATACAATGAACACGCACTTCTTTTTTGGTACTGAGTTCACTGCATTTTTTTAGCAAAGATTCATCTAGCTATAAACAATCGTATGTATTAGACACATGAAACCTAACCTTATAAACCAATTTATTAGGCAATATCAAAGGTTAAATTTATATCTCAGCTATAACCACATTTCACTGTTTCAATTGGATAGATGTGATTGATGCAGGGAATTCAATTCATCAACACCATAAATAGAGGCACTAAGAAGAAGTATTAGATATTTCCATTACTTTCTTTATAAAATAAAGTATCCATTACATAAATTAATTCAGTCATAATTGAATAAGTACCGTTAGTGCTATTGAATGCCATAGTTGAATCTCAGTAGATATTCCAAATGCAAGTGAATATTTGGCTCTGGAAATTTCTCTGTTGACTTCTTGTGTAATTCCAAATGAAAAAAACAAATTTCACAAATAATATACTTTTACAATTTTGGTTAAAGAGGAAAAGGAGAGGTTAAACGAGGAATGATTTTTTGTTTTCTTACAGTTAAATCGTCTGACCACCGTAGGGCCTTTATGGCCCAAATGAAATCCGACCCTCACATTTCAACCGATATTGAAGTCAACTTGGCATTCCTCCACGTCTGCCTGCTTTGGCTGAACTCTGACAAACGACTGTCTGATGCGATGATTGTTGCATCCTCCCGACCGATTGACTGACATGGCCAAATATTCTTTATTACATGTCTTCATCGACAGAAGCATTTGATTACAAGTTCACCTGACCCTTTCACGTCTTGCCTTTATTGAACCGCGTGTTTCCTTGACATGTTACATTGTTGTGTGCTAACATGACTTTCTGAGATGGAACCACGCTACCTAATATATTGCAATGGTAAATCATATTTACATCTAAGGTCATCTTTCTTATCACTCGTATCAGATCTAATGTATTAATTCACTGGTGATAGGATTATATACACTCATTTTGGAGACGTCTTGGAATTGTTTAATGTAATGTATTAAAAGTGTCACATGTAACCCAGGTTGATTTATCAAAGTAGTGAATAGAAACAAGCAGGCGTAATCTAACTGCATTGTAATTGAATTTATATTGGATGGTTTATTATTCAACGAGAAGAAGGAGTAGAGTGTGTTGGAGAAAGAAAAATGTTTAAGACGCCCGTCTCGCAGACGATTAACTAATCCAATGGGTTCGGTCCTAATGAGTCTTTGGCAATTAACAGAAAAAAAAAAACAAAACTTTGATTTTGTGCTCAGTGATTAACAAGCTTGTCTCGGGGACTATTACAACATTATTAAGTTCGATCCTTACTCGATGCCAAACCTACTAAGCTAAGCTTAGTGAATTATATGCATGTGAAGACTGCTGATCTTCGAATGGTGCCTTGCTATCGAAGCTTTGGGACGGACTGAGCCAACAGCTTTCAAAACTCATACGTTGCAGAGACCAATTTATTCTTTGAGAAAATAACATGTTTGGTGCCGATGAAGTTTACACTAACATTCGGTAAAAATCAGATAGAGACACAAAAATCAAGCTATTGGGAAAATATTTCGTTAATTTATTCAAAGCTCAACATGCCAAAATAATTCAAACGGAATATTCCCTCCGCTGGTCGAGTTCTATCGATAAAGTACTAATCTCTTAAGCCAGCCAGAAAATTTTCAAATTATCATGTCGCTATTTGCAATTTGCATTTTAATTATCTGCATTATTAGTATTCATACGAGATTGCCTAAAGGTACATTCGCAGTACAGTTTATGAATTTCGATGTGATTTTTTTCTGTGTTTTTTTAATCAAATCGAATCACACAAATACTAAATCACCGCAATAAATGACGCCTACGATCTCAATGTTTGCGAGACATTGCAGAAGCTAGCACAAAGCATTGTCCTAAATGGCTCTCGGCCAACGAGGAGCGAAATCTGCATAGATGAGTGCTGTCTGTGGAGACTAAATGATGCTTTACTGCTGGGACAATATGGGTTGTCATTCTTTGTAGAAGAATGAAATGTGCTCAGATTCTTACTTATATTGATTTGATAGACATAACTAGAAGGTCATGGGAAAATGTTTTGCAAGCTTATGTTGCACACAATTACTGCTGTAATGAGTCCAATCTTTATTGGATGTTTCATGCCTGTAGCTCTGTATCGGACTAGGCTCAACTGAATGAATAGTTTGCCTCGTGCAACAGTAAGCTAATCTTACTAATTATCGAAGATTTAATCAAAAATGAAAGAAAATGTTGTAGGTTCAACTATAGCTATGAGTAATTTGTGGTGCTTCCGGCATTTGTGAAAATAGTATCGATCAGTGCTGTCTAAGTTCCCTACACGTGTGGCCTGGTGCCCGAGTAAGCTGAGCTTTGTAAATACCCGTCAAACGTTAAAAAAAAAATCAACAACTCAAATTCAACCATACACAGTCTGTTCCTGCATTCATCGAGTTTTCACATTGGTAGTAACTGTTGGCTTATGCCAGAGATCAAGTGACGGTAATTTGAACAACCAAAAATTTAATTCATCTATCTTTCTTGGCCATCATAAACGCGAAATATTCTTAGAGCTAGATCTTTCTTTTCGCCCAAGTTACTTGATACATCGAGATATTATTTCTTCAATAGTTATCATAATCTCATATTAATCTATCCGAAAGTGGAAGACATATTTTTTGGTGAGGAAAATGTTGGCAACGAGATCAAATCATCAAAAAACATCAAGACTAAGGGGAAAATGGCTGTTTGTTTCACTCTGAGCTGCGACCACCTCTTCTGCACCACTGTATTGACAACTTCTGGGGATATCATGTGAACAGACAGGAGCAAATACAAAAAACACGATAACAATGCAAAAAAAAAAATTCATTCCAAAAGAAATCCCTGGATCCGCTCCGAAATTCAATAACTTTTTTATTGTGATTAGTCTTACCTTTGAAATTCTTTGAGAATTTTGAAGATACTAAGGAGAGAAACAGGAGCTGATACAGGTATTGATGGAAAACTTGCAAAAATATGTCTCCATTTAACATAAATTTCTAAATCCGACCCAAAATTTAATCATATCTTGCACATTTCTCGTCCTTCTTTTCCACGATATTTCATCGAAATTCATCGAGAACTTTTTGAGATATCGTATAGACAGGAGCGGATACAGAAATGTAGGAAGGGAAAAAAAGAAAAATATTTTAATCGAAAACGAATATCTGATTCCGTCCTGAAATTCATTGACCCTTTCCTTGCTGTGTGGCTTATCTTTCGACTGAGTTACATTGAAATTCATTGGGGGGGAATTCCGGAGATACCGTATTGACGTACAGTGGCTCGGGAATCAGCATAATAATTAAACTCATTTTCAAGCAATGATCTAGCATCATGATTCAATACTGTAATCAACATAACTCGATCTGAGGAAGCTCGGACGGCGTTCTTTCAAAAATAAGTCGGTACCTTTGTTGTCCAATTTGCCTGCAATCCCAGAATCAGGATTCAGACGGATTAAATTAATTTTGAAGTAATTGTAACACTAAAAATATTTAATCTTCGTATAATTATGCAAAGAGATGTTCCTGAGAGACAATGCATTGAGCAGTGTAAATGTGAAGGAGGTCTTGACAAACGTACCAATACTACTCCCAATCTTCCTGAGAATGACCTTGATGAATTTGACTAGTAAAGTATTTGAGACAGTTGAGTTACCGGTTGGCAGACGTGTATGACCATGTGCATGTGTAATATCTGACGCGATAGGCGTATCTTTATAAACTTATATCTTAAGACATCTCTGTCGTTAGATCTATTTCATTATTTCAATCACATTTTTCATGAATGGTCATATCATTGAGAGAGTTATCAAATAACAAAGAAACCAAAAAGAATATAAGACGATATTTGTTATTGCTCATCGTGCCATGTAAATGGTATTATCTTTCATATGAAATATTATCGAATAAAAAAAAAAGTATTCTTTTATATATGTGAGTTTGAGCGATAATGTGGCAGGGGTGTAATTATAGGTTTGGGGGTGGATGCCAACAGGGAGGGGGCCGACAAGATCTAAGAATATAACTTCATCTACCGTATATCTTCTAACATTATACAATTAATTTGTCCCCAAGGTTGGGAATCACAGCTGTAAATGTTAACGAGAGTGTACCAAAATGAATCAAACTCCCCGGTCCCCGAATTTCCAATTATATCCTAATGATATTGTGTTAAAATTCCTATTTTTTTAAGACCGATGTTGGAGATTTTGGAATCCTCAAACTCCATTTAAAAACTGGCAACAATTTCTCTCTATGTGGTTTCTAGATATCATTTGACCTTTTTGTCAAGGTTATACCACTAAACAATGATTAGTCAACAATGTGCTAGAGGCCGAATTACTATGATTCTAGTGCAACGATATCAAATTTGTAATGACTACGATTAAATAGCCCGAATAGTGCGATGCCGGACAATATCATTTTACCTCCCATACCGTAAAAATTAGTACAAAGCTAATTGCAAATGACATCGTTTTAGCTAAAACATTGGGCAGGCAATTGATTAATCAGTAGATGGTTTTTGCGACTCTTTATGAATGAAATTGGCTTAAACAAGTTACAATCAATATTATAATATTCCACTAGACATTCCAATTATTTTGCCACCGTATTCACCATAATACGGCACAATTCAAGCTGACAATTACGCTGCATGGATATTTGGATGCTAGAAAAGGGAGACGAAAATACAGTGATTTTATCAATTATGTTGTAAATTATCCATGCATGAATTTGCTCTTTTGATCCATGATAGAGATTCACGGAGCTGAGGTTAGTCCAGTACAATGAGGCACCCATTAGAATACGTATTAAAGAACAAAATAACAATGATTAATGAAAATAGCTAGCAAGCGCACTTTGTCTGATATATTTTATACAGGTTCCTCACTGATTTAGTCCTGCAAAATATGAGATATCAAATATGAAGTGAAGCTTGCTCTTCTTTTTTACGTGTATGGTGGAAATAAAGATATGCAAATGATCGAAAAATGAAAGAGAGGTCTAGTTTGTCCCTCTCTTGACATCGCACCATATTCGTGGACAATCAATAGAAAATTTAGAAAAAAAGGTGATCAAACGATAAGTAACTATTTCCGCCTCCTATTGCGCTGTGATCATTGAAAATGTCCGAGTTTTCAAATTATCAGCCTGAAAGCAGCCAGATACAAACTAAAGGACCAATTTAGCAGAAACTTACATTGCGAATTGACTTACAAAAAACTGTTTGAACCTCTGACGTTTTTTAGAATTTATTATACCTGCAATTACCCAAAAGGTGGATAACTGATATAATCTATTTGAATTGAAATAGAAAGTGTATCATTCAAAAAATTGTCATCAGCTTGAAAATACCAAATAATTATTTCGAATTGTTTTTTTTAAATTTTCGTTATTTTTAATCAAGTTTTATTGTTTCATCTTTTTCATATGAAATTTCATACCTTCAATCAAAATACAAATTTGAATAAGTACAGATTAAGTAACTAAAAAAAACATAATGATAAGTAATCGGTGCTTGATCAACAAAGTGAAGTATGGCTGAGTCTCAGATGGTGGCCGGGTTATTGATAATTTTCAATTTTTTTTTTTTTTTTGGAGCAACTTTTATTTCATCATTCGGGGGCAAAGCAAAAAGAATTAGTTACTGAAAAATGAGTTGTTTAAAAAAAACTTGACCTCAGTGATCTCGTGCATTGATAGGGAAAAACGTCTTGTTATTCATTCAATAGAAATCATCATGCCAGCAAAGTCTTTTGGCAGCATGCCGTATAGGACGGGATGAGATTTTGAAAAATGGTGAGAAAGGTGGGGATCAACGAATAATTCATTTTTTTCCCCTATTGTTGGACAGCGATTGCTAAAAAAGTCAAAAGTAAGGTACTAATCAGGCATAAAATTACATTGCAAATTAAACCCTACATGAAAAACGTACTTAAAGGAATTTGGAAAGACAACGAAATTTCTTTTCTCGACTTAATGTGGGGTATATGTTTAAATCATTAGCCCTCTAGCTCCATTCGTGCAGTCTGCACGCGCGATACATAGATACATAGCCAGCCAGTCAGTCAGACCTGCTTAAAAACTGTAGAAATCGATGTTGACAAATCTGCTGACATTTTCTGTTGACGGTTTCAAATATTCTGATTTTTTCATTTCCATGAAATACATCCGTTTATACAGATATGTTTCTCTTTTATATCAGACGTACCAGTTTGAGTTTTTTTTTTTTTCAGTTTTATTAAATGCAATCGTTTGTAAGGATGTATTTTTTTATTTATTCATATTACATGCGTTAGTAGAGAGCCATTACCAAAAAGTTGGCAAACAAATATCATGTATTTTAATTGAATTAAATAGGGTAGCTTCGTCAACTTGTTTACAAACTTGATATTCTCACGGAGAATTTATCCCGATGTTTATTTGTATTTCTTTTTCTTTTTTCTTTTTTTTCTAGTCAGGTTTCATTAATCTCTTTTTTCTTAGTACAAAAATGTATAACTATCAAAGAGAAAAAATTTAGATGGAAGGAAAGTAAATATCTCAGGAAAACATACTTCCTAAGAAGTCAGTAATCTATGGTAAATCAACAGAGTGAAATGTGATTGGTTTTCTAATAGTTCTCACGATTACTTGTATTGAAATGACGCAAAATCCTTATTTATTATTTCTAGGCATTTGTTCTTAGAGTAACTTCCGTCCTTTATGATTTGGTGCAAGGAAATAGAAAATTGAAAGAATAAGTAAGCTGATCGAAATCTCTAATGATATAATTGTTTACAAAGGTAAAGAACGCTAAGAAATCCTATCAGATGTTATCTCGTGAACAAATAGCATAATACTCCATAGTCAATATTGAAAGAAAGATCACCTGATTTTTCTCATTGAATGCCTTCAAGATTAGCTTTTCCGGTCGCCAAGTTGTCCAACTAACTTACAATCATCAAGCGAGAGGCGATACTGATAAGTCACTCGACAGATATTAGTTTATGGCAGTTCAGATTAGTGAAGTAGTCTCTACGAAGGGTTGGTCGTTGTATCAGTTGACGTATCGGTCATTCAACCTAATAGCTTTTATTCCTGATACTGGGACGTAAAGCTAATTAGTATCATGTTGTATTTTTGCCCGATACTTCCACGCAAACTATTTGGCATTCTGGATTGGCTTAAGTAGTATCGTGAAAGCTGAGATTATCACCTGCTCCCATTAGAAATGTCTACGAGACTAATTCCTGAGATAATCTTTTCAGTGAAAATAGTGAGTACTGAATGAATAGCAAAGAAAAGAAAAAACGAATAATATGATTTGAACGTCAACTGAAAGTAGTTCTACCGCCTGACATTAGCAGTTCACTCAGTTTATTAGTAAAAATAGAAGGCATTCTTCTTATTTGTGACTTGGTGGAACAGCATATTTAACGTTTAATTCAATAGTCTATCTTATTTCCGGCGACTATATTATTCGACCAATCCTCCGAGAAGCGTATGTGAGATAACAACCCAGCCAAGATGTTGCTATTTTCACCTGGTCACCAAAGAAACATACAGTCTCCAGTTACATCCTCTTTCTTAACTGATTCCGGGCTTTATTTGACAATTGATGCCTTCAATTGGTTTTATTGGAGTACGATATAATTTTCGGTCAAGAAATCACTCAGACAGCGCATATCTCTGCCAACACCATTGTCAGAGGCAGCAATTGAGCGAGGATCGAACCCAAAACATAATTGGTTCTTCAGTGGCCTATTGTCCACAACTCCACCGAATTCTATTGAAATTCATTGAGAGCTTTTGGAAGAAACTTGTGGACAGTCATGAGCGTATTCATGAATGGATTGAAAATGAAGTCCACCCTTTTACAAAGTTTTATTGAAATTTGCTTGAAACTTTTGTAGATATATTGTGGAAAGGAAATAACTTTTATTACATCGTGTGTACATATAATTATGACGGAAGGGTTTGATTAGAAACAGGTTGTCAAATGACACCTAATTGCTACTTTGGTACTGTATGAAGTGTTATTGGAATTCATCGATAACTTCAAGAGATATCGTGTGGATAGAAATGGCAATATCATGTTGTCTAAACATACCTGCGACGAAGAAGCGGTAATATAGTTTGAATCCGCTCGTAAATCTAACCAGTTCCTCCTTAGTTTCTTGTCCACGCTTTCGCAAAAGGTCATTGGAATTAATTGAGAATTTTTGGAGATATCGTGTGGTGAGACATGGAATTTTAGTGATATCGTGTGTTTTTGACTTTTAACTACAGCGTAGAGAAGAAAACTGTGCATGGATCATGAACTAAATTTAATAACTTATTTTGTAGCCTATTGTTCATCCATCCACTTGATTCTATTGAAATTTACTGAAAACTTTTGGAGATATCGTGTACACAGCGTATTTATAAATGTATTGTAAGACAAACGGAAAAATATCTCTTATCCAAAGATAAATTCCTGGATCTGCACCAAGCACTTCTTACTTACCCCCATTGTCTACCTCCCATAAAATTTCATTGAAATCAATTCAGTACTTTTGGAAATAGTGTTTGGACGGATGAGTGTACGAAAATACAGAAGGACGTGACCTGATATATGCTTCTCTCAGTAACTCCGTAGACAGAGATGAATTGATCGTTCGTTTCTCCGGAGGGAACCCATCTCGCAGGATTCAGTTATACCATATACATAATATTATTTTCTCTCAGTGGAAATCAGCTTTTGGGTCAGTTAGTGGTTGTTAACTTTCTTGCCTAAGGATCACTTGCATTCCACGTTATGGTGAATATCCTCTTATCATTGTCCATCACAATTTGTTTGAAATAACGAACATTTCATTACGTACCGAGCTGTACATACAAACCACACTCCAAAGCAAATAACATAACCAAGCAAGCGGATATGATTTTCAACGCTTGATTTAGATATCTTTGTGTCCTATTCTTTGCAGTGTATAAGTTCATTTTCTCAACTAATCTCTCAACTATCAAGAGGTGTAGCCGACCGTGGAGCATCATTCAGTGAGAAATTTCCTGCACGAAACGACAAGCATCTATGACACGTTCATTCACAATACATTCTCCAGAAACTACATAAATCATTGCTCAATATAAAAAAAGCTGGATATACCGAAATTTTTCTTATCATTTTTTTTCCAATCTTAAAATAGAAAAAAGCCTATTCTGACATTTTAAAAATGTATGCTGAAGTTATATCAGTTGTCATGATATTGTGAAAAGTGATCTCTTGGAGTAAATATATATATATATATATATATATATATATATATATATATACATATATATATATATATATATATATATATATATATATATATATATATATATGTGGGGGGATGATAGAGTGCTTGTGTATGTCAGTGTGCACACCCTTGCATGTGTGTATGTACACTTGCGTCTGTATGCGTCTGCATAGAGATATTTGTTTTTGCATGTACGCCTGAGGGTTGTTTGTGCATTGCTGATTACTTAAAAGATATATATATATATATATATATATATATATATATATATATATATATATATATATATATATATATATATATATATATATCCCATTAGAATTAGTAAATCGTTGAAATTTTATCCATGTTTACTCTGACAACACCCTGTATTTATGGTACGTAAGTTCATATCTTATTCAATTGAACATAGCACGCTGTATATCGTTATGAACCTCGCCTATCACACTTAACAGTGTCTAAGTGAATCGGTTGGGCCACTGTGATTGACTTCCAAGACGTTATCTCCTCACTGCACTTTAAGAGATAGGCTTTGGGTATCCAGTTCTACTGGCGGTCAATAACTAGGTGATGAATTTTTTTCTTAAGCATTTACCTTCATAAAAAGACTTTTATATCTTTCCTGCGAATAAATGCCCGCCGAATATAAAATTTCTTGCCGTATGGATTCATGTTAAGTGCGAAACAATTTTACTAGAAAGTTTACTGAAAAATGCAGACATTACAACAGTGTTGCCTGATGTTTGCGAATGGTTAGGTTTATATGTATACTGATCCTTGCTTGAGGTAGATTGCTTCCGACCAGATTTATATTTCATACTGAATTATTCATTGCTTTTCTGCAAGTATTTACAACTCATACATATAGGGGGGATGGAATTAAATCCCAATTAGAAATCATATGTGATTTTTGTAAATATTGCTCTATTTCAGCAGCTTCATCTCGAGGAGATAATTGTGTGAGGAAGGAAGATGTACCACACCGAACCACAAACTGTGGACAAACTGGAAGAGTACATTCGACATGATATGGTCAACATACCTCCAATTTTTCCAACAAAGGTCGGTTGGAGCAACACCAAAATGCATATAGAAATTGGTACCGGGGTTGAATTTTAACACAGCATGCAAATTCTACCTTTGTACGGTGCCAAGTGATGCTAGTTTGACTAAAATCGACTGATAAATGATCAAGTTATAACCAATTTTCATTAGGGAAGAGGTTTTTTTCACCCACCTTGTAGATACACAAGATATATCCTTGTCTTAGAAATACGTTACAAAGCTATTGTAAAAAGTTCGATTTTAACTAAGTCGTCCACTAAATTCATTAGATTAGCTTTTTTGTTGGGTTTAATTACAGCACTCTGACTTTTAGCGTCGACTCGTGTTAGACTAGCTTGAGGTAATGAAATAATCACTGGGGGCGAAAGTATTTGAATTTCTCAGATACAACATTGTAGGTTATCATATTTTGCCTAGTATTTATTTTATCTTATTCCTGTAAATTCTAGCGATATTTTCAGGTCGTTAAATGAATAGCGCAGATCACAAATAGAAAAAAATCCACACTGAATAATTGAACGATCAGGGGACATTGCAACAAAAGGAACTGAAATTAAAATGAAAGAAAGTTTAATCAAAAATTGATAACTGACAATCTTTCATCTTGGAAATTCGAATAGAATTGCATTCTATACCAATAGCAAGAATGTAGAACTTAAAGATGATTTTGGAAAATTAAAAAATGATATATACACGAAATGCCACAAAACATTCTGTGAATATGAATATGAAAAAAAAACGAAACATTTCGCTTCCGGGGTCTTCTTCGAAAAAGATGAAGAAAAGTACGCCTTAGGTTCTTTATGATCATCACTGGTGTTTTCGTTGGACCTTCCCCAATATACACAATACTTCTCTATAATTGGGGTCCTGAGTCAATACTTTAAGTACTTGTTTAGTTCGTCTCTTCATACCAGTTTCAGTTTCACATGTGATTTCTTTGGATCTATGCTGTGAGTCGTGATGTCCATTGCATGTCTGCCATTCTTGCAGCATGTCTAGCCCATTGTCATTAAATTTCTCTAATGAATCCTATGATGTCACGGACTCCTGTTTTTCCCGAATAAATTTTACTGCTTTGAGATATCTCAATGTGAGGTTGAACACGATTCTTTCGTCGGCGTGTTCTTCTATTGAAGATTTCATGGAAGTTTTTTCTTCCAGGGTAGATGTTGTTGTCTAATTTCTCCAGTATCACGTTTTCGATTTTGATCATTGTGTGTTTATTTCGAAGTTTGTTGAGTATGACTTGGTTTACTGAAGTTCATGTGAGAACCAACTGCCTCACTTTTTGTCATTTAGTCCACCAAGCATTGGAAGTAGTGGAAGTTCTCAGAAAAAATGACGATGTCGTCTGAAAATTTGAGGTTGCTTAGGTATTCGACGTTTATTCCGATTCCTTTTTTCTTTAAGTCGAAGTTTCGGAAAATCATCTCGAGACAGACTGTGATGAGTTGAGGTGAGCTGGTATCACCTTGTCGTACTTCTTTTTCGTGTTGAAAGGACTCTGGGTCTTTAATTAGCTGCTGTGACGGTATATATGTTACAATACTCTGATGTAAAGTGGTTGCCTTAATGACCCATGGAATTTCCACTTAGTCAATGGCCCTCTTGATTTCGATAAATGCTGCAGAAAGTAGCATTTTATATTTTACTGCTCTGTCTCTCTCTGTCTCTGTCTCTGTCTCTATCTCTCTCTCTCTCTCTCTCTCTCTCTCTCTCTCTCTCTCTCTCTCTCTCTTTATCGATTTATTGAATGGAGATGGTCCATAGTCGCGTGGCTTCTTCTAAAGCCAGCTTGTTCCCGTGGTTGGTTTCATCTAGAGGTTCGATTGGTAATAACTTTGGTGAAAAGTTTGCTGATGCAGTACGTTGTGTTTAATATCTTCCTTGTGTAAACTCTATTGGTGAAGATACAGCTGTAGACTGTGGACAAAAACGTTGTATCCCACGGTTGTTTCTTCCTTACACCCATCTATTGTTCTGTAGCTCTCAAGGTCTTTCAGATTCCCTCTTTTATATGAGCATTATGACTGTCGTGTCCAATCTTCTGGGACTTTACTTTGTTTTAGGTGTAAGTTGGATAAAATTGGTAGTTTTTTAGTCATGATCTTACCAGCTTTCTCGAGTGTGTCGATGGTGATATTATCTGGTCAAGGGGTTTTTCCATTCTATGTTTATTTAGTGGCTTATTTCACCTCCCATGGCGTGAGTTTACAGGAATCGTAGAACTGATTGTTTGTTTTTAGGACATCCTGTTCGTTGCTTTGTGGCCTTTGTCAGGAGAGGAAAAGTTTTTGGTAAAATTCTTAGGCACCTTCAACAATCCTGTCTGCATGTTGTTAGATCTCATTTTTTATGGGTATTTGTCCTGAATTGGGCGCTTTGTTGATAGCTTTGAAATCTCAATATTTTAGGGGGAATCGTTTCAATGATTGCTGTCGTGTATCCCTTTTTGTTTTCTCTTCGTTTCTTTTGGATTGTTTTATTTAGTTTGGTTGCTTCAATTTTCTCTCTTGCTCTTGTCAGTGGCTTCAGGTTTCAGCTTATCCCCTGATGTTCCTGTTTTCTCCTGAGATTTTATTGATG
Organism: Thysanoteuthis rhombus; assembly: GCA_963457665.1. Taxonomy (NCBI): domain Eukaryota; kingdom Metazoa; phylum Mollusca; class Cephalopoda; order Oegopsida; family Thysanoteuthidae; genus Thysanoteuthis; species Thysanoteuthis major. Next base: position 55,516,073 of record OY735206.1, on the reverse strand, counting down.
GCTTGTTGCGACTTCCATTGGAATTACTATTACTGTGTTATTAAATTAAATTGATGCCGGAGTTGTTCTCTTCAGGTTCCAAAAGGAGTTCATATCCGTTTTACAGTTCAAGCTTGAAAGATCGAGTAAGTTCTTTTGGTACGTTTAGCAGATGCAGTTTGGTATCAAACATTCTCCAATGTTCTTTGGTGGTGTTAATTTGTATTTTATATCTTACCATTTTGTGGTCGATTCCTATGTTGACTTTATTCAGGATTTGTCTTTAATAGTGTCGCTTTTGCCTGCACGGACGTACTCGATTTTGTTCTTTGTTTCATGGTTTCTTCCTGAAAAAGGTGTTTTTGATTAGGTAACCGTTTGCCGTTGCGAAGTTTAAAAGATCTTCACCTCACTCGTTCTGTAGTTTATATCCCAACTCACCGATGCAAAGTTCATCTTATTGTCTTACTTGTATGGTTTGATTTTCTCTGATGACATTGAAGCATTTTCCAGTATCTAGGAATAGAAAGTTCAGGTCATCAAAGAAGTCTTTTACTTCCTCTACAAATCAGTTAATACTTTCGTACTGTATTTGGTTTGTACACAATGTTTAAATGCACCGAACTTTTGACTTTTGGGTAGCACGTAGCATATATATATATATATATATATATATATATATATATATATATATATATATATATGTGTGTGTGTGTGTATTATCGTGTCATCCACAAACAGCTGTTCCGTTGTATTACAAATCTTCAATGTGGCTATGGACTATCCATTACCCGATCCAGTACCACGAGGTAGGATCGAAACTTTCGCTTAAGACCCAGAAGCAGGCATATATATATATATATATATATATATATATATATATATATATATATATATAAATGTATGTATATATACATATATATATAGAGAGAGAGAGAGGGGGAGAGAGAAGGGGGGATAATGATATCCTACAAGGTATGAATTTGATGACTACGTAAAAATATTAAAAAAATGCCCACCCAAAAATTCTCCAAATGGTCATCAAATACAAATAATGTATATTCGTGATATCATCGATTGTGCTATTTCATACATATTTGACAACAACACAATCAGAAACGACTAATTTGTTGGAGTTATTGTGATATGGAAATGATAAAGGAATTACTGGACCTGGGAATGGGCAACTCTGCTTTAGATTTCGTTCATAGATGCATTCAGTGGTGCTTTGAATAGAGATTTGTTGAATGCCTTTTTTTCCAGAGCAAGCCCCTTCACTGTATGTATGTTTTAATGTGTTCATGTTTGTGAATTGACAAAACGTATATATTAATAGTTTTCAATAATTTGATATTCTTTGTGATTCATTGAACTCTTGAGGATAGAGTAATCTACCGTATGTCAAGAAAAAAATATAATTGATTTTGGTCAGGGACCTTCATTTGTCATTCCATAATTACGTCTGCATTATTAGTGGTCCTCTTTCGAATTAATTCTCCTTCTTTCATGATTGTTACTTTCAATACGCTTCAGAGCCTAATCAACGATGGCACTTTGATCTAATTATTTTCCTATGTGAATAGTTTTGAAATTGAACCCGTGGTTTGGAAATGAGCAGATGGTAGGAAAAAAAGGAAGAAAAAGATATGAGAGTTATTTCAAACACAATTGAAAAAGGAACAAAATGAGAGTCAAAGTATCCTATTCCTTAAATGCACATCGACACCAAGGAAAAACCAGAACAATTAGCAGAATATTGAGTTTGAAAAGTGTAAAAGGTCTGACCAGAAAAAATCTAGTCGTTTAAGGGAAAAAATTTCCCTTGAGCAAAGTCATACAATTATACTAACGTCTTTTTCACTTTACAAAATACTCTTTTGCGATTGCATCCAACCGTCACGTTGCTTCCATGTTAATTTCGTCCATGGTCAGAAATCTCCATCGGAAAAACTCATGTCACACAAAACAAGATCAGATCTATGAGGAAGGCTGACAGTAATTATATCGGCTATGCAGTACACAAACTCAAACAATGGCGTCTCACTGCCAAATAAGAAATCACACAGAAGAGTATATGTATATGCATGTACAATAAAGTCACCTCTGATTAATTGCCAAGTTTCATTGATCCCGGGCAACCGACTGCTTGGATGTATATTATGGCTGGATACTTCTGGGACAGACGTCGTTGATGATGAGCGTTGTTTCGACTTCAGATGAGATCTGACCTCAGGATCGAATCTAAGTGGGTTAGACGCAACCAGGTCGATGTTTCGATCCTTGAAGAAAAGGAGGAAGAGAATCAGTAAGTACATGTCTCTTATATATTTGTGCAATCTGTAAAGCTTGGATTTGAAAATAATCTGATTGTATTTCTCAATATAGAAATCAAGTACACTTTTGGTTGTTCTAATCCACAACTCAATATTCAGACCGACATTCTAATCACAATGTACTTTTTTTCTTGTGTTTTATGAAACGCTGATACCCAGTGATATGTAAGTGCAACGTGCTCATCTGTGTCATGTTTATATAAGGAAAATATTCTCTGATACATAAGTTTGTGTAATGGAACAACCAGTCATGTTAACCTCTCTATTATGTAACTATTTTTTCACTCTTAGCATTGATCCTATAGATTTGGAAGAAAAAAATAACAGCGGATGTAATCTTTGCTTAAGCTACTGCTGATTTTGCCACAGCAGATATTGACGCCATACGGGATACATAAATATTCATTGAATATCTTAGATAGCAATAATGTGGGAGAACTCTCGGGATTTTTTATTATTTGTGGTGCAAATGTGGTGATTTACTGCTTATGATTAAGACAAACCAAACCATGCGAAATCTGGTGAATGTTGGCCAAGATTTTCGATAGTTACTTATTTGGCAAGCAATCCCGCAATCAGTCGTTAACATCAAATTAGGAAGACCGTGTTAAGCTTGCGTACGAGAGGCTAACACTTTCTGAAACGTGTCGAGTCAAAGTGGAAACAATCAGATGAGGAACTGACAAAAATCCTTGCGAATCTACTCTGAAATCCATGTAAAATGAGTTTCGACTAAATCAAAGATTCAAAACAGTGTCTGAGTAAACATACAATGTTTCGGTTTGTCAGGACCGAGGTTCTAACCATGTGGTAGTGTTTGAACCCCCTTTATCTTTCAGTAAATATCAGCTTATAAATCCTCAGTCACTCATTTTCTCTTTCATTTCTTTTTTTTTTTTTTTTTTTCTAAATTTATCTTAATACAAAGTGGGGCACCGGAAAATCGAAACAATGAAGCTTTTATGTGTTCTATATCTGGTAACCTGGCTTCTCAGATGTAAGATTTCGATGGACGTTCAAGAGACACATCATTTACACAAATTATTAAGCTGGGGTAATGCATATGAACAAGTCAGATGATTTCAATAGACGTTAGAGAGCGGCTAATTGGCTCTTGAAATTCGAGTCTTTTATTCCCTGAGTTTCCATGTGATCTAAAAAGGTGGAACAGTTTGAAATAAGAAAAGGTTGATTACCAAGCCGAAGAAACCTAATTCCTTGTTCAACTTCCTCTCTTTATTTCAAAGCAGAAGCTTTCATTCACATCTAAGGAAGTCTACCTTTTTGTTTTAGGAAGCTTAACCAAAACTTTTTGTGAAAAACTGTCAACATACGTCAATTCAGTTCTTTCAAAGTTGCATGATAGGAGTGAGAGAGCTGAAACTGTAAACTTTCACTCCAAATTACATCTAGAAAGACGGGGTTTATTTTGTAATCTAGGTTTATGCAGAACTGCCCCCTCTGTTTGTGTCCTGTAGCATTCATGCTTCTATCATTAGTGGCCACAGCCCAACAGAAAGAAAGAGAAATAACTTATTCATAGATCATACTCTTCTCCAAATTTGAATTGATCACCGGAACGTTGAATGCTGCGGCAAGATATTGGTCACCAGTTGTTTCTATTCGGTGACTAAACAGACCTCTACTCCTAAACCTCAGGCAATTGATCACAGGCCGTTACACCCTTTTGTTGTATTACTATCAGTGTGGTGACGGACAGTTTTATGACCGAATATGTCATCAGTATACAGGTTTTCATAGCTATCCAAAAGTAGATGCTTCCAATGATATTTTTCGTGAGCTGAAATCGTGAAAAGCCGAGAAACAATTCCCATTACTTTATATAAAAAGTACTTTGAGCGTTTCGAGGAAAATGAAATAACCTTGCTTGAAATTTTTGCTTTGATTGGCAGTGCTGTTACGATAGCAAAATTGTATAAGCTCAACTTTGAGTTTGGAAAATGTTTCAAGTAACCTAGGAGAACTGTGCAGTAGACATATGGATAAACAGTCACAGCAACCGTTTTAATTCGATCCTTCCAAATTATCCACAACAGACGATGGACCTCAATCTTTGACATCAAAGTAGGCAGAAATAGTATGGGTTTTTTTTTTGGCATCTGGGAATGTTCGAGGATGGCGATTGCCTCTTTGTTCTATGCCATTCCAGATAGCAGGGAGACCTGAGCGAATGTAGCTCTTTCGTAAAGTGGACTGGTGTAAATTGAACTTCTGAAATACGTGTGATAATTGTATTCCTTTTATTCTGATCTAAGGTCTGAGGTTTCTGTGCTATGTTGTCAACGAGTACAATCCAGCCGAGTTGAATGAAGGAGGAAAGAGACTTGATCCATACAAAACAACAGGACTTGATAGTATAAAGCAGGAAAGGTGGGTATAAAGAAGAAACAGGTCTATAAAACATATAAATGAACTGAACCTCTATCAATTTTTTTCTAGACACAATAAGGAGTGAATATTTAAATTGAAAATGTTCAGTAGTCTAGCCTTATTGGTGTGTCTCGTATGCATGATACATACCTACATAGCCAAACAGTAAGACAAACCTGAAATCTGAAAAGAATGTTGACATTTTTGGTGACAGTCTTCATTGAAAGTTTGTAATTGAGGAAGAACAGAAATGAAAGACAGAAAGGAAATAGTTGTACTTGCGTGAGACAGTTTATTTTTGTTTTTTTAAAGAAGGAATGATCAAAATGGAAGTAAGAAGAACAAAAATTTTAAAAAGGTATGAAAAACTGAAAAATGCAAATAGCAGTGAAAAATGAGACGGAAATCGAAGAAAGGCTGGGAAGGTAATTATTAAGAAAATATGTGGGTGAGTAGAACAAAAAATGAAAAAATATATATGTATATATATACGAGAAAACAGAGAAGGGAAAGAAGACGCGTGATTCGAACCGTGGAAGAATCGTTTGTTGTTATTCATTAGAACTAAGTCAACCATCACAAATTCGCTCTAATTTTTCTCGATGGCCCGATGTTCTGTACCCACACCGTTACTCACCTAATCCACTGCAGCATTCTTTTTTACCCACAGCCTTCAAACCACATTCCCTCTATCCTTATGTCGTGCTCGCTTTTATTCGTCAGAAGATCTCTTCCCTCCTTTCCTACTCTTACTTCCCCTCTCTATGTTCATACATAAAAACTTTCTGTAGCTTTCCCCCTGTGACTGTCTCTCCATCCCTCTTTATATATATATATATATATATATATATATATATACATATATATATATATATATATATATAGAGAGAGAGAGAGAGAGAGAGAGAAAGAGAGATACATAGATAGATACATACATCATCAGATAGATAGATGTGTATCTTCATCAATACGTGGTGTGCCCATAAAGGATGTTATGAAGCAAAGAAATAAAATCACTACAAATTTAGGCGCTGCTTATAAACAGTAGCGGCAAAAGTCTGTAGTACATTCAGTTCAGGTTGCAGTTAAATTCAACAATGTTCACAGCTGCCATTTAATGGTCCTTCCGGGCGAAGCTTATTTTTCTAAATATTCTTCTTCTCTATCAAACTGACTCTATATCCATGAATCTCGCTAAATTGGTTAGTATAAATCTGATTTAGCATTTTTACATGTCTTTGAAAGCATTTTGTCTGTGGTTGTACAGATTATAAAAAAACCCGCAGTTGACTGTTCATACCAGGGGAGAAAAGCAAGCTATTCTTTATTCTGCCTGGTAAGAAGTCCAGATTATAAACTGGAAAAATCGTTGGAGACTGATACCAAAATAACAATATATATCAACATGCCGGGCAAGTGTATACATCAGGCAAGAACAGAGCCCAACTCTATGTTTCTCCTGCTATTCAACAGGGACAAGTCATGGAAAATGAAAAAAACCTTTCATATATCTCTATTGTGTTATACAAAACATTGATTTCGTTTCATTTTATTTAGCCTGTATGTAAACATATTTTCAAAGGTTACAGTTCTTCCTGTATGCATAGATAAATATATTATTCTCCGTATTTACACACGTATACTCTTATATGAGTGGAAAAAGCTTTTCATATGAAATCTGTCGGGAAAGTATCGAGTCATTTTGAATGACGCGAGAACCGGTTGCGTTGCGTTAATCTGACTCGGTAAGCGATACGTATGTTTGACCAAACACTGTGCAAATAGGTTTTCAGTCGTTCAAGGGACGCCGTTGTGGGATCTTGAATGGCATGTGACAAGTGCAAATACAATAAGCGTGCAAGTAATTGTTCACGTCTGATGCAGGGTTTAGGCAAAGCTTTGCATCACCAAAGTTCGTCTCCAACACACATATACACACACGTGCAGCCTAGGTTTGGCTCTCAGCCACTCTTAGCTTTTCTTGAAGAAATATCAGACCATGAACAAGATTAGAGAGAACTCGACTGGGCTGCTGATGGCGATCCGGTCTGTTTTGAAAGGTGAGAGAGCACTTTGATGAGTATGCAAAAGACGTAATATATATATATATATATATATATATATATATATATATATATATATATATATATATATATATATATTACAGATGGTAGAGATCAGGCTAGCAGTATATCATAATATAATCATATATCAATAATATAAAGCAACTTCTAGTATGTAATGGATTTATTTCATAGAGTGCTCGATACATACAATTTTTTACTATGGAAGTTGAGTTGTTCGCCTGATGAGGCCCGGAGAGGGCAGAAACATGACTTAGTTTGTGTAGCGAATCCACATTCTACTATGTCTATCCCTCTCTCTCTCTCTCTCTCTCTCTATCTATCTATCTATATATATATATATATATATATATATATATATATATATATATATGCTTTAATTTTCTTTGTTTATTCTTTGCCTATATCAGCTGTATTTGCTTCTTTCAATGTAGACGGTTATATTTTCAAGAACTGGATACATAATCCGACAGAAATAGCCATAAATTTTGTTATATCATGTTGAAACACTATTGGAACCGATCCACCGTTATTACACGGTGTTTGTATCATTTGGCCAAGACAATGTAAATTGAATAAACAATTTTAAAAAGTGGGACAGCAGCAGGAATCGGACCTGCAACCTATAGGGTAGCTGCTTTTATCACAGAGAGATAGAGAAAAAATATCACCAGGAAAACATTTCGTGAGATTGGAAATTCTTCTAGTATTATTTTCTTCAATTTTCGGCTAGATGCATTGATATTTTGAATGTTTCAACCCATATTCGTGTTTTTCATACATCGCAAATAAAGATTATGAAAAGATTCACCACAACTTAGTAATTACAGGATTGAAAAAAAACTGAAAAAAAATTCTTCAAAAATATATCATATCTTATTCAAAATGGCATTTGTAACGCATGCGCTATTCATTTTGACAAAAAAAAAGTTAATATAGCCAATATTTTGGGGCCTTCCTTGTGCTAACATTGTTGCGTGAATCCTATTGAGCATTGACTCGTATAAGGACTCTAGGTGTTCATAAATTATAGTATTTTCCAAGACTGAATCGTTGCCACCGGTTTTCCTTTCATTTCTTCAGCTAAAACATTCTTGAGTTTTTCAAAAGGTTTCCTTTTATATTTAAATCGGGACAATTGACTTGGATGTCGATTCGCTTACTGGAATACCAATCTGAAAGAGTACGTGCAACTTGGCCAGGGGCATCTTCATGCTTGAATATCCGATTTCTTGAGTTCGATAGCGAGCGATTAGGCGACAATAGTTTTCGCCCTAGGATCCTCGGTATGTCGTTGCATTAATCTGACCTTCGACGGCATGTAAGACACTCTTTCTTTTTGACAATCGCTGGGAGCATATTGAATATTGCACTAATCGCCCCCCCGTCCCCCACAAGAAAAATACTGGTCTTCGATCGTTTACTGTCATCATCATCATGAGCCTTTCAACGTCCGTCGTTGGACATAGACCTTCCCCAGGATTCACCACACTTCTCTATCGTGGTGCGCATGTGATCTCAGAGGATCCATGTCGTGAGTTGCAATGTCCATCGGTTGTCTGCCATTATTTCAACATAGCTAGCCCACTGCCATTTGAGATTTTTAATGGATTCTAGGATATCCCTTACTCCTGTCTTCCTCTGGATGTACTGTGCTGTCTTGTGGTCTCTCCATGTGAGGCCCAGCATAATTCTTTCACGTGCACGTTGCACGGTTATCAATTTGCAGCTATGTCTCTTGGTTAAGTTCTATGTTTCAGCTCAATAAGTGACTATTGGGAGGATGCATTGGTTGTACACCCCTTTTTTTTATTTAATGGGATCTTCTTGTTTTTGAAGGTCGAGTTTGCTCTGCCAAAGAAGTCTATTCTGCTTGTTCTAATCAAGAAGGGCTGCTTAACTTTGGGAACGTTCACCAATCAAGATACTTCTTCTTTAGTAGGTAGTGGTCTTGTCGATGAGTGCTCAAGAGTGACGTCCAGTATGTCCTTCAGATTTAACTGTCGTCCCATCCATCTATCACATTTGCAATGCACGTTTATGCTAAATAGATCCTTCCTATAATCAAACCCCCTTTTTAGTAATCATTGAAGAACATTAACTGTCAGAAATAACTTATTCACACTTCATTCCTTTTTCCAATGTTTTATTGATCCAGCCCAACACAGCACGCTTACCAAAAGATGTTGATGACATGATGGTCACTTTCGAGAAACTAACTGCAACTGCTTGTATATTCTAAAAGGTGGTACTTTCCATTTTTTTTTAAAACTAATATGGCTCAATTTAAACACTTATAAATATTCATTCAAAGTAAATTAAATTTTGAAAATTAAGCCCCAGAATAAAACTATTTTTAAATATACCCCATTTTCAAATTCATCAACACCATCATCATCATCAGTCTTCAAACGTCCTTCGTTGGACATAGACCTTCCCAAGGATTCGCCACACTTCTCTATCATGGGCGTTGCAGTGCCAGTACTTTCTGAATTTGTCTAGCTCGTCCCTCTATCTAATATTCTGCCGGCCTCGTTTGTGCATGTAATCTCGGGGAATCCATGCCGTGAGTCATGTCCATCAGTTGTCCACCATTCTTGCAACGTGGCCAGCCCAACACCATTTGAGATTTTTAATGGATTCTTTGATGTCCCTGACTCTTGTCTTTTCTTGGATTTACTGTGCTGTCTTGTGGTCTCTCCATGTGAGGCACAGCATAATTATTTCATGTGCACGTTCCATGGTTCTCAATATGCGGATCTGTCTCTTGGTTAAATTCCATGTTTCAGCTCCGTAAGTGACTTTTGGGATTTTGAATTTAAACTGTTTTGAATATCCTCCATTTTTAAGCGCAGTTAATCTCCGATCGTCACCCACGTAATTCGCAGCACATGGCTCTTCTGCATGTCTCAGTTTAACGTGTCTGATAACATTTTCAAATTTATTCCAACCTATCCACACACAGCCAACATATTCATTTTAACGTTTGCTGAGGAATCTTCGTTTGAGTGTTAATCGAAAAGCTAACAACAGAAATAAACAAACTCAAAACTTTTTCAAAATTATCATGCTTTTGCTACGCATTTACTGATTACAGCCACACACACACACACACACACACACACACACATATATATATATGTGTGTCTGCGTGTGTGCATATATATATATATATATATATATATATATATATATATAAATAAGTGTGTGTGTGTGCGTGTGCATGTGTGTTTCCGTCTGTGTATGTTTCAAACTTAATTAAATAAGTAACCATTAGATCCGGGAGGATTGTATCTCTGGGAATAATCACTTAAATATTTTTTGTAAAAAAATACTCAGTCGGATTGCTAAATGTCTGTTTATAAAAAAAAAAAAGCAGAGTATTAAGACAGACTTTGTCAGATATATATATATATATATATATATATATATATATATATATATATATATATATATATATTGTTATTATTTTTGAGGGTTCAGTCATATATGCGTAAAGATTCAGCATAAATATAGATACAAATATATATATATATATATATGTGTGTGTGTGTGTGTGTGTGTGTGTGTGCGTTTGTGTGTGTGTGTGTGTGTGTGTGCGTGGGTGTGTATAATTATTAAGGACAAATCAATGTTTTATAATAAAATGCAATATCTGATGTGAGATGGGTTCATTTCATAAATTGCTTGATGCATTCAATATCAAGCATTAACTTAGAGTACATTTTGAATATATGTGTGTGTTTACTGGATGAAATAAAGGATTTGTTACTCGAAATCGTTTATGTTGGTGCCCTGTTTGGGTTTTTTCGGGCAAATGTTTTAATTTAGATCACTATTTAAGACATTTCGGGGTTATTTTTCGAGGGTGGAGATCATTCCTCGCATTCTATTTACAAATCTTCCCTTTTTCTTTTTCCTTCTTTTTCTTTAGTTGTTTGTCGCTGCTCATTATGTTTTTTTTTCTGTTTCATATAGTGGAAATAATTTCCTTGCAAGTAGTTATAAATCATATATCAGTAAGAGATACTATAGCCACATTCCTAACCTGTATGCTGTTAAAATATCCGCTATTTTTTATGTGTTTCCCTAACTGAGAGTATTTTATTTTCACTTAATTCTGTTTCCCATTGTTGAAGGTTGACTTTTACATGACCTTAGTTGTTAGCTCAATCATCTTAGGTTTGATGTTTCGATATATAAATGATGATTATGATTGGGTGATTGTTTTTTCCTCAAAGTGTTTCGAGGTACAAAATCATGATAAAGTTTATGTAATGGTAATGCTGACAAGAATATTGTTAATAATAATACATCGGATATTGCATTATATTGTATGGATATTTCATATATATTTATACTAAACATACACACAAACACACACACACACATATATATAAATATATATATATATACATAAATACATAAGATCACCCATACATATATATATATATATATATATATATATATATATATATATATATATATATATATATGTATATATATATATATATATATATGTATATATAGCTTTATATTTTTAATTGTTTCCCAATATTTATCAATATAATTCATGCAATTTTCTTCTATGTTTTCCCTGCTTCACATATATGTTGTCATCAGGGTACAACAAGTAAATTGTCATTTATTGGGATCATTGGTCGTTCACCATGTAAATATTTCTGAGATTTTTTAAACAGAACAGTTATATCAGCATGGCATCCTAGCATTCATGATCAATCATCACATCCCTTTCAGCTATGATTTTGATTTTTAGAGCTTTTATCATAAAAACAGTTTGTTATTTTGTATAGTGTATTATCATTATGCATTGTATATGGATGTTACTTTATACTACACATCATTAAATTTTTTGGAACGAAAATGGTTTTAGCGATGAGAAATCCGTAAGTATAACAGCAGATGTGACTTGCTGTTCGTGTAAGTACAAATTAATGTCCTCCCATGTGGATATCAAATTCGTTGTCTTAGTCCTAATCACAGATTGCATACAGATGAACTGAAGATACCACATATAAGGATACTAATTACACAGAAAAACTCCTTCAATTTGATTCTTTACCAACATTTTCAACCGAAGAATATCAAAATTGGATCCACTAACTTTAAAGTTAATTTTTCCCTTAATTTTGTAATCAGACCCCTGAGGAACAAAAGGTGCAAGAATATATATATATATATATATATATATATATATATATATATATATATATATATATATATATATATATATATATATATATATATATATATATATCCACAACTACCAGATAGTCTGTAACCATAACGGGAGCCGGGCTGCCAGCAGCCTTTCCTATGAAAACAAATATCTTGCAGTCAAATAAACCAAGATTCCAACATCAAAAAAATTCTAAAATAAATTATTTATCACCACAAGTTAATTCCAAAATAATGTTAGAAAACAAATTAATTACAAAATAATGCTACAAATAAATGTAACTAGCTTTTGACTTTATTACTATTCATAGAAAAGAGAGACTATTGCCTTGTATTTTCTGGCTGTTGTGAGTTTTACAAAACAGCCTTGGCATGCCTCACCTTCTAGAATATTTGAAACTGACAACATACGTTTTATCAGTTTTTAAGCCGGTCTGGTGGGCTGGTTGGCTTATGTATGCAGTACGTAATAAAGCTAGGTGGTTGGAATTTAAAACATCATTTCTTATAATCTTTGGAAGAAAAATTACTTTGATTACTGGAAATCACTCGTTATGGTATGTGTAGCTATTTGCAATTTAAATTTATTTTAAATTAATCCTCTGTGTCCAGCAACATTGGAACTTGTTTTTGTATTTGTTTTCATTCAGACTTCTTCAATGATCACTGACCAACAAAAGATGAGAGGAATAACTTACATATATATCAACGATTTTTCCAATATTTTAACTGATAACCCAGAACACAGCATGCTGCCTGTAGATATTAACCAGTCTCTTTTTAGTTTTTTTTTTCTGGCTCCCATCTTGCCAATGCTGAGACGAAAAATGTTTCCAGTTTCTACCTATTAGAAGTAAGCTAGAAAAGCTTGAGGAACCGAAATAAATGGAAAAACATAAATCTAATTATATTCTAAAAAAAAAAAAAAAGATAATAATGAAAATTTTTTAAAAAAATAACAAATGTCTAAAAACCCTGTTCTGGGTTCAAATCCCATCCCAGGCAGCCTTACATGGGAATCTCTCCTAGTTTTTCTCCAGCAAAAACAAACCATGATATATATTGAACGCACAAAAGATGAAGAATATATAATACAAGAGTAAATAAATGTTGCTGGGGCGTTTACAATAGCCTCCTTTTCTTTTATGTCATGTTTTATGGCCCCTCTGCTGCGTGAGGTGTTCTACACAGATGATTTTGGTTTGCTATATAATCATTCACTTCACGTTCTCTCGAAGATAACTACGTCAGTTGAAGTGAGACATTAAGCCCGCGTAAATTAAAAATGTTGCCTTTGCACATTAATCACCGGGCAAAGAGTCCAAGGTTACTTTACAATTTGACGCGCTTTCTGTTACATTGATTACATAAAATCTTATCAATTACATGAAAAAGAAATACACTTTCGAAAATGGCTGTACCAGTCAAAAACAGTTGTTTTTTTCTTGTAGTAGTTATCAACGATATCCAGTGAATAAGTGAATCTTTGTTGATGATTGAACGAACATATCTTTTCAGTATGATTATGTGTTCTAGTAAGTTCCTTCAGTTGAATTACCAGGCAGTGGATTTTCTTATAACTAGGCAAAATTGAACGGATAAGTATCTGGGTTCAAACTGATCTATTCAGAGATTTCGTAAATGATCAGGAATCGAGCATAAAGAAGGATCAGTGGAAAAAAGCTGACTTTTTTTGTTATGTTTTAATTTTTTTTCAAATATCTCTTTTTTTGTAGAAAAATGTGCTGACAGCAAAAATAATCTGCATAAAATTCTCGACAAAAATGCTCTCTAAATTGTCCTATTCACTGCGCTATTCTGGCTTTGGAGGTACGAGAATGTTTACATCTCTTTCATGCTTCTCAGTTACCTGATAGCAGATACAGAAATTTATGGACAAAAAAGGAAATATCTTTCAATCTAAAGCAAATGCCTGGATCCACCCCAGTATTTGAACACTTATTTTATGTGATACATGCCTTACCATCCTACTTTAAAATAATTGAGGACTTATAAAAGATATGTATGGAAAAATTAAAACTGAAAAAATGTCTGTCAAACAGAAACAAAATAATGGATCCACCCTTAAATGTATTCACAACTTCCTTGGTGGATGCCTTACCCCTCCAAGAAATTACACCACAATGCATAGAGAACTTCTTGAGGCACCGTGTCGACAGACAGGAACGAACATAGGAATTTATGAAGGGGAAACAAAAATATTTCTCAATCAGAAGCTAATTCCTTGATCCATCTTAAAATTCATGCAATTCTTTCCTACTATGTGGTTCATACTTTCACGAAATTTCATTAGAATCCATTCAGAATTTTTTGCAATACTGTGTGGACAGACGTGAATGAATGAAGTAATGTATAAAATAATAAAACGGGAAAATAGCTGTCAATCATAAATCAAGCATGAATCCGCTCAGTAATTTAGTTACTTCTCCCATATTACATGCATCAACGTTCCACAAAATCCCATTAAAATCAACTGTGAAATTCCTGAGATGTCGTACTAAGAGACATAAGCGAATTTAAAATTTTTCTTCTTTTAAAAAAAAAAACGTTTTTTTCTCTTTTTCTTGGCTCATTTCTGTTTTGGTCAGGTCTTTCCACACTGTGTCAAAGATAGTTCTCAATTAATTCCAATATGATATCGTGGAAAGGTTGGCCACACGGTAAAAAAAAGATGGTTAAATTTGGGGATGGATCCAGGAATTTGAACTCGATTTTGAGATGTTCATGAGCCTGCTAGGTTGGAAATTTTACCTAGCAAGCGTTGCTAAGAAAAGTCCGTTTTAGAATGTCTGCAGATCTAAAATAAAAATGTTCAGTACTCCCTAAAGTATCATAATGCCAAGTTTTATCATCAAATTACCAATTCGGTCCAAATTTTGCCTCAATCGTCTGGACTAAGACAAACACATCGGAATGCTAGAACCATATATGCGTGAAAGAGAATGGAGAGAAGAAAGAAAAAATGAAAGAATTAACAAGGAGAGGAAACGAGAAGATTAAATTAAACGACGAGCTTGATTGGTCAAATAGTCGCTTATTTCCCATCAGTGGCTGTAGTTGATCTTCGAGTAAGTTGAAAACTAGGACGTCGAATGCTGATTTTCAAAGTATATCAATTTCCACCACCAAAATGTTCCAACCGCTATTTCATTTCAGTTGGCCTTGTAGCATACCAATCTTAAGAGTTGTAAATATCGTTATAATGATATAAGTGAAAGAATGAGAAACGAAAT
The DNA here is from genome assembly GCA_963457665.1 of Thysanoteuthis rhombus. NCBI lineage: Eukaryota > Metazoa > Mollusca > Cephalopoda > Oegopsida > Thysanoteuthidae > Thysanoteuthis > Thysanoteuthis major. The sequence continues at coordinate 55,500,833 of OY735206.1, read as the reverse complement.
CGTACTAATTGAAATTCCAAAAAAAAAGAAAAACAAACGCATTGAATACCAACAACATTTTGTAAATTGAAAATTAATTTATTTTACTTTACGTTTCAATTTGGCATCGTTCGCTTTATAAATCATTTTAAAGGTGACTAATCACATAATCATTAAAACGAAATACTTCATTTTAATTGGAAGCTGATATTTATTCAAAGTTATTTTTCAAAAGCTTAGGCATTTTATTTCTGGAGACGAAATTTGGACATTTGTAACTGTTTTTTGACGCCCTTGGATGAAGGGAGGTGTTCTTCCTTTGAACTAATAAAAACGCCTCTGATGAAAGCAATCTTGCTTTTGGGAAAAGGTTCAACGTGTCCCTCTTTAGAAAAATCGATGCGAGAGTCACCTAGCAAACATAGCCGTGTAAACGACCTGGCAAAGTGAGACAAAATCAATGAAAGTTGGAAGTAGCTCTCCACAAACGGATAAATGAGGAAGGAGAAGAGTGAAGGGGGATGGATTGAGAAGGAAAAATAAAAATAAAAATGAAATAAATTGAGAAGGAAAGAGAGAAAAGAGGTGGTTGGGAAACATTGAGAAGGAAAAACGGAAAGGGAAACATTGAAAAGGAAAGAGGGAAAAGGGAAGGGAAAACATTGAGAAGGAAAGAGAAAAAAGGAATGGAAGAACATTGAGAAGAAAATAGAAAAAGGAAAGGGAAGAACTTTGAGATGAAAATAGAAATGGTAAAAGTTGAAGGAAGAAACAGTGAGAAGGAAAACGAAAAAAAGGAGGGGAAAGAAATTAAGAAAGTGAGAGAAAAAAGGAGGGGTAAGGTTAAGAAGAGAGAAAATAAAGTGAAGGAAAAGTTTGAAAAAGAAAGAAGAAAAAGAAAGTGGAAAGAACATTGACAAAGATAGAAAAAATGGAAGGAAAAACAAAAAAACGTAAAGAGAAAAGGGAGGGGGAAATATTGAGGAGGAAAGGGAAAAAAAGAAGAGAAAAACATTGAAAAGGAAAGAGAAATGATGAAAGGTGAAGGGAGAAGCATTGAGACGGAATGAGAGGAGAGAACGGGAAAAAATCGAGAAAAACATTGAGAAGGAACCAGAATCTTGGATTCAAGAGTTAAACGTCCATATCCGAAGAATTTGATAAAAATTATATGCCTGACTTGACAGAGCGATTGAAGGCAAATGAATCACAAAGAAAAATACCGATTTGGATCAAGACCAAGAAAAGAAAAAAAAGGTCCAGTCGGAAAGGATACAAGCCTGGTGACTGTAGTGTCAAACTCAAATTCTTCAGCGAGATTATTTTTTATTGCATGTATAGTTTAGTAGACGCATAGTTAAACTAGTGCATATCCCAAGCATCATTTGCAGAATATTTTATGACACCCCCCTTATGTAGCATATGACATAACTCACTCGCTGATTGCATTCAAGGTAGGATTGTTGGGTCCGTCCTTCAACAAGTATTTCCTGAAGTAGCAAATGGCTTGCTCATACCATAGCTTAATCTTGTTTATTCGGAACTAAAACTTTTTAAATAAAAATTCATACATATATATATATATATATATATATATATATATATATATATATATATATATATATAATCCAAAGAATTATGACTAATTAATCATAGTTTGTTCCGTGAAATAAAATATATTCAATTCTGCTCCATTTAAATGTCAATGGTGGTATTTTTAAAAAGACTGGTTTGTTTTTAATGATCAACAAACCAAATGTGTTCTAAATTATGATTCTTACTACAGTTGCTATTAAGTTGATGAATTTAATTAACCTTTAATAGTTTCGAATGTATTTTCCTTGCCAACAAAATGGGGGATCCTATTTCTTTCTCATAGTAATGGATTGGCCAATATTAATACCCAAGCTTGAATTTCTTTCACTTGTTCGCTTGGATGAATAAATTTGCAGATACGTAAGAATTGTCAGTTTGGTCCTGTTCGTAAGAAAACTGCCCATCAATCATTTGGTTGTGATTTCAACTAAGGGAATGTTTATTTCATACATCGGTTTGGTTTAACGTGTCGAGATGGACAATCAGTGAGAAGTTTAGATTCCAAAATTTGGTGAGAATTGGTTATTGTTCTTCTTGTTGATGCTTATGGTGGAGGGACGAACTCGGACTCAAGCGTGATAAAACAGATTTGAAAAATAGGAAAAAATTGAAGGGAGAAAGTCTTAAAATCCAACAAGAGAAAAAAGATAAAAAGGAAAAAGAGATATTGATTTAGAGATGGATAAAGATGTCATTATTGTTTTCGTTTTATCCGTTTTCGCTCGGTAGAAAATTTTCCCCAAATGGTAAAAGTTCGTTCATCTCGTTTGTCTAATTGCAACGCACGTAGCGATCGTATAGACGGCTGGTCACGAAGTTAACCTTTAGTATTCGGACGATTAAAAGGCAAGGTTGTCAATGGAAGTGAAGCCTATTCTCCCTCAAACAAATATTTACCGTTAGAGCCGGCTGGTCACGCAAATGGCCACTCGGTTATCCGCCACGTCCAGATTTCTTTCGCATTGTTTATTTCTGACCGGTGTTGTATCGGGAGGATGGGACTTGGAAATAACAGCTGTCGGCTGATTACACAAATATAATGTGCATACCAAGCATGCTTTGAATATACGCGAATGAATGTGCTCTACACAATCATACATGTTGTAATAGCAGGGATACCCGGCATTACTTGGCGCTGGGGGAATAACTAGAATATAATCAAACAGGGAAAATATGCTCTTTGTTATATTTTCCCTTAGAACCAACGGAAAAATGATTATTTACACTATATGCCCATGAAAAAGAGGTTATAAAAGAAAAAAATATCCACTTTCTCAAAAAAAAAGCAAAATATTTATGGTTAATTTGGCAGAGCTCCTGGATACTCTACATCAGCGTTTCTCCTATTTGGTACTAGAACAACAATATAAAGCTGTCCAGGGGAGGGGAAAGCGTAGGCAATCGAGTAAAAGCAAGCAATCTTGAGAAATTCTCCTTGTACTCTGTTGAAATTTCTGGAAATTACCTCAGGTGACCGTCAGTGACCTCCAGCATCAATCTCATATAGATTTTGGGGTGTGTAAGGCAGTTTCCCTCAGTGAAGTTTCCGCATCCTGTTTGCAATATTGTGGCCAACAAAGGGAGACCCACACACACACTAATTTGGGGGTTACTTTTACTTCTGACCCTTTGAAGGGGGAATCTTTCCCTATACTTCTGATCCCTCAATCTTGGAAAAGATATCCTATGACTTTCGAACTCTTAAAAAAAGAAAAAAATTCACCCGCTCACTTTTGACCCCTCTGAGGAGAGGTATACGTATTCTTCTGCCTTCGGCCCCTTATAAGATTGTAAGGAGTCCCTTTATATTTGATGCCTTAAAAGTGAGAAAATCATCCCTTTTATTCTGACCCTTGAAGAGCAAATAGACACTTTTCACCTTTAGTAGGAAAATGATTTCTCTACCATATTTGACTCCATCAAAAGGGGATGAGATGCCCTTCACTTTATTTTCCATGCGAAATTATATATAAACATATGAAATAAGAAGATATGTATATGGACAAAAAACTATGATTCACCTTGGCATTATAGTTACATTATAAAAACAACCCACCTTTGTAAAACCAATAAAGGAAAACAATTCAGGATCTTTTCCAACATTCTTCCAAATCCTTACATTATGCATGCTCAATTCGGTTTGGTTGAACCATGTTTAGATGTTTCCTAGATCCTGAAAGACAATCAGACATTCTCGATTGATTGAGTAAACATTGACTCGAATTATGAAATCTGGTTTGTGGTTTATACTGAGAAACGAGTGAGAGTAGCGGTTCCCAACACAGAATTGACGAACCGAGTTCAAATCTTGGCTGGAGCAATCGACTCATACCGTTCAGAAAAGCATGAATAGGGATAGCCACTGACCTGGCACAATTTCTCTTTACTGGAATTCCACAATGATTGATCTACAAAAGAGTAGTAGATTTGACACCTGGACAAACTATCGTAGATGTTTATAAAGTTGCAGCAAAAACCTTTTACTCCACGTGAGTCAAAATTGACAACAAACGAATTAATAGTTACCCATTCACTGTTGCCGACTATTGGAGTGACATTGTTTCTGTAATAACAAAACTACACAGTGATCGTTATTTAGAAATATAATTCACAGCCAAGAACATGTTAACGTTCCCACATGGACACTATCACCCCCGAGGAGATAACTAAATGAAATCGGTCGGGGAATTAGACCAATATAGCTGAATACAAAGAAATGGCAATCGTGGATTTTCTTTACTTTTTTCTTTCATTCCTTGTGTGTGTATGTATATGTATATGTATATATATATATATATATATATATATATATATATATATATATATATATATATATATATATATATATATATATATATATACATATATATATATATTCTCAAAATGTTTTTTTTCCTGAATAGTTGTCCCGTACAAGCAGAAAATACGAAAATAAGGATAACTTGGCCCGGGGATGACTTCAGATGACTTGGCAATAACTTCAGATGACATCTAAAGTCATTTTGGGCTCAGGACAATTTTGGTGTTCTCAAATCGAACGGAGACAGCCGCACCCTTTGAGCTCCAAATTGGCACACAACATTTTTCAAAAATAGTCATTTAGACATGTTGGTGGGCCCACCTGAATTGTTGCGACCCTTACTTTGAGAAACTCTGTGTTAGAATTTATTACATCGCCATCGAGTATTGATTCCTTATATACCAGCTACCCGAAATATACAGACATGAATGTGTTTTTTTCTCTGCGTTTGTGCAGGTGTGGTTGGCAGTGTGTG
>OY735206.1:55485983-55490983 GCA_963457665.1 Thysanoteuthis rhombus | reverse complement strand
GTTTGGCAACGACCGTATATATTAATACTTCAAGAGATAGGGGCGAGACGGATAAAGCGTTGGATATTTCTATGAAAGGCATCCGTTGGGGGCGCCCCAATCACGACATCAAGTACGAAATGTATTCGACCTAGCAGACACTGTCAAAGATATTCAGGTCCTAAATCAAATCAATGTAGGAAGGGACCTTATGATAAGATTTAAATGGTAGGGGCATCAAAACTCATCGAAAATATCTCAGAACAAGAAGGGAGCAAATATCTAGTGAGATCGAAGCAAATGAAGTCCAAACAACGATTTGTCGAAGGTGCTCAGGAATTTTACAAAAACTTCTATTCCACCAAATGGAGGACCCCAAAAAATGAATTGGAGACACAAGCCGAAAGTAATCAATCAATATTTCTCTGAAGCTACTCCGGAAGTGAATCAAGCCATCAAACAAAATTGGACTCATATAACATTACCATCAACTTACACAAAAATCTGGAAAACTCATCACTAGGAAACTAGCTATTCTTTTCAACTTATGCTTTAAAAAAGGAAAAGTACAAAGAGATCGGAAAACTGCAACCATAATGCTGTTATATAAAAAAATGAAGCCCGAAACACCCTAACGACTACAGGCCAATAAGCCTACTCAACTGCATTTACAAAATTTTTACCAAAGAGATCATCCGTTGAATCACCAAAATACTAGATGAAAAATAACCATAGGAACAGGCTGGCTTCAGAAAAAGCTATTCAACCATTGATCATCTCCTTTTGGTAAACCAACTCAAAGAGAAAGCAGAATGCCACTCATTTTGGCATTTGTTGACATTAAAAAGCCTAGTACCTTGTGGAAACTTCCGAAGAAATTGAGGCAAAAGCGTAGACCCTGTTTATACCAGAACACTACAACATATCAACCAACACAGCACTTCCTTCATCAGGCCACAGGAAGACTTTTATCCATTTCAACTACAAAAAGGAATGAGACAAGATGATACCAGCTCAACAAAATTCTTCACAGCCTACCTTGAGATTATATTTCAAAACGGAGACTGGGACTACAAAGGAATCTGAATAGACGGCAAGTAACAGATTGGCTGATGATATCGTCCTCTTTGCTGAGAACCTTCATGATCTCAAAACAACGCAAGACAAAGCAAGCAAGAAAGTTGGTCTCGACATGAACTTGAACGATTAACTAACCGGATGTCATGTCTGATGAACATGTTGGAGACAAGAACAGAACGATCAAAATATAAAGTGCGGAGCTAAGAAGAGTAAACAAGTACATCTACCTAGGACAAAGAATCTCCCTGACATCCTCAAAAAAAGAAATCAAGCGGAATATCACACTGGGTTGGCAAGCTCGACTTTCAAGGACAAGAAAATCCCAGAAAACCTAAAAAGATACATCCTCCTGATAGTCACATGTGGAGCAAAGACATGCAACCTATCCAAAATATTGACCTTTGAACTGAAACCTTGCAATTGTACATGAAAGAATCTTGCTCAAACTCTCACGAAGCGCAGCATAGTATACAGTAGAAACTTCTAGAAAACTCAAATGGTATTGGGGTTGATATGTTACAAGAATGTCAGACAACTGCACGACATAACGACTCACAACATGAATCCCCAGAGACCATATGCGAAATTGTGGTCGACAGGAATTTAGATGGCGTGACGAGCTAATTCAGATAGTATTTGCTCTGATAAAGAACTCAAGTGAATCTCAGTAAGGTCTTTGTTCAACAACGAACGCCAAAAGGATGATGATGATGATGATGATGATGATGATGATGATGATGATGATGATGATGATATAAACGATGAATTTTTGCGATTCATTAATTTCCTTGCACTCTCATGTAAAACGAGATTATATCAACTTAAATCTAGAAAAAATTATTTAGGAGACGATTTATGAGTGCGAATGCTATTATTATACTATGTAATCGTACGAGATTTGATAGTTATCTATCTGTACATACCCGAATGTTTCAGTTTGAATTGCTTGCAGTCTCTCAGTACGTTTGTAAGTTGGACAAAAATACTTCTTAGACTACTAATTGGCAAACAACCTGATCTAAATAACAGTGCCTGTCTTTGTTTACGATCAGTTCAGGATACTTTGATTAATAAAGCTAAAGATAGAGAGATAAATCCACCAATAGAATCTGTTTTCAATTCTGTTTTTCCTGATTTGGAAACAGGAGTCACTCAGTACCCTGAGCTTACAAATCAAAAGAAATGAATTCAATATTGATATTTTCTAGCAAGGAAAGGCAGAAGTAGCAGCGGGAGAAAACCGACATAGAAAAATAGTAAACAGAATGGAGTCTGTAGATAACAAAGTTGGACAGTTATGGAATGCAACACAAAGCGTATATTCCTACACAAAAAAAAATCTGATAATTTTCAATTGTTTTTTCACACTTTCTTTTCAAACTTACCCGTCATGCCAACCTAAATACCTGAATCACGTTTCCATTCATTTCCCTTCCATATCCTAACGTTGTTGTTTTTGTTTGTTAGTTGTTTTGTTGTTTTGTTTTTTTTTCGATTTACATCAACCTTACTGTAGTTCTCAAAAATAAGTTAATGCAGTGGAAAGAAACAGGTACACAGACTAATTGAAGGTCATGCTATACTACTTGCATAAACCTCCAGATTGCTAGACATCACTATCTATTTCCAGCGGAGAATTGACTACTGCAAACTGAGAAGTATGCAACATGCACATGAGAGAATAATGCTCAACCTTACATGGAGAGATCACAAGACAGTATAATATATCAAAAAGAGAACGGGGGTCAGAGACATCATAGAAACTATTAAAAAACTCAAATGGCAATGGGCAGGCCATGTTGCAAGGATGAAAGACAACCGATGGACATCACGTCTCACAACATGGATCCCCAGAAAAACACATAAGAAACCAAGGCAGACGGAGCACAAGATGAAGAGATGAACTGGACAGATTCAGGAAATACTGGCTCAGCAACGCCCATGATAGAGAATTGTGGCGAATCCTGGGGAAGGTCTATGTCCAACGACGGACGTTAAAAGACTGATGATGATGATGAAAATTAGTATCCAGTCTTTGACTAAGCATTCTATACAGCTTATATGGTCACTCTCTTGTTGAAATTTTTAATGAACCTTCTCTACATGTTCAAATTCTTTTCTATACGCACGGAAAAAATTATAAGAGATATGCGGAGAGAAAACGCGTATACTTTTCTATGATGTCAATATCAAAGCTGAGATTTTCTCTTCGACGGAAATAGATAGAAATAAAACGTATAAGGTTTATCTGATAGGGATTCATAAACCCAGCCAAACATGTGTTTTTCTATATGATGCAAATGTTTCTATCCCTTTTATTTCAATTTCCTTCAACAGGATGCAGCATAACATCTGAGATATCGGCGTGGGTGACATTGGATAAGGATGAAATGCTGGCCTTCCATAAAGGCTTGAATCTGAAGTTACCTCTCAATTTAGAGAAGAATATAGGATATTTAAAGCCTGACAAGACAAAGTATAACAATAGGCTATTTATTTGGGGGATACTATCTGAGAAGAGCAGAGGGTTCAAGGGAGAAAGTAGTGGAAGGGCTGCAGATGAAAGTAGAGGAAACAGCGCAAGCAGACCAGATAGGATGAGAAATGAAAGGTGGACAGCAGGGAAAACACATTCATTCACGCATTTTGGAATCTTTGTTTCGTTTAAAACCGCTTGCAAACGTAGGGGGTCCCTCTCATAGGTCGACATCAGGGAATAAAGAGTTAAATTTTAGTTTTCAACACAGTGAGCTGTTCTAGTTCCACGGTTTTCACAACATGTGAATTTTGGTCGACAGGACTTTGTTCCCCAAAGAAATTTGACAGCGTATTATTTGTATTAATATAGTGTTTAGCTTTATTCATTCTCTATTTTTCTCTGTATTTATATGAATTTAGCCACTTTTCTGTTGAATTTTTGGTTTTATCATGAACGAGGGATTCAACTCTTGATTTGATGAATTATTCGAGACAATTGTGTATCCTATTCGAACTGACCAACAAATGAAATCAATTACCTGATTTTTCATCTTGCTGGAATTTTGAGTTAGATAACTGGTACATGGTGCCAGTCATGTGATTGTTTAAATATGACATGGGGAAAGGGGTTCATACCCCTACTCTGCATTTTCAATACAAGGAAGGGTGATGTGCAACGAATTCCTGATCAATGTCCTCCCCCGGGAAAAAAAAGATATTTCTTTTTCTGAAACGAGTTGACTGATTCATTTTTTTTTTAATTTTCTGCAATTTCACATGGTTTCTACCCAGCATCTTCCTTCAAAAATTCAACCCATTCATCCGATTTCAAATTTCAAGGTCTTTATCAATGAATCAAGAATGTCATTTTTTTAGGATTTGCTTACTTTTTTAAAAATATTTTTGTACCTGCTGTTTCATTACCATTGGTTTTAGGAATCCATTCCTGATCTCCCAGTGTACTTTTTGCCAGATTACACATGAACATTGAAAGTATGAAGTGTATATTTTATATTCAGTGATAATTTTAATCGAAATGGGATAAAATCATCATTTTTCTGTAAATAATTCATGGGAACTTCACACGCACAAGCAATGGCGAGCAGTGTAAACATCGAAAACACTTCTGAGTAATCCTTAACAGTGTGCTTGAAATAACGTTCGGATCTGTTTGTACAAACTTAATGTATTGCATGAAGAGAGAATGTATGCTGAAAAGTTGACTAGCTTTTTTAGATTCCTGTCCAGATTGTCATTGGGTCTGCAAATCCTAAAAAGGAGATTTCAAACTCATAACAAGAACTAGAACAATCCTCATCAAAGGGTAGTACACAGATCACCGTTTATCTATCCCGTCGCGTAAAACCGAACTGATACACGAAATTTTTATTTCCCTTCAATGATTAAAAATCACGATCAAGCGATTGCTATGTTGCTCTCTTAATAACTGAGACAAACGGACA
>OY735206.1:55430983-55480983 GCA_963457665.1 Thysanoteuthis rhombus | reverse complement strand
GACTTAATTACTCCGGGCACAGAATTAAATCATCCAATCATCCCAACCTACTCTCAGTAGAACCACACTTCTGCATCCCCTTGATATTCAAATACATTCTCCACAAGAACCCCACATCCACACCCGATCCCACTTTATGTATATCCAGTATTGGGAACTTCACAGGGTCACACAAACCCTTACCAATAAAAACATATGTATGGTATTCCATTTGCACAACTCAAAGCCATCAGAGTTTTCAGAATATTTTCAATGACCATTGAAAATGCAGAACATACATTTTCAAAGGATATTTCCTCTCAAATAACAGGGGCCCCTTTGCTCCGCTATCTAGATTAACACTAGAGATAGCCTCATCCCCAACTTATTAAGTACCCAAACGGTCTATCACTAAATTACTATCGAGCTCCCCATTATCCATAACAACTGATCTTAGGAATGCTCAACCTCTCTCACCAGCACAACCAATAATATACCAATAACTGCTGCTACTACTTCCGAGAGAATATCGGACCATTCCATCTCAGATTTCAAAATACATTCTGGACTCACCATTATGACCCAAAAGATATTTTCTTTCTTGATTTACATTTTTGCATCCAAAGTAAAAGATCTGATGTTTCATTTGTTTTCCACCTAAACCAGTCAACCACGGAAAGGTACACACATGCTATACAAGATGGGATCCCCTCGAAATATGTATGGCGTATTGATTAATGAATTAAGTTACAAATGGGGTCTCCTTGTACTTATACTCCTAGGTCTGTTAGTTATCATTCCATATTGAGCACTGTGATGAAACATCTACCACGGATAATATCTGTTTTCATCTTTTTCTATTTGCTTGTTACAAATTGAGACGATATACGCATTATGTAATATATATATATATATATAATCACAAATTGTGTTATATCATATAGAAAATCTCATTGGAAATGATCACCCGTTATCACACGGTGAATGTACCTTAATTACAACGTAAATGGTACATAGCGGGTAATCTTTTCAAATGACAGATTCTATACAATAGCTATATAACGCAATTCGTAATCATTATGTCGCAGTCCACGTTCTGAGTTGTCGTTTCCAGAAGTTGTCTGACATTCTTGCAACATGGCCTGCCCATTGCAATTTGAGTTTTATTATGGATTTTATGATATACCTCACTCTAGCCTTCCCCAAATTACACTGTGAAGCCTTTTGACCTCTCTGTACGTGATGTTGAGCGTTATCCTCCCGAGTGCACGTGCAGTCTGAGAGACAATCGTTTGGTTCGGTTCCATGTTTCAGTTCCATAGATGACAATCGGGGGGGGTACATTGATTGTAGATCCTTTTTCTAATGACTCGTAAATCTCACGGAATCTCTTTGACCTGTGATCAAGTTTTGTAAAGCAGCGTAAATTTTTACTCTAGGTCAGTAAACCTCCGAACATACTGAGAGCAGGAACAACGTTACGTGTACTCAGTGAAATCGAGGCAGAGAGAAAGATTGCATGGATACTCCATTTGTAACTTGTTCTTTCAAACTGTGGTTTGAAAACATGCTGTTTAAAATCAATTAGTATGCCCTTGTGATACAGGGTGATAATTTTCTGTTAACAGAAAATGAGAACACTGGCTCCTAGCCTCACCAGCAAATCACACCGATATGTGGGCGTGCATTTTTGTGACTTTCCAATGTCATGCTGAACTGAGGTTTAGATGAAATAATAGGTGCATATGCATCTGAACATTGGCAAAGAGTTCTACACAGATTTTTTAATGTAATTATTTTCCCTTTGATATTATTCTTCGATTGTTAAATAAATGTATACTTTTAGTTTGGCTCCAACCAGTCATTTCAAAATATCGCTTATATATTCATTTTAGTGTTTAACATATTTATCAATATGAATCTAATTAGATATTGCATTATTTATCATTTATTATTAAATCATCTACTCTCTTGATATCTTTCAACGGAATGGATATATGATCGGACAGAATGATTATAGACTATGTTATAATATATTGAAACTCTTATTTGTAATGATCTTCTGTTACTAATCACCGTACCCAATCAGACGAAGGTTCGATTCCTGCAGCAGCCCCATTCTCGTTGATAATTTTACTCGATCTACGTTGTTTAAGCCAAGTGATTCACGGGAGATAGTAACAAATAAAAGTTTCATTATATCACAACTATACATACATACATACATACATATATATATATATATATATATATATATATATATATATATATATATGATTAAATGATGTATTATTTATTGCATGAAATTCATAATGATATATATATATGTGTGTGTGTGCGCGCGCACACGTGTCGTCGATGATGGTAACTTCGAAAAACATGCTTAGATGTGATCAATATTCTGGTAACTGACATTATTGATTGATTGAGTCAGATTAATCTCGCCAAGAACTGCGGTTTGCAGAGCAAGAAAAGAATTTTAGATTTTTAAATTATCTTCGAAATGGCAGAAATTGCAAAACAACACAGTAAATGTTTTCTTAAAAAGAAGATAATGTTGGAAATCACTGCATTTTCACTTAATAAATCCTTTTAGCAGTGGCCTATTTCTCAATCTAGCCAAAAGTTGGTATTCGAGTGTTACTCAAGTCCAGGATTTCGAATGATCATTTTTTTAAAAAAAAGGCAATCACTCTCTACTTGAACAAAGCACTTTTACGTCAATATTGTCGTATGAGAGTTAGCAAGCGTGTCAAGCAGATAAAATCACTGAAGCAGTTATCTCGAGGCCTCATGCTTGACTGAATTAGGCCTCACAGATTACAAACAGGTCTCGCTGTGTGCAATAGTTATCAAGCTCGTCCTGATGAGTGTCGTAACTACTCTCATGCGGTTTAAGCTGAGCTTAATAACTATCATTAAGATATGATTTTGCTGTTTTAACAATGTAGGAATTTCTGTAATGAAAAAGTAAAGTTGATCGATTCTTGGTTAGTTTTTTTAAACTAACACAGTAGTTTTAAAACTGAAAGGACCATTTGCATATGAATCGACTGTTCTGTTCAAAACAAAAGTATGTCTGCGCCCTATGCAGGAATAACGTGTCACTATCGGCACTTCTGCAGAGGAGTTACTAACTATATTTATATATTCGAGTTCTGCAGCCAGCATCCTCATTTCATATATATATATATATATATATATATATATATATATATATATATATATATATATATATATATATTAGCAGGTGTAACTGATGCTAACCAGTAGAAAAAATCATCAATGCACGTTGTAAATTGTGAGACATAACTTCTCAAACTATGGATCTTGACCCCGTGGGTTGAAATTGCCTAAAATGTACACGTATTTTCAGCTTGTAAGGTGAAGCAGTTTAAAAATCTATGAAAAACATAGCACAAATATTTTTGTCTTTATGTATGTATATATATCTGTATGTGTGTGTGTGTGTGTGTGTGTGCAGTGCATATATATGAATCCTTGTGTGTACATGCATGCAACAGTTGTAATATCGATCTAATAATATATGTATATATGTGTGTGTGTGTGTGTGTGCGCATAGAGATAGGAAAAATTTGAGAACAAATTGAGGAAATATATATATATATATATATATATATATATATATATATATGCCTTTCTGTAGGCATGTGTACACTTCTCTCTAGAGTGATACTGAGAAATTATCAGTTTTGCATGACTGATAATGACGTTTTAAGCCGGACAACACTTTATAGATACACTCTTACATGCTATAAAGACGACGCCCTGGCTTATGTTACTAATTTCATTAGAAGTTTTTGTCTTTTTTCTTCCTCTGAATCATGTTGATCCCGTTCATTTTTGTCACTTTTTCTTCCAGGCAAATGTAGCATCTGGTGTGGATTCAGAAACAGGAATTTATTGAAGATAATCATTAGACAAGACTGACCAATATTTGAATGTATATGCAAATTATTGATACAGTCAAGTGCATATGAACGCATCTGATCCCAATGATTAATCTATCAAGGTTTGATGTTCATAATGATAATTATTCTCCGGTATTGATTACTAATCAGAGATTAAATGAAAACTTTGCAAAAAATTTAGATTACCCGTTGGACAAAAATTATGATTTCATTATTAATTTTGATTAGTTTTTAATCTTGAAAGGTTCACTTTTCTTCAAGATAAAATGAACAGCCAAATTTTTTAGATATTTGATTTGAAAATCGCAATGCTTGGCGGGGATTATTGGAGATCGATCATGTATGAATGAGTTTCTCCATTGAAGGTATTTTCATTAGATTGTTTTATCTTAGATTATCTTTTGATCGTTGTTGTTAAACACAATGCAAACGTACACCGATACAAGAGTGCATGCTCGCACACTTGCAAACACACGTACACGCACATGCACACGGACACATTAGAATATATATTTTAATAATAATGATACATTGTTGTGTTCATAATAAAAGTGCTCAGCATTCTCAATAAAATAGAACTATTATGATAATATGCATATGGAATCCTCACTTAAAGAGTTAAGAGAATATATATATATATATATATATATATAAGAAACGGATATATATGATATGACAGTGTGATTGTGAATAGCGATATATCATCAACAAAACTCTTATTTGACCCATCCCAACGATGTTTCACGGTTAATGTATGAATCTAACTAAACAACGTAGATAGAATGAATAATTGAAGGAAATGAGGCAGCTGCAGGAATCGAACCTATGACCTTTGGAGTAGCTACTTCAACAGACCGAAAATAAACGAGATTAGAATTTGCATTAGCAGCGGCTATTTAGCTCAATTGTAGGTGCAACGCAACGTTGGAGGTCCGCAGTTTGGATTCTTGCAGCAACTCCTTTTTCTTGATTTCCCATATAATACGACGCAATATATATATATATATATATATATATATATATATATATATATATGTGTGTGTGTGTGTGTGTGTGTGTGTGTGTGTGTGTGTGTGTGTGTGATATTTGGGGATTGAGTGTTAAGTGCTCTATTTCGGAGATAGAACAAAAGCGAAAACAATCTTTCATTTATCTGAAATCACTTTTGATTCCGGACTAATGATTATTAAATCAATTTTTATGGGTATTTGATCGTCAAAATTTTGGGTAGAGTTACATTTTTTGATGTTTTTATGTTTGCATTTCTTTTGATAGCGATAATAATTATCATTTCATACATCTTTATACTAGTTGCTTGGTGGCTACCGCTGAAGACTGAGAGACAGCAAGTCTCCAGCCTTCTTTTTTGCCCTCTCACAGTCCATAGCAGTGTTGCAGATTGCAGTTTCACACCAGTTGCCTGGTGGTTATTGCTGGGGGCTAAGTGATTAAAAGTCTTCACATATCCCCCTGCCCTCCTCTCATATCTTCTTCACCAGTCACCTATGAATTGTTCCGCCACTGTCGTGCCTTTTTCTTTGCTGTTAGGCCATTGCTAATGGAGGTCGTGGGCATCCTCAGTATTCGTGCAGTCCCCGGTAGTTCTTTGGTCAGTATAGTCTCTGTCATTCCTCTTATCTCCAATTCCTTTAGTCGTTTTCAATGTCTTTGGTATGGTTCCGAGCGCACCTACTACTATTGGTACTACCCTGCCTTTCATGTTCCATACCTTCTTCAGTTCCCTTGCCAAGTCTTGGTATTTCCCTAGTTTTTCGCTCTTTCATATCCACTCCGTGATTTACTGACACAGCAACGTCTATTATTTGGCAAGTTCTCTTTTCATAATTACCAGGTCTGGTCTTCTTGCTTGGATGAGGTGGCCAGTTTGGATGTCAAAATCTCAGAGTAATTCATGACTTCGATTTCCACGGCTCTCTCCGGTTCGTACTTTTACCACTTGTCTGCATGACTGAATCCTAGCCATTTGAATAGTTCCCAGTGTATCCCTGATGCTACCCTGTCGTGTCTGTCATACTCTTTCTAGGCTAGTTCACCACACTCACTAGTTATGCAGTTTGTGGTCTCATCCCTTTCTCTACATTTACTGTTATTTCAGGTTTTGTCGATTCTCACCTTGACATATCATTGCATACATCTTTATACTAGTTGCTTGGTGGCTACCACATGGAGAACGATTCTGTTTCTCTCTTCGGGTTTCCTCTGTGTAGACATGTTAATGACCCCTTGTCCATGATATTTGGTATCTGTCCATTGAATTTTCCGTATAGTTTTTTTCTGCTCCCCATTTTCTTTCCTTGTTGCTGCGCTGCTCCTTTGTTAGCTACTTTTTTTTCTTTGTTGCATTGCCTCGGACGGTTTCTATTTAATGTCTTCACTATTTGCTTGCAATTATTATGTATTATTATTAGTATTATCATTCGCAATCACACACCAGTTGCCTGGTGATTACCGTTGGAAGTTGAGTGAAAGCAAGTCTCCTCAAGTCTCCAGCCCTCCTCTCCTCGTTCTCATAGACTACAGTAATACTGCTGTTTACAGTTTCACAAAGTTTGACCTGTGGTCATTGCTGAAAGCTGAGTGACAATAAGTCTCCTCAGGTCTTCAGCCAACGTCTCTTCTCTCCTTCACCGATCATGCCTGTGCTGTGGTTGACATTTCCACTTTCATTTCCCTTCCTCTGTTTGGCCACTGCTAACAATTAGTGTTGCAGTCTTTATATTTCTAGAACTTTCCTCAGTATCCATCCAGTTCCTAGCAGTGCTTTGGTCTGTACGGTCTCAATCCTTCCTTTCATCCCGATCTCCACCAGTCTCGCCCTCAGTGTCTTTGGGACAGTTCCTAGTGCACCTACTATGACTGGCACTACCCTGACCATGTTCCACATCTTCTTCAGTTTATTATTATTGTTGTTGTTGTTACTACTACTACTATTATTATTATTATTATTATTATTATTATTTGGAATCTCACACCAGTTGCCTGGTGGTAACCGCTGGAGTTTGAGTGACAGCAAGTCTCCTCAAGTCTCCAGCCCTCCTCTCCTAGTACTAGCAGGTCGCAGTAATTCTGCGATTTACAGTTTCACACCGGTTGCCCAGTGGTTATCGCTGAGGGCTGAGTGACAATAAGTCTCCTCAGGTCTTCAGCTAACGTCTCCTCCCTCTTTCGCATATCATGACAGAGCTACAATTCGTTGCAGTACTTATATCTCTAGCACCTTCCTCAGTACCCGTGCAGTTCCCAGTAGTGCTGTGGTCTGTACGGTCTCTATCCTCCCCCTAATCCCGATCTCCTCCAGTCTCTCCCTCAGCGTTTTGGGGACAGTTCCTAGTGCTCCCACTATGACCGGTACTACCCTGGTTTTCATGTTCCACATTTTCTTTAACTCCCTTGCTAGGTCCTGGTATTTTTCCCTTTTTTCAGCCTCCTTCTTTTTTACTCTATGGTCTGCAGGCACAGCCACGTCTACTATTTGGCAGGCCTTCCTTTTTTTGTCTACTATTACTAAGTCCGGCCTTCTTGCCTGGATGAGGTGGTCAGTTTGGATGTCAAAGTCCCACAGTAGTTTGTGGTTGTCATTCTCCAAAACTGTCTCTGGCTTGTGCTGATACCACTTTTCCCCATGGCTGAATCCCATTTGTTTACTTAGTTCCCAGTGTATCATCGTTGCTACTCTATCGTGTCTATGCTTATACTCCTTCTGGGCGAGTTGACTACATTCACTAGTTATGTGGTTTACTGTCTCATCTCTTTCACCGCACATGCGGCATTTGCTGTTTGCCTGTGTTCTGTCGATTTTAGCTTTTATGTAGTTTGTCCTTATGCTTTTGTTTTGGGCTGCCATGATTAGCGATTCTGTTTCTCTCTTAAGGTTTCCCTTTCGTAACCACGTCCATGATTTCTCGTCTGCTATATCTTTTATCTGTCTTTTAAACTCGCCGTACAATTTTTTTCCTTCCCACTTTTCTTTTCTAGTTTGCTGTACCGTTCCATTGCTTTCTACTTTGTTTGTTGCACTATCCCTCGCGCTCTTTATGATTTCTTCACTATTTGTTTGCACATATTTATCTAGGACTACTTTAGCTCTCTGGACACAATCTTCTATGCTGATGAGCCCCCTACCACCTTCTTTTCTCTTAACGTATAGTCTATCTGTATCATCCCTAGGGTGTAATGCTTTATGCATCGTCATAAGTTTCCTTGTTCGCCTATCCATTGATTGGAGCTCTTCCTTTGTCCATCCTAGGAATGGTCCTGTATACCTAACTACTGACACAGCCCAGGTGTTCATTCCTTTTATTAGATTTCTGCTATTTAATTTGGTTTCTAATATTTTCCTTATCCTTCTAAGGTATTCCCTCTTAATTTTCTCCTTCATCTCTTCCCGTTTTATCGTGTCACATTCAAGGACACCTAGGTACTTGTATCGGTCTTGTGCAGTCAATGCCCTAATCTTGTTGTTGTCCGGAAGTTCAATTCCCTCAGTCATTGAAAGCCTTCCTTTGTGCATTACCATGATTGCGCATTTTTCTATCCCAAACTCCATTCCTATGTCCTCGCTATATTCCCTTACTTCGTTGAACAGAGTCTCAAGCTCTCCCCTGTTTTTCGCAAACAATTTAATATCGTCCATGTACATCAAGTGATTGACCTTTCTTTTTGTTTTAGAGAAGTGGTATCCTTTGCTGTTTTTCAGGATTCTGTTAAGCGGTATCATTGTTAGAACAAATAATAGTGGGGACAACGAGTCCCCTTGGAAGATCCCCCTTTTTATCCCTACCTCGGCTAGTTTGTCCCCTGCAGCTGTCAAATCTACTTTCCAGTCTTCCATTGAGTTACCAATGAATTTAACCACCGGTTCGCTAATTTTGAACATTCTAAGGCATTCGAGTATCCAGCTATGTGGAATCATATCGTATGCCTTTTTGTAATCTATCCATCCCATTGCGATATTCTTTCTCCTTTTCCTTACTTCTTTTAAGATCATCTGGTCTATGTAGAGTAAATCGTTTGCCCCTTTGGTTCCTATCCTACACCCTTTCTGTTCTTCTGGTAGTAGCCCCCTTCTATCCATTGACATGTATATTCTCTCTGCTATTTGCCCGGTCAGGATTTTCCACATAAGTGGTAGGCAAGTGATTGGTCTATAGTTGCTTGCTATGTTCCCCTTTCCCGGGTCTTTTTGGATGAGGGTGGTTCTGCCTTTAGTCATCCATTCTGGTGCTTTGCCTTCATTCAGACAATTTTGGAGTAGGTGAGTGAGTCTGCCGTGTAACGTGGTAAATTTTTTGAACCAATACCCATGGATCCCGTCGGGACCCGGTGCTTTCCAGTTGGCTACTTTCCTAAGAGTATGTTTCAATGTGGTTTCATTCAGTACTATTGGTTCTCCCTTGTCTATATCTCCTAGTTCTTTTCTCATGTTTCCTAACCATTGCGGTGTTACGTTATGTCTTTTTGGGTGCCCCCATATGCTATTCCAATAGTTCTTGGCCTCTGTGGCATCTGGTTTCATGTCCTGCCTTCTTTCCCCATTTAAATCTCGGTAAAACTTTTTCTCATTGTTTTGGAATGTGCGGTTTTGTGTGTATTGGGCCGTTCTTAGTCTGTATCTTTTTAGTCTTGCCTCTTTAGCTAGGCTTTTCTGGTGTAACTCTTCGACTACAGTTGCGATGCCTTTTTGCGTTACCTTGTATTTGTTATAAAGTCTTACTCGTGGTCTGTCTGTGTGTGGTGTATTTCTAAGCAGTGCTTCATCTCTCTGTAGTTGGGAGATCTGCCTTTGTAACCTTCTCTCCCAGTTGGGTTTCCCTTCCCTATTATTGCTCGGGTTCCTATCTTGTGTTGTAAAGCTTTGTGCTACCATTTTCGCCCCTGCGTAAATCAGGTTGTTAAGGTCTAGGAGGGTGTTTGTTTCTATGTGCTGTAAGAGGCAGTTGACCTGCTCGGTCACTTCTCCGACTTTCTTTCTGTCTTTGTCTCTTAGGGAGGGGAGTGTTGTTTTCTCTCCTCGCATGATCTCTTTCAAAGCTTGTATTTTGGTGTTCTCTTCTTCCGTTGGTGCCTCGTCATCACCCTCTGATACATAGCTTACTGTGGGGGTCTCATGGGGAATTATTCTAGTTTTGTTATTGGTACTAATTGTGCTGGGGGGGCATTCTTCAGATGTGTCACCTGAACCTCTCTCTACTTTAATGCGAATCTCTAGTAGTTCAGTCTCAGACAGCCATTTCTTCTTTTGAATTTGCTTTACTTGGTCAGCAAGGCGTTGGTTCGATACTTCCACATCAGATTTTTCCCTCCATATTTGGAGCATACGCTCCCTATAAGATCGCACTGAAGGCTTGCTTTTAAAGTAACAATACATAACTAGCCTATTCTCCTCCCTTGTCCATCTCTTTCTCTTGTTTTTTATAGCAGTCACTCCGAGAGGACCGCGCCTTCCCTGGGTGTCGTTAGTGGTATATGAATCTTGGCCAACAGTAGCTATGTGACGACTGTGTCCCTCCTGAAGGCCATTAAGGGTACACGAGCCGGAGTTTTGGCCAGCAGTCACAGGATGACGACCGGGTCCCTCCTGGTGGCTAACAAGGGAACACCTGCCGGTTACGACACACAGGTCTTGGATCTGTGCCCCGTTTTTTGCGGTAAAATGGTTTGGTTGTACTGTCATGATAGGGGTTTTTGGTTCTTTGAGGTAGCGCCAGACCTTGGTGGGTTGATTAAGACCGATGTGGTTCAGAAATAACCGAAGAGCCCCACCAGCTCTTTTTGGTTCTTTTAAGGTAGCACCAGACCTTGGTGGGTTCGTTGAGGGCAATGAGCTCAGTGGCATTCTCAAAGTTCCACCAGTTCTTACAACCCATGGTACGAACTTACATGGATAGGCCATTCTGCTGCTCAGATATATCTATTTGGTGGTATGACCACCCCCTCCTAAATTCAGGCCTAAAAATTAGCACTAAGCTTCGTCTGGGTGAAATTAACAACCTTGGGGATCATACGTCTCCCTTAAATCTTCTAAGTCTTGACTTAGTATAAGTCTCGCAATCTGTGTTCTTCCCCCACGGTGGATTTCCCCCTGCTAGCTTATATCTACTGAGGGGTCCTAACGGTCAGTGGTGGACAGACTCCATTCATTCATACTCGGGGGAGGGGTAGCTAGGCATTACTTTCCCATAAGACACCTCTTATCTCGGTGGGGGGGTGGAGAGTTATTAATTTTAAATTATAAATTATAAATTTAATTCCACTTACCCACGTGCAGCTCCAAGAAACAACAGACCACTCTCTCAACTTTTTTTTTTTTTTTGTCTTTTTCATTAGGTAGAATTTGGCAGTGGGCAATTCATCCAGGTGAAAACTTATCGGAATCGCAAAGAAAACCTTCTCAGAAGTAGAAATATCAATATGTCAAGAATAATCATTCTTAAAGCCTAAAGTAAAATGTCTTTTGAACCTTCGAAAATCATCAAAATATCAAGAATAGTCACTTAAAGCCTAAAGTAAAATATCTTTTGAACCTTCGAAAATCATCAAAATATCAAGAATAGTCACTTAAAGCCTAAAGTAAAATATCTTTTGAACCTTCGAAAATCATCAAAATATCAAGAATAGTCACTTAAAGCCTAAAGTAAAATATCTTTTGAACCTTCGAAAATCATCAAAATATCAAGAATAGTCACTTAAAGCCTAAAGTAAAATATCTTTTGAACCTTCGAAAATCATCAAAATATCAAGAATAGTCACTTAAAGCCTAAAGTAAAATATCTTTTGAACCTTCGATATTATTATTATTATTATTATTATTATTATTATTATTATTATTATGTTGTTGTTGTTGTTGTTGTTGTTGCTGTTGCTGTTGGCTCTGATTTCAGTTCATGTGAGTCATCAACCGAGTCTTTACCAGAGACGTAAACCTGGAGACTTTGTCAGATATGATAGTCAAGGCTTAAGAGAGAGGAAAAAACAGGTGGTTATGGGGATCTTATATATACAGACGAAACAGTCTTTTCCAAACATACTTCTGTATACACATATAGCTATGTATGCTGAGTGTAGTTTTTTTGTTTTTTTTAATGGGTGCAGCGATGGTATTAGCTGTTTTCTGTATTTCATTTCTTCTGGGCTTTCCGAGAATGCCATCGATACGTTTACTTGTCCTTTCATTTTTAGTAATCCGAGGGCTTCAACAGCAATCAATATTATTTTTGTCCTGAGTTGCCACATTCTGCTGATCGTTATTTCAAGGCCTTAATATTTTGAGAATTTCTTGGATTTCTTCCCAGCAATGATTTTATCCGTTGAGACAAAATTATCAATAAGGACGTAAGTTTTATTTCTTTAATTTGTTCCACTTTGATAACCGACCCAATCATGTTTGTAGTTTTATTAGCATGTATGGTGATGTCTCATAATATGGTCACATCTTTTGCCTCTGTGACTGGTTCAAGCCGTTGCTCGTGTCAGACCCTAACATATGGGGCGTTATTATGTTTTTTTATGATATTATTATTATTATTATTATTATTATTATTATTATCAAAACAACTTTTCAGCCAAAGGGATTATTAATTTATGCTTAACAGCTGTGTTAAGTCTTCCGAGTAGCAGTGTGGTTTTAGGTATCGAAGAGGATAATTTGTTCTCATGTTTATATTCCATATGAGCAGTGATCTTATGTTAATCACCTTGTGCTGCTGGTGGGAGGTGATTATGATCACATTCCCTTCCAATAGAGTGTGCAGTAGTTTAAAGCGTTGCTGCAAGCTAGTGCTGTGTTTATTCAATGTTATTAGAAACTATCAACCAAAACTGTCATCATACGTTTTTCCTGTGTTTTGAGCTAGTCTATCTGGCTGACTGACTGGCTATCCACTCTTGATTATGCCTAGAAAAACTTTGTTCTATAATTGCTCCCCAAAAAAGGATTTTAGTGCAATGGAGGTCCATGCTAAATTGATTGCTCAGTTTGTGTCTAGCTTTTATTTGAAAATTAAAACTCTTTGTCAAAAAAAAAAATAATAAAGTTACCATATTAGTTGATCATCCCTTTTCCAGCACTTAAAATAATCAATCACAACATGGGATGCAACCAAAAAACATAGGTAGCATGACAATTTCTATTGGGTGACTGAGCAGACCCGTTTCTGGTGTGCTTTGGTTTGTTTTGTTTTTTTTGAGATCCAATGTATATTCTAATGTTGTTGTTCTATGCGAGTATTTTTTTTTATCAAAGGATAGGTTGTGTATACTTTTTTTGTTTCCAAAGAACTTTAATCAATCCAATATAGCACTGCGTTTTATTTATATATATATATATATATATATATATATATATATATATATATATATATATGCATAATGATGAAGTAAAGGATTAGATACTCATGCACGTTTATGTTTCTGCCCAGTTTTGACTTCTTCAGGCAATCCTCGGAAGAAGCCAAAACGGGACAGAAATGTGAATGTGCTTGTGTAGCAAATCCTTCACTTCATCATATTTAAGCTTTATTTTAACTCATCTAAAAGTTCAATGTTGAATGTTGAATGTATCAAGCACTTTATGCAATAAATCCATTACAGATCGGATATCGTATTATATCATATTATGTTATACTATATTCCTGATTGTGCATATGTATATATATATATACATGTTTGTGTGTATGTGTATGTGAGGGTGTGTGTGTGTGTGTGTGTGTGTGCGTATGTGTGTGTGTGTGTGTGTTTGTGTGTTTATCTCTGAAGAAGCCCTGCCAGGTCAGAAACATAAAAGTGATTATATAGCAGATCCCTTATTTCATCATATTTTGAGATTTACGTCAACTATACTCGATGTTTAATGTTTCAGGCGTCGAGAACTCGATGAAATAAACCCATCAGACATCAGATATTATATTCCCAATTAGAATCTCCATATATTCGTATAACAAAGTACAAAATCTGTAATTCAATACCTGTTGAGCGAATGATCTGCTTGATGCAGAAACATTTACTTAGGGTAGAGCTTTAAGTATGGTAAAATAATAGGTTTGCTACACTGGGACCCTTATGTTTCTGCCCTCCAGGCTTCGTCAGGCCCGCTTCGATGAGCCCGAAAGGCAGAAACATAAGCGTCTCTGTGTAGTGAATGTTTTTTCTCTCACTATATGTAGGGAGAGAAACAGAGACAAAGATACAGATAGAAGGGAGAAAGAGATAGATAGATGAAGGAAAATTTCCTGACGTAATGATTTCGAATGCGCTGGTTTCATCAGGTCCTGTGTGACGTCTAACCTTGAAACAGACAGCTATGGGTCGTCTGATTTTTTCTAACCAGTATTCTCTCGAATACCATGTAAACCATGCGTCTTATAGGCTAATGTATATATATATATATACGTATAAGACGTGTTTGTTGCTTTATGGATGTCAACAACATGTGTATATCTATATCAACATGTGAATTTAAATGGAGTTATGTGAGTTGGAAAGTGTCCTCGCGTATTTCCGTTTAGTCTAGTGATCGAAGTACACGGGCGAACGGACGGCGATGCTAGCTCGCTAACCATTGATCTAAGACTTACACTGTGACCGAGTTTTATGGAGAGTGCTAGCGAGTTTGAGACGTGGTTGACAGTTAGCAGCATTTGCAACTCTATCTCTAACGATTCTGACCTTTTCCATAGCATTTATCGATGAATTTCTATGGTTTGTGTGCCTTCTGAATGATAGTAAATTATGAGCTAATGACGAGTGCACGGGGACCTTATTTCTTATCCAAGTCTCATTTAGATACTCGTTTACTCTCACATAGACACACACCCACACACACATATATATATATATATATATATATATATATATATATATATATATATATATTATTGTGTCATCCACAGACAGCTGTTTCGATGTATTACATCTCTTCAGTGTGGTTATAGACTTTCCATTACCCTCCAATACTGCGAGGCAGAATTGAAACCTTAACTTCAGACCCGTAGGCCAATACGAAACTGGACAGGCAGTAAGGCTGAATTTAAGCATTATATTTTAAATTACACAGAAATCCCTTATCCACCAGAGTGCTCAATGCATGTATGTGAATATAAATGGCATATGTATACCTGCAAATGATCGATATGATGATGGTATCCGAAAAATGGTATTAATAGATAAACACAACTTGTTCATAAAATCATTGATTTATCAGCACATCCAGGAAATACCCATCGTCTGGGCAGTGAACCTCAAATATATTTTTACTACGTTCGAAAAATATTGAACTTATAGTCGTAAAACCTCGTGTTAAGGAAGGATTCTGAGTTTTACTGCCATAAGCTCAAGATAGCCGGCTGATGAAATGAATCTTTTTTTTTCCAGGAAAAAATATCAATCGAGATTGGGTTCAATTTATTTTTGTGTCTGCTAATTTGTAATATTTGAATAGTGATTAAGTAAATCTATTAGCTATATGAATTGAAATAATCATAGAGCTTATTAGAATGGGTTTTGGTCAAGAATTGGTTTCGTTCACGTAATTTGTATTTTTGCGAGAAAAAAACATTTTTCTCATTACCAATAGTCACCTATGGAGCTGAAATATGGAACCTAACCAAGAGACTGACCCTCAAACTGAAAAGCATGCAACATGTGCATGAAAGAATCATGTTCCACCTAACATGGAGAGATCACAAGACGGCACAATATATGAGAGAAAAAACAGGGGCCCGAGACATTGCAGAACCCTTTAGAAAACTCAAATGGCATTGGCCTGGTCAAGTTGCAAGAATGGCAGGCAGCCAATGGACATCACAACTCACAAAATGGATCCCCAGAGATCACAGACATTAAAAAACTGATGATGATAATGATGATGATGATAATATCAGATGAGCACAAAAAGTCAAAATAAACACCCTGAATGTGAAAAATGAGTGATAATATCTACTTGAGTAATATATCCATGTAAACAAAAGAACGTACGATACGATAAAGATAGCTGTTTCAAGCATCCGTAAATAGGGATTCCAAACATTACCCTTTTTTAAGCTCTTAAAACTTTTTTTTTTCTTCCAGAATCATTGAATTCTTTTAGAATTATTGTTTAAAAGCATCTCGTGCAATATCTAAAGCGTTCAGCCATTTGCTCCCAGTAAAACAGTATTGTCAGAGAGAAAAGTCGTGACATGGACACAAAGGAAATCTTCACAATATATACTTTAGTAAATCTTTGTTGTTTATGGATATAAGAAGTAGTTAACCGTCCCAAGCATTCGTAACTCGGAATTCTTAAAGTTACTGTTCTTTAAACTCTTGAAATGCCTAAAAACTTTTGGTAACCTTTAGAAATTTTAGCCCATTTCCATCCAAAGTAAGATATCTACGCCTAAAACCGATTTTAGCAGTTGAGCAGTTGTTAGGTAGATACCTTGTGTAAAACAATGTTTAAGATGTTTATGATATATAAAGGATATGAAAAGATTTAAACATTTCAATAATTTAGTTTATTATTCGATATCAACTGAGAACTGATTTCCCATCGAATCGAATCCCCCATTTAAAGCTGACTCTCTGGACAGTGATCAAAGTTGTTGACGAGTGGCTCTTTGTCAATTTCAATCAGTGACAGATGTCAAAAAGCGGCTGTATTTTTTAAATAAATCATTAAGATAACATATTCTCAACGTTGACTGGAAGTTAAGCCACAAATGATTCCTACATATATGAGCGCCTGTGTGCATGATACATACGTAGATGCCCAACCAAACCCTCTTTAAAACTGGAGAAAATCTGTTGACAATGTTGCTTATAGATTTATTTGACGACTTCCGATAATTGATTTAAACTCAAGAGCGCCTAATATTTTTCGTTTGAAACAATGGATCTGCATTATTGAAAATCTATACGGCTATCTCTCCAACATTGGGATACATCTCAGTCAACTTTTGCTTCAAAGAGAGACGGAACTTCTATTCAATCATATGTTTTATACACTGCAACAGGATGTAAAATAAAGAGATCATTTATTCACTCATACAGAATTTTACAGTTGCAAAGAGGTTATACGCTAAAAAAAATTTGAACGAAAATTAAAAATTTCCTAAGCATCAGTATCATTGAATCAAGTGGCAATTACTCGTCGGCTTGAAATTTGCTATTCCACTGTCTGTTGCCTTCAACAAAATTTCGTTCAACATTCTGTTTGCAACTTCTACAATTACAAATATACAGGAACACACACAAAAGACTAGAGACACTTTTTCTGCCCTTATCAGACTTTTGATAACACTTTTTCTTCCGTCATACTTTTTATCAATGTTTGCCATGACATTTTTGCATTTTTGTGAATTGAATATTTAGCAAATTTTGCTGCATTTTTCAAAATTTTTGAACAACTTTCCCGACATTTCATTTTTCTACAATTTCTATTTATCACCAATTTCTTAGATAAGGGATATTTTTCTGATGGAGATAGTATTTGTAACAGCATACATAACACTAGCAGCTAAAAGTAGCTTGTGAACAACTTGCTACTATGTCCAAATTAATCAAAATCAAGATTAAGTTTAATTTCTACTAAGTTTTCTAAATATGAAACTTACAGTGTATTTAGAAAAAATGTGCATACGCCTTTTCATAAAGTTATGAATAGCCGGTTTTCAGATTACCTTCACAATAAGCAAAATTAGAAATGGAATCAAAATCATTGTTTGTGCGTCACTGACATCCACGCATTTCATTTAGATTCAAGGACGTACTCAATCTCAGTGCACATATTTTGTGTCTGCCTATCTATGCATAACGAAGATATAAAATATTTGCTTCTTTTATGTATAAATTCTGACATTCAAATATTCATCTCTGCTTTGAGTATGTTTTTTTTACACTAACTTTATCTCTTTTAACATTGCCTCAAAATATGTTCAATTGTTTTTGTTATGCAGCTAATATACATATATCTTCTTACTGATATCATTTTTATACATAATTAAATACGCATGTTTTTTTTATTTCTGTTCAGCGTGTATTTCTCTTTCATGTATCCTGCTGTTATAATTGACAAAAGTATTATCAAAACAGTTCTTAAAGATACACAAGTTTACTGTTCGAAAGAGTCTACGAGCATAACATAATTTGTATAGTCAGATGATCATTTAATTTCTCTCCGATCAAATAACTCTCTAATACAAAAGTGACTATGACCTATTCAATTCCTACAAAGAAATATTCCTCCAATTTTCATTCATCTTTAAAGCACTAAGAACAATTCGCATTCCCAACTAATTGCTGAATTCAAAGAAGTATCTATGTCATTAGAATATACGTACTTGTAAATACAGTACATCTTATATATTACGTGCACATAAATCGCTTGTATTTAGCACCAATTACACAATTACTCGATGAGCAGTTTGAAATGGAGGGGGACTACTATTCCAATCTGGTCCATGCCCTCTACTGTCTCTGCGTTGCTCTGCCCAAGGGCATTGATACGAAGTGAATCCAAACTGTTTCAGCTGGAGTTTGAACACGGTTTGCCCGTTCCATTTTCTGTGCCGCTACTCGAACTACCTAATGTCTCATGACATTAGATTACCAGTTTTCAGGTTCAGGCATCTGATATGAACATAGTTTCCCTTTATATATGCCTCATAAGTAGTACTTTGTTTGATTTATAAAATCAGCTGTAAGAGATGTGAATGTTAAAAGATATAAGAAGGTGTGCAATGAAAACAATACCTTGTTTTCCTAACAAAGCGAGACGTTTGACATTTTGCATAATGTCAAAATGACATTATCAGATGAGGTTCTTATATCTCACATTTTTTTTCTTTTTTTTCTTTTTGTCGCATGTATGTTTCGTTTTGGTACTATTCCCGCTTTCCCTTTTGCGGATTTTCTGATGCAGTGACCTGAAAAGATAACAAACCGGGTTTGATATTTCGAAGAAACCCTAGTATTGTCTATTTGCAATCGAAAAAAAAAGCAAACAAACAAAAGATATGAAATGTTCATGCATTTATATCCACATCTAAATATGCGTCTGCATGCATGAGTGATTACACAAATATTTTGAGGCATGCAAAAATCATCTGATTTTTATAGATTTATTTCCACAGTAGTCACATGGAACACGTCTTTTAAAGGCAGATGAAATATTTAGGCGAGGCATAAGAATATGTTAGCATACAAAATATGCGTATGCCTACAAAATAGACCTTGGCTTTTTGCAGTACAAAGCATGCTTCGGTGACAGAGTGAATTATTTCACTTCACTGATGACACGAAGGCTCAACGGAGAGATGTCATATCATGGCCGCTTGCCTGAGAGGAACAATGATTTCGCAGTGTTTATTTTTTATGTTGAAAACTGCTGCTGCTCGTTGCTATGGCGATTGAACTTTCAAATTCTCTGCTCTGGTGGTGTATATATAATCAACGGGGAGATAATTTGCATTTCTTCCTAAAAAAAATAACCAAACAGTATCATATTAGAAATATATCAAAATTTGCTCTTTATTAAAAAAAATAGATAAATGTTTGCATTCATTTATATAAAATTGCTTATAAATGCACATGAAGGGTAAGGAAGTTGATCAAACAAAATGCTACATGCATATATATCAGCAGCAAGAATAGAGATTATTAGTCAACATTTGTCAGAAGCCTAACCCATCTTCTTCCAATGCGACCACAATTGTGCTAACTTCTGCCATATCTTACCGAAAAACCATTCTATCTCATCCCCCATCTTTTCTTGTCTTTTCCTGCTGCGTTTGCAGTCCACTTAGCATCAATCAATTGAGTCTTTATTCTCTCTGTTATCATTCCTTTTAGCTAAGTGTCTAGTCCATGTCTATTTTTGCTGCTGGATTATATGTATGATATCTTTCAGCCCCATTCGCCTACGGATATATGTTGACATGTCTTTTTTTTTTATATCTTTTTAATTTTTAGTTGTCCCTAGCATTGTTCTATCCATAGCTCTCTGCACAATTCGGAGTTTTTAGTTTGATTCGTTTATTTCCGTGTTTTGCATCCATACACCATAACTAGTATCATTTTGTTCATTGAATTCTTTAGGCATTTCGGCGAGTTGGTTTCCGATATCTCTATTTATATCATATGCTCTCCAATCAATCGTTATGCATTGTTTTATTTCATTTTCATAGTATTTCTCAAACTTTGGGGGAATATTTTCATCGCCTTCGTAGTCGATTTTCCGTTTATAAAAAAAGAAGTACTGATTAATTTCTTAATTGTTATCTTATAAAAAATTGCAGCCAATAATACTAAAACAAAGCTATTTTGCAACGTGGTTGGCTCCGACCATGAGGAAGAATTAGCTCATAAAAGTATTGCCACTCACATTAACAAGAAAATATTGCCATTTGACAATGAAAGACTTGCACCGTGTCGCCTGGTCAGACGAGTCATGTTTAAAACTCTTTCGGATAGACAGTTGAGTTTGTATGTCAAAGATATTGCATGATATGATTGGTCTAGCTTGGTAGTGTGTTGTAAAAGCAGCTTGTTGCTCTATATTGGGTTAGGCTGTGTTCTTTTGGAGTTCGTGTTCGCCAGATTTGAAAGCCATTGATCAACTATGAGGCTGCATCATCATCATCAGTCTGTTAACGTCCGTCGTTGGACATAGGCCTTCGCCAGGATCCACCACATTTATCTATCATGGGAGTCGCAGAAACAGTATTTTCTAAATTTGTCTAGTTCATCTTTCCATCTTTTTTGTCGGCCTCAGTTTCACATGTGGTCTCTGGTGATCCATGTTGTGAGTCGGGATGTCCAT
Organism: Thysanoteuthis rhombus; assembly: GCA_963457665.1. Lineage (NCBI taxonomy): Eukaryota > Metazoa > Mollusca > Cephalopoda > Oegopsida > Thysanoteuthidae > Thysanoteuthis > Thysanoteuthis major. The sequence goes on along the minus strand of OY735206.1, from coordinate 55,460,256 downwards.
TGGTTGTCTGCCATTCTCGCAACATGACCAGTCCATTGCCATTTGAGTTCTCTGTTGAATTCTATGATGTCTCTGATCCTTATTTTCTTTCTGATATATTGTGCTGTCTTGTATTCTCTCCATGTTAGGTTGGCCATGAATGTTTCATGTGCACTTTGCATGGTTCTAAGTTTACAGGTTTGTCTCTTGGTTAGCTTCCATGTTTCAACTCCATAGATGACTATCGGGAGGATACTTTGCTTGTATACTCTTCATTTTAGGATTATTGGGATCTTTCTGTTTTTGAAGATTGAGCTTGCTTTGCCGAAAGCTTGCCATCGAAGGGTGATTCTCCGCCTCAGTTCTTCTTCTTTTGTGGATTTCAAAGAGATTCGCCATCATAAGTAGATGTAGTGGTCTACTTTCCCCAGTTTTGCATCTTTGATTTTGAAAGTTATGCTTTTATTTTTGATGTGATTGTTGCTCATGACTTTTGTTTTACTGAAGTTCATGTTTAAACCAACTCTTTTGCTTTCACCGAATCCCTTTAAGCTACAACAAACGAACACAAGTTATTGACAGACCTAGAACGTGTTTCATAAACTACATTCCGAGTTGCGTATTTGATGTTATTCAGGAGAGGGGTTACACATTATTAAATAACTGTCAAAATTTCCTCCGGTACTCTATCATTCAACTTCGAACTGACAGATATGAAGCCTTCACCTAACCAGAAGATAGCATCACAGCACCCAACAGCAAAATAGCAACTTTTCTAATTGAAGTCGTCAGAAAATTTAAACATTATAGCTAACAAACCATCAGTAAACGCCGAGAAGTTCCAAAAGAAAAACACATGGAAAAACTCTGATATCTCAAGTCATCGACAACAAGTAGAGAAAAGATTAAAACAACAGACCCAGACAATATCCGAAAAAGTTGGGATTCGGAAATAATTATCAAAATTCTCCGTACAAGAAGAATGCAAATAATTAGTGTGCTCAAAGAAAAATGGAGGCTTAATGACAGATAGAGACCAAATTGTCAAACACATCCAAAAATTCTATGAAAACCTCCTATTCTTCTAAACTTGGGACACGTGACAAGGTACAGGATATACAAGTCACAAGTAGACAGTAAACCTCCCTAATGTTACTTCGTGGGAGATGAAGCGAGCCATCAAACAATCTGAAAAAGGAAAGGAACCCGCACCAGATAACCTCCCCATCGACTGACTGTAAAGAGCCAGTGAAGTTATCTCAAAGAAAGTAACCCATCCATCCATCCTATGCCTCAAACGAAGTAAAGTTTGAAACAATGCAATCATAATGCCAATATATACAAAAGAGAAGCCAAAGGATCAAAAGAACTGCTGGCGAATAAGCCTACTCTACTGCATCTGCGAACCTTTTTAGAAATTATCATCAGCTGAATCACCAAAATGCTAGATGAAAAAGGAAAAAACACATTCAGGAACACACTGGATTTATAAGAATCTACTCGACCTTTGACCATTTCCATTCGGTAAATCAACTAAAAGTGGGAAGTAAAAAGCCTCTTCTACTATTTGTTGTCTTCAAGGTGTCCGACTCAGTGGATACCCCAAGGTAATTGATGTTATCATACAATATGGCGTAAACATTGTATATGTCAGTCCTGCAACATTGTACCTCGTGCATGTACACCTCCGTTCAACCAAGAAACGAAGTAATATCGAACTTTTTCCTCTTCTTAATCTGATCGAAAAGTCACATCATTGTACAATGTACGTAGGAATCTTTGCTTAAAGACCAACGATTACTCACATGGAGTTGGAGAGATGATACTATCAAGAGAGAGAGAGAGAGTGACTGATAACTAATTCTTCTAATGTTACAGCCTGTGACTCGTGCCCCCTGGGACAACCCGTGTCTCTCTCTGCCCGACAAATTTTGGTCCACCTATCTCATAAACAAGGTTTTTCTATATCTGTCACGTCCACTAAATTATTATATACCCTCTTCCTCTACATGTATTGTCCCACGATTTATTTATTAATTTTTTTATTTCGCCCTTCTTTCTCTTCTAACGCCACAAAACCTCCTTCTCCATTTCTAACTTACTTTACTCGTCTGAATTATTATATTTCTACTGTTTTTCCTTCCAGTCCCTGGTTCTTTTCTCCGGAAGTTCTGATGACTTAATTCGAAGTTAGCTATCATCATGGTACTGCAGAGGGTCAAAACCAGGATCCTCATTTTTTTTTTTTTTGCTATGTAACATCACGTATCTATGATTTTATAGCATCTTTTCTCTATGATAGAATTATCACTTGAATATGAAATTGATTATTCAAAAGTGACTTGCATTTCAACACTCCCACATTATTCCAACATGGCTACCAACAGAGGGGGCTGTATAGAGATCCTGAGCCCCTTCAAGTTGAAAAATGGGTAAGATGCTGTGATACCTGCTCGCCCAAATACTTCACAGTCTTTTACAATTTAATCTCCTGAAACCTAGACCGGGAAAAAGAATCAAAATAGACGGCAAATACATTAGTAATCTTACATTTCCGAGGCTCATCGTCTTTCTCCGTGAAATCATCAAAGGAAATATACATCAAGTGAAGAACCACGCTAAATCAGCAAGCTTTCAGTAGAGCAAGCGCAACCTTCAAAAACAAGAAAATTCCATTAGTTTCAACAAGAAGAGTATACAACCAATGCATCGCCTTGATAGTCACCTGTGGACCTGAATAATGCAACCCTATCAAAAGATTACCCCTCAAACTGAGAAAATCATGCTATACATCATATGGAGAGACCACAAGATAGCACAGTAGTTTGGAGAGGAGAAATGGGTCAGAAATACAGAATCTATTAAAATACTCAAATGGCAATGGACAAGCCAGGCTGCAAGAATGTCAGATATACGCCGGATATCACGACTCCCAGCGTAGATCCACATAGATCATACGTGGAATCGTGGTTGGCAAATAAGTTGTGATGATAACTTGATGTTTTGGCTTCATGGATCTAATGCAAAAGTGGTCTGACGAATCTTTGAAAAGTTTTCCGCCCAAAGACGTTTGTTAAATGGTTGTCAGTGATGATAATTTTTGCCTTACCGGAATTTAAGAGAATACATTAAGTCTCTTGTCGCATCTGATACGATATGGCAGTAATCCTATGGGCTTCATATCACAATTAATTACAATATATAGGGCCAAATTCTCGATAGGGTTGAATGTATTTCTCACGGGCCGTATTTAGCTACGAAAATATGAATAAATCTGTTTGTATGGGCAATAACTGTCAGAGCAAGTTTTTGGTTCATGCCCTGGGGAACTGCCATCGATTGAGAAACATATTTGCGGGTGTGAAAGGACAACGTTCCTTATTTTGAGGAAATACCTTGGGATACCGTACTTCAATAGGATGATTCCCCATGTCACTGTGCTAACGAATTGAAAGAATAGATTTCTAATTAGCTACTCAATCTGCAGAAGGGATGGCCAGTTTTCAGTCTGGATATGGACTGCGTTGAAAACTGTTAAACCATTCTGAAAACCCAAGTATACATCATAAACCCACAATGATTTAAAGCATCGGAGGAGGTGGTGAAGAAGGTATGGATTTGTGAGATTTCAGATTATTACTAGACAAAGCTTATTGGCTCAGTGCCCCGACGGATTAAAAGGCAAGAAAAGAACTCGTTACTAAGTACAAATGCTTTTAAAGCTCACAAATGTATCATAGATGATTAGAACATTGTTAAATGTAGGAGGATTATTGTACCAACGCTGCTTTTTTACAGCTGATGCTAAGCTTTTGGCCACAACTGTACATGGAGACATCTTCAGATTAATAATCTCGTTGATATCTAAAACTTAAGTCATGGTTTAATGGTTGAATCCATCTAAAATATAATATTCACTATACGTAAACTTGATATACTAGTTTCTTTTTCTGATATTGATTACGCAGTTCAATGTGCTCGTGATAATTCTTTAAGGATCAGTTCGTCTTGGTTCTAAAGATTAGCCGATTACAAAACGTATGGTAACACTTAAATGTTCAACATCTGCTTAAGCAAACGCTAATTCGCTCATGATATCAAAGGTTTTGAGATACTTCATATGAATCGGACAAAAAAGAAAGAAATTATATTCCCAATTAAATGCTTTGAAAAAGAAATTTCGGGATAAGTGACAAGTGCTCCTCAAAATTTCGAAGAGCTTAAACAAATTGTTCCATCTATTCTTTAACTTAGTTAACCAGTATTTCCCGTGTCTCCCTAGACATTTTTCAAATCTGAAAAAATCACTTCATCACGAAACATAAAAACCTCTTCCATAAATGATATTTTCTATTGTGCAAGTCATTTTATTTTTTTGCAGTTGGTACATTGCATAAGGAGAACTAATAGAAACTCATCATCACCGTCAATAATCGAACAACCGTCGCATCATTTGAAGTCATGTGAGAACATTACGTCAGAGAATGAATATGGTCAGAATAAATTCTATTTGTGATATCACTGGCCTTGTTCCATTGGAAAACATCAAGAATAAAGTAAAAAAGAATCTAGAAACATCTACATTCTGGAGAATGAAGATGTCATTCCACTGAAAAACATCTAAATATCTAGATTTAAAAATATCTAAAAACAAACAACTGGATTCTGGAGAATCTATATGTTAGTTAAAAAAACCGTGAAAACAAGGCCCTGAAAAGGCAAAAAAAGCTTTTTTTCCAAAATTTAAAAACAACATATTTATAATTGGGGTCTAATTAGGTACTGTTGTCAATTTGAAATCTATAGACAAAGTGTTATGGCAAGGTTCGCTGGAACACATACACATACGCATCTTTCTATTAATTTCTTTGAAAGAGGATAGGATACTTCAACATCTCAGATGACTATGGTGGTTCGATTCTACATACTTTATAAGTAAGTTTATTTATACATCAATGGTTAGTAAATGTTTTATTTTATCTATCAATTTTTTTTTTTTGCTTTGATCCTATGAGTGCCAAACTTTTTTTCTAGATATCTGATGGTTATACACATAATATTAATCATTCATTACAGGGAATAGTGTTCAAAATGAAAGATTCACTGATTGCATCTTTTGCAGATTCGAAGTAAATTGAGATACGATTCGTTGTTGTTATTGGAGTTTGTGAGCCCTTAACAGCAACGGCGTCTACCCAAAGTTTTAGACTAATTTTTCAAGTACCATTTCTAATAACGACGTAATGCTGTTGAATCTCCTGATAATTTCTGAAACGTTTAAAAGATGAAAATATACAAATAGTGTCCTGTTCTTTTGTTAGAATGTCTCAATACATCGCAAATTGCTTCCTCCTTTGAACGTGTGTATTATGTTCCAAACCCACATAATATCTACTGACAGCTTCACATTATTAATTTGCCATCACTCCTCCGATCAGACCCCATCTTTTGAATGATGAGAGCAGGAGGAGGTTGATAAAACCTGAGACTCTCAACCTAGAAACGCTGCAATTGATGAAGAGTTACCCATGTAGACTCTCTGCTTATAAACAAAAAAAAGGGGGGCCAACATTCTAATAGCGTTTCCGGAAGTTGTTATCTCGACGACACAAACCAGCTGTTCGGACTTTTTCCAGATTGACTTGTCTTTCTCACTTTCGTGTCTATACTGCCCAGTTCTTATCTTTTTTTTCCTTTTGCTTTTGTTTTGTTTTTTTTTCTTGTTTTCTTTGTTGGTTCTTCCTGCTGGCATAATCTGTTATTCACTGTATTTTATTCTATTCTCCTATTCTTGCCCATCTGCATTTTCTCCCTTTTACAATGTTTTTATTTTATTCTTCTTTTTCTTCCCTTGGGCATCAGCCTGTAGCCAAAAAGAAAAGCAACTTGGAAGATTCTTCTTCTTCTTCTTCTTCTTCTTCTTCTTCTTAACACAGCTGTTAATAGAAGAACTTTTTTGGAATCAGAAAATTGATTCCTTCCATACCAAATGCACCACAAGTAAGACCGTGTAGAAGAAGACATAGCTAAAACAGGAGAATAATCAAATTATCATGGCCTGCCTAGTTTTTGTCATAACATTACTTTATAGTAGTCCGCTACATGACCATCCATAAATGTCGATCTTTTTGATGAGAATATCATTTCTTCTTACATCACTTATTACAAGTGTAATATTTCTATTTTGAAGTTGAGTCTTATCGACAAAATCACTGGTACAACTGAGATTTGATACACATGTTCGGAAGTATGGTATAAGGTGAGAGCAAAATTATCCGCTATTTCAAAAAGTATATTTTGATGCCTTCAAAAAGGAAAGAATTTGGACTGGAAATTGCTAATCGTTGTACATAATGTTTTCAATGTTAAATCTTGTTCCAATATTTTTTAGGGTATCATGTTGTTGTTCTTTTTTTACTATTTGGTAACAAAATCTGTCAAGTTGCATTGGTGATTGCTTGAGGAAATCGTTATCTCTAGTATACTAATCAGCTGTTTGGAGTGTTTTTCTATGTTGAAAAAAATTTCGAAATATTCAGAACACATTTCCCCTCATTTAAAATGTAATGTACCCTTTGAAAAAAGAAAGATTAATTTGATGTAAGTTCCATGTCCACAGAGGCTTAGTTGCAAAGCAGAGCGGGGTAAGATAAGATCTTTCATTTCAGACTTCAATTCCATCGTCTGCGGTCAATTCATATTACGTGTCAACGACACTCATCAAATGAAAACTTGAATTTGATAAGTGAAGTGTCAAATTCCATAAAGAATCCTCGATATTCACCGTTTCTGTCTCGCTAAATTTGAGGAAATCCTCATGAAGAGGATGAATGCATGAAATTGCGTCGTTTCTTCTTTCATAACCGTATGTGATCAAATTTGAAATCCCATCAGTCAATGTTTTTTTTCATCTCTCACTTTCTCTCGCTCTCTCTCTCTCTCTCTCTCTCTCTCTCTCTCTCTCTCTCTCTCTCCCTCTATATATATATATATACATATATATATATATATATATATATATATATATATATATATATATATATATATATATTGCCATGAATAACCGGCTTTCCCCGGAGGAAAAATAACTTCAAATTTCACAATGCAATCGAAAATATCTTCCTATTCGATTGAGAACCATTTCCTCCCAGAATCTATTCTTTCGAGAACTGACACAGTAACGTAGGTCTTATTAATGTGAATCACAGCAAAAATTTTGAATAATAAATTCTAAATACAGTTTTCGGCTTTCACTTCTAAAACAAATCTAAAGAAACGAATAAAAATTGAGAAAAAAGCAGTTAGTAATAAAATTTAATGATATAAGTTCACAATATTTAAAATCAGAATAATCCCAATTGATATTATTCATCAAATGATGACTCATTTTTGGCTGCTGTATCAGTATTGACTGCTAATACTGCAACTCATACAGGCTATAAGGTAGAGTTATAAGATTAATATGTATTGGACAACTTTTACCAAAATTGCAATTTAATTGACGAAGAAAAGCAACGTGTTATGAACAAAAACAGTAAAAACAGGTAAAAGAATCAGAATTATTGTGAGAAATCCATGGACATTTGTGCAAAGAATGAGTTTGGGAAATTCTAATGAAAAAATTATAAGTTTCTAAAGTTTAGAAGCAAAGTTTGATTAGATATGACTTCTGGAGACCTCAACTTCCACGGAGAACCTACCTTGCTCAGCCTTTATCACAGCTTCATGATTTGCGAGTTTGCATGAGCAAATATACAAAAGTTCCAAATATTGGTGTATATATATATATATATATATATATATATAAAGAGAGAGAGACAGAGAATCAACTTGTTTAATGCTGAATGTCTCGAGCACTTCATGGAATCAACTCATCACACATCGGATAGTGTATTAAATCATATCGTATTGTATTATATGTACATATATATATATATATATATATATATATATATATATATATATATTCAAGATAAAAATTTCTGAATATGTATGAATAATGTCACTTAGTACTCCAACTTTTTCCCTATCCCCCCCTCTCTCTCTCTCTCTCTCTCCCTCTCTCTCTCTCTCTCTATATATATATATATATATATATATATATATATATAATAATTCTCTCCATATACATATATATCAATTTTCTCTTCTTTCACTCTCTGTCTGTCTGTCTGTCTCTCTCTCTATATATATATATATATAGAGAGAGAGAGAGAAAGAGAGGGGTGTAGAGAATGTATGCAAATGTGTGTGTGCATGTGCAAGTACTTTTACGTAACGTAGATAGAGGATAACTTAATGAACTAAATGAAAGAAAAAGGATGCAATGGGGCATTATACTATACAGAATACAAAGCAAATGTCAATTAAGTTGTTAAATTGAAGTAATTAACAAATCAACTCGAATAGTGCACATCTTATCAGTTTAGTTTATCACAATGTACGGATCATCGTTCTCCGTTAGTCCTGAATGGTGGGTATTGCTGGGTAAGGTCATCATCATAATCATTATCATTAATAGTCCATTGACATACATGGTTGGAAGAACCTCTCTAAAGATTTGTCCGACCTCTCTCTCATTGGAGTTGCAGTGTCAGTACTTTCTGAGTTTATCTGGCTGGTCATGCCACCTTACTTTCAGTCAGTCACAATTTTCTAAATGATCACTTGGGATCCACGTTATGTGTTGTGAGGTCCAGCAGTTGTCAGCCATTCTTTCAATAGGTCTCATCCATTGCCATCCGAGTTTTCTTATGGTTTTCATGGTATCTCGAACTTCTGTCTTTTCTGTAATATACTGTGCAGTCTCTATGTGAGGTTGAATATGATTCTCTCATATAATTGTTGCATGGTTCTCGGTTCGATAATCAATCTTTTGGTTAGATTCTTTTTTTCAGCTCAATAAGTGATTATCGGGAGGATGCATAGGTTGTATACCCCTCTTTTTATGATTGGAAGCGTTTCCTGTTCTTGAAATTCGAGCTTGTTCTATGGGAAGATTGTCAACTTGGTATGATTTTCTACTTTACTCCTTCTTTCTTCATGGAAATTATCTGTCCTTAGTAGATATGGTAGCAGGGATGTCCCCTCTTGCAAGTCTTTTAAAAGCTTTGTTCTGCCTGTTCCATTTGGTATTTCGACGTTGCCAAACTCCGACGCAAGTATGGACGTAACCTTTTTCAAAGCCTATCAAACCAGAGGCAAATATTCTAACATTGGGCTACGTTGATTGGTCTATTTAACACATTGAAGAGCAGAAAAACATTGCCAATCTTCGTTGGTTTTACCTTTAACAGCATTGAAATCAATAAACGATGTTGAATTAGAATCATCAATAGTCTTCACTTTCACTTCAATATTCCAATAAGTATAATTTGAGGATGACCTATTTATTGGATTCATGCTCTGTAATTAATACAAAAGGCTTCATTAAAAAGAGATATGATTGCATTTTATATTGCTCTGATTTGACATCAATGCCTGCAATCTGTTGAATGTTTTCTATTACGTGTCATTGAAAAAAGAAACAAATGTTGGCTATTATGTGTTTGATTTAGCCTCACTTACAATACATGTATGGACGCCAGGTGGAGGAAGGCATTTGGTTCACATTTGGTAAGATCATATCCACAACTGAATAATGTTAAGGTAGTGTTCAGGTATAAAAAAAGAATTACTCAGTTCAAGAAAAGGCTATCGACGAGACGCGGATCCGAGGGCTCTTCTTTTATGCCTGAACTGTGCTATTTACTGATGGCCGTGAACTGATTGAGGGTCGGAGTAGTTGGGATGATAAGCAGCTATAAATAAGATGAAAGAAATACAAGACGAAAATCAGTAATGGTTGACAATGCTTCACCCAATAAAAAAACAAATCAAGATTATTTTCTCACAGGCATTCCTCTTTTATCAGCGCCAGTCTTTCGTATTTGTATGTGTGAAAATTCTGTACGTGTTTTAAGCGTTATTCTTTTTTTTTCCATTATAAAAGAGTAACAGTTAAATGTAAAAAGTGTCAGTGACTTTTGAGATAGAATGAAAGTTGATAACCAGAACATCGCCAACAAAAATGGCTGATAAGATCCAATTGAGGGCACAACACGACCACTCTCAGCTGAGAGAAACATGAACCGTTTGAATAGCTCCCCGTTGCAATGTGTTTTTTCTTGAAACATTTAGATCCTACATTCCTCTTGCTGATAACAATCTCATTGGGACTAAGAACATAACTGTCAAAATCGAAGATGCAAAACTGGGGAAAGTAGACCACTATATCTACCTAAGACAACGAATTTCTATTAAACCAACGAAGGAATTAGAAATCAAGCAACGAACCGCCGTAGAATGGCAAACCTTCGACAGAGCCAGCCCAACCTTCAAAAACAAGACGATTCCAATAATTCTAAATAGAAGAGTATACAACCAATGCATCCTCCTGATAGTCACTTATGGAGCTGAAATATGGAACCTAACCAAGAGACAGACCTGAAAACTGAGAATCATGCAACGTACGTATGAGAGAATCCCATTCAACATTACATGGAGAGATCACAAGATGGCACAAAATATCAGGGAAAAACGAGGGTCTGGGCCATCATAACTTAAATGGCGATGGGCAGGTCATATTGCAAGAATGGCAGATAACTGATGGACATCGCGACTCACAACATGGATCACCAGAGATTGCAGGCGAAACCAAGTCCGACAAAAACGCAAGATGGAGAGATGAACTAGCCAAATTCAGAAAATATCGCCTCTGCGATGCCCATGATAGAGAAATGTGGCAGATCCTGGGGGAGGTCTATGTCAAACGACGGATGATAAGAGACTGATGATGGTGATGTAGGCTTAGGAAAGATCAGTAGGGATTCCTCTCAGACTGAATGGCACCGCTGGAAAGCAGGTATGACTGACATCAGTTTGCAGAAGACAAGGTGAAGAAAAGCTGCAATTTTCAAAAAGGAGGTAATTAACGTCATTTGATGCTCAACAGCTAAAGTAGCAAAAACGTTAATTAACATTCTTTGGTGTGGAAAGTCTTAATTACCATATGAAAAATACTTTTTTTTATATGAACAGAACAGAATGTAATCCCCTACACTTGAATAATACAGATGAAATATATTACAATGTTTACAGTTTTTTTTGCTTTTTGAATCCAACTACGTTTGAGGAAATCTCTGCTGGTCTGTCTGTGAATGCACTGTGATTACTCAACATCTTGTCATTCTGCAAACTTGACAGTTGTCAGATTCCTAAGTACACTGTTGAATTTGATCCGCGGTTCTCGAGAAATCTAATAGAAACGACTGAGAAATTACAGATTATAGATATCTTATCTAAAATCATAGATGTGAATTCAGATATAAAATATGTAAATTGGCAACAGAAGAGGAATAACCGAAATGTTCCGAAGCTGTGGTTTCGAATGATAAATGGAAATTATTTTATAAGACTATTATGGCAAACAGCTCCCAACATCATTAAGTCCAGCCTTTCTAAATATGCAGCTTTGCAATGGCACTCTCTAAGTTATAATCTAGAACCGAAACTATCCTCAATTATCATGAAAGTAAATAAAAGACCTGTAATTTTAAATTATTATTTGATGAAAGATTATCAACTATGGATAATTTTTTGATAGTATTTCTTTTGTCTTAATTTTAAATGTTTTTTTTTTATTGAAACTACACAGATTGTCACTTAAAACCTCTTGTGAACAACACGAACCTGAAAGCTCTCAGTGAGACACGAACCCTCCTTTTTGTTGATTCCCTGTTTATCATTAAAGGCTGAATGATGATATGAGAATTACAATGAAATGGAACCTAAATTGAGGCGAAAGAAATACTAAAGAAATGGTAATGATTGACGATATTTTGCCTGATTAAAATCAAGTTGATACTCTTGCTTGTTCTTTTAGCTCGTGTACACAAAGCAATAACATCAAATCTGGTGGTGCCAACCGATCAGAAGAAAATAAGAGTTAGGTTTATATGGTTAGAATTGCTATTCAATGTAAGACTGGCTTCTCAGGGTGAAAAGGGAGGTAAGTTCGAATTTTACCAAAAGTATTTATATTACCGATCTGCACTGTTTATCAAATGCAGTAAAATGATTGTCTGGGTCGTTTTGATGAAAAACACTGAGATTTTGCATGCCATTTTTCAGATAATTAATCATGCATGTATCCACCCCCAAATCGAATCACTTCTTCCGTGGTCTATTCCTCAATCTTCAACTGAATTTCGTTAAAATTCGTAGACAACTGTTGGAGATGTCGTGTGGACACGAATTTTTTTTTTTTTAGAAAGTAAATATCTTCCCATCAAAAACAGATGCCTGGATCCTCTCCAAAATTCCAACTCCTCCTCATCCGATTGCCCACATTTTCATAAAACTCCATTGCTCTTCATAGGCTACTTTTGTTGGTATCTTGCTGAAAAACAGGCGGAAAGGTAGACAGAGAGAAGGTCAGCGGCGAAAGGATACACATACCCGCTAGACTAAGTTGGATGAGGTAATTAAATTGAGAGAAATACGAGTAAAAAATCGATGATGGTTATCAGAAAAAATTGTTTTCCTCTCTTATCTCTCTCCTAAACCGAATTTTATCGTTTCATATCCAGTAAGGAAAGAAAATCAATCAAATTATTTGTGGCTTGATAAAGGTTTGATTGATTTATTCCAACATTAAAAAAACAACTAATTCATAATTATTGAATTGGAAAATCGTTTTGCTATCAATACAATCATTACTGAACCCGTCAGTTATAATTAATAGTTGAGCCAATATGTTTTAAGGGAAATGTTCCACACAGTAAAGGGGGCTCGGTACGATCAAACTTATTGATACGTATAGAGAATTAAAGAAGCAATACAATAACAGGAAGGAAGTTCTTCGCTTAACCTTAATGATAAGTTATTGGGAAGTTAAATTACGTAATTTTACCAAAGGCTCAATAAGATAAGAAGGACATAGTGGCAACACCGAAAATGCATCTATGTGTAATTGATTTTCATCCGAGGTGTTTTAAAGGGGGATCTTATAAATTTGAGCTCTATGCTTCGTTTCGTACTGGCTGGCCATGAGCACGACGTCTATATTTGCATACATGAAATCCAATCGGCGAAATGTTTCATCAATGACGCATCGGGGTGTCTGAGCCGCATTTTTTAAACTAAAAGAAATTTTTACACATTTCTGCAACGCCCACGATCAAGGGGTCTAGCAAATCTTAGGGAAGGTCTATTCCAAGTGATGGGCGTAAATGGGATGATGATGATGATGATTATGATGATGATGATTATTATTATGATAGTACGGAACACGTTGTTATGGTTGTATCAGCAATTCCCTGCTGTTTCTCCCTGTGTAATTGATTGTAAGCACGTATGAAGTTTATCTCAGGAAATGTTTTTATGATTTGCAAATCTGATGTAAAAATCTTGTAAATGTGGAATGAGATATCTTTTGGGTACGGTAATTCTGTTGGGAGATCTACAATCATGACAAGGTCAAAAGTTTTTTATGCCATACCAGGGACTGCTCGATTGACAATATTTATTCAATTGTAGCATCGTGTGAGATTCGGCTTTTGGTTTTCTGAGAGTTTTTTTTTTTTGTAGGTGTGAGACACCTGGGAATAGCATCGATTGCTTGACTTGTTTTAACGCTTTCGTGTCGTATCGTCTTTATTCTGTGTTTATTTGATTATCGTACGCACCACGAATTCTTGTTTAGCAGTAGTTAGTTTTTGTTGTTTGTTTTTTTTTCACTTTTTCTCATCAACTTTATAACGAAACGAAATAACGTTAAGTGAGCTCTCACTGGTTTGCATTCCATGGAGGTAGGCTACAACTACTAAAATGGAAAGATTGGGAGCCAGAAAACAAGTCCATAAACCACATTAATGAGGATCGTTTTTCTTTTAGCTTTTCTTAAAAGCTATTGTTCTAGGATTGACCCTAAAAGATTAGTTGTGTAACAAGTTTCTGAGCCATATACAGGATTATCAATAATTCAAAAATGGATGTACACGTATATTGTGTCTGTAATAATTAAGAGGCTTGGTAGGAGAGTGAAAAACTTTGAGTATTGGCTTGGAAGATGGAATCGATGATTCTAATAATGAAATATGCGGCGTTTGCTCATTTTTTTCCCGGCGTAGCATCTTGTCTTTAAGGATATCGAAATTTCTGACAATATATCTTGTCAGCCAAAGGAGACGAAGAGAGTTCTTGCAAGATGTCTCATCAGCTGCCCAATGACAATGAAATTTCTTGGGATATATAACACGTTAGAGACTCAGAGACAAAGGTATTTCTATCAAGATATCTAGTCAGCCGCCCAGAGACGAATTTCACCTAAGTTATCTCGTCAAGTGCTCTCGGATGTGACGAGATATCTCATAAATAATGTTTCCTCTGATTTTTTTCGAAATCAGTGGATGTTAGAATCTTATGCATTTTTTTCTTCTTGTAAGTCATTCTTTTCACAATAAAAACTCAAAAACCTAGCCACACGATTTGAATATCCTTACGCACATGCATTTCCTTTGTGTGCTGGTTGCAAAACGTTTGTACACACATGCATGAATACAGATTAGAAAGGGTTATGCCCAGCCGCTCTTAAATGGTTGAAGGGAAAGTCACCAAGTCCATCAGTATTTCAAGTTAGCAAACATATTTACAGGTAAAGTAGAAATTTTGAAAGAAAACGTTCTATTCTTTTCATGCTGAAACCATTTTGCAAAGAGAACTGGGGTACTTCTCTGTTATCAGTTCGCTACTCATATTCGTTATCTGTAAGGTTAGTTATCTGTTATCTTTAATTGCAAATGCTTCAGCTCATCAATTCGCGTATCATTTGTTTATGCGAATAAAGTTCAAGATTTATTTTGCCTCTTAGTCATAAAGATATGGAACTTACCTAGGACGGAGGAGAAGGATGTTTCCTTTCAGCAGTTCATGTGGTGCAATAGGAAGAATGATATCTTTGAAAGCATTTCAAACTTATTAGTTGCATTGTGCCAAGTATTATTTTGTATTCATCATTTACTTTGTGCGTGTGTACCCATGTGTAAGTTACTTTGAGAGTGAGAATCAAGACTATCAGCACAGTTACATATTCATGTGTGCGTATGTACCTGAGTGTAAGTTACTTTGAGAGTGAGAATCAAGACTATCAGCATGGTTACATTTTCATATGTGCGTATGTACCCATGTGTAAGTTACTTTGAGAGTGAGAATCAAGACCGTCAGCACGGTTACATATTCATATGTGCGTGTGTACCCAAGTGTAAGTTACTTTGAAAGTGAGAATCAAGACTGCCAGCACGGTTATATATTTATATGAGCGTATGTACCCAAGTGTAAGTTACTTTGAGAGTGAGAATCAAGACCGTCAGCACGGTTACATATTCATATGTGCGTGTGTACCCAAGTGTAAGTTACTTTGAAAGTGAGAATCAAGACTGTCAGCACGGTTATATATTTATATGAGCGTATGTACCCAAGTGTAAGTTACTTTGAGAGTGAGAATCAAGACTATCAGCACAGTTACATATTCATGTGTGCGTATGTACCTGAGTGTAAGTTACTTTGAGAGTGAGAATCAAGACTATCAGCATGGTTACATTTTCATATGTGCGTATGTACCCATGTGTAAGTTACTTTGAGAGTGAGAATCAAGACCGTCAGCACGGTTACATATTCATATGTGCGTGTGTACCCAAGTGTAAGTTACTTTGAAAGTGAGAATCAAGACTGTCAGCACGGTTATATATTTATATGAGCGTATGTACCCAAGTGTAAGTTACTTTGAGAGTGAGAATCAAGACTGTCAGCACGGTTACATATTCATATGTGCGTGTGTACCCAAGTGTAAGTTACTTTGAAAGTGAGAATCAAGACTGTCAGCACGGTTATATATTTATATGAGCGTATGTACCCAAGTGTAAGTTACTTTGAGAGTGAGAATCAAGACTGTCAGCACGGTTATATATTCATATGTGCGTATGTACCCAAGTGTAAGTTACTTTGAGAGTGAGAATCAAGACTGTCAGCACGGTTATATATTTATATGTGCGTATGTACCCAAGTGTAAGTTACTTTGAGAGTGAGAATCAAGACTGTCAGCACGGTTATATATTCATATGTGCGTATGTACCCAAGTGTAAGTTACTTTGAGAGTGAGAATCAAGACTGTCAGCACGGTTATATATTCATATGTGCGTGTGTACCCAAGTGTAAGTTACTTTGAGAGTGAGAATCAAGACTGTCAGCTCTGTTACAATTTTTAACATCATCACCAGCCTTATAGCGTCTGTCGTCAGACATAGACCATCACCAAGATTCACTAGATCACTCTATCTTGAGCGTAGCAGAGCTAATATTTTCTGAACATGTCTATTTTGTCACACCTTTTTATATTTTGCAAGCCATTGTTTTGCATATGATCTCTACGGATACACGTTGTGAGTTTTTATGTTCATCGGTCGTCGGACGTTCTTGCAACATGGCCATTTGTCATTTAAGTTTTTTGATGGATTCTATGATATTCTAGGTGCTTATTTTTCTTTAATATACACAACGCTGCTTTGTGATCTCTCCATGTGATGTTGAGCATGATTTTCTCATACGTATGTTGCATGATTGTCAGTTTGAAAGTGTGTGTATGTATGTGTATGTGTGTGTATACGTGTGTGTGTGTGTGTATGTGTGTGTGTGTGTGTGTGTGTTTGACAAGAAATTTCATATATGACAGTCTTAAAAGAAGCACGTTACAGGTTTATTTATTCACCGTATCCAGTCTTTGGGTGTATCAGCTGATTATGTACTCAATGGGTCTTTGGTTATCATAAGACGTGCACTCCGTAAATGAGAAATGATAGAACGTATATCTATTATACATCATAATATTTTCTTTCACTTTCTGAGATTTTTTTTTTCTGGATTTTTTTTCGATTTCAATCTCGATGGAATCACTCCGATGTCGATGCAATAGAATTTCAATAAAATCTTGAATCTTGAAGACATATTTGAATATTTGACCGAATAAGCTTATGCTGCATTGGAACACATCATGGTTCAATTGAGCCTACTTTGGTGAATATGCCACGAGGAAAAAATTACTTTTCCGTGTCCACTTTGGTTTTGTTATGTTTTTGTTTTTTGAGTTTTGGTTTGTTTTTTTTTGTTTTTATCAGTTTTTTTTGGGTTTTTTTTTGGTGGGGGTCTACTAAGTAACGTGTGAACAGGCGTTGTCATGCAGTACTATGACGTTCTAACTACCGAGTAATGTATATTGCCTTTTTTTGCGTCTGCTGCAGCGCTAAAACTTTGAATATGACGCCTATAATCCTTTACTGTAATACTTTCACCAAGCCTCATCAATTAGTAATTCAATCTGAATTCAGTCTATCAAACCCCAGCAAATATAGAGCAGTAACAATTTCCCGAAAGGTTAGGCTTTTGTGCCGATGCTCTTGTATGTTATGAATCCACCCAGTATCTTCTATATTTCAGATTGTCTTTGTGAACCCACCTTTCATCTCGACTGACACTCTTGAAATTTATATCACGTCTGGCAACAGGTGAAATTCTGATGACTGAAGACTGTCCTAATGTTTTGCCTTCACAAAATTGAACCCATTTTTTAATTCTTCGAATAATCCCCATACCTTGCTTGCGTCATACAACTGTTCAGTAAATGACACCAAGTCTCCAAGCCAATACTAACGTTGGTTTAGTGAGTCCATTGTCTAAAAGAGATTGCGAATCACCATACCCAAACTACCATGGTTTATCGTTGTGTGATTCGTCCTCCAAGTCGGATTTACTTTCAGTGAACATCCCAAACCTTTTACAACACGTACTGTTAAACAAACCATCTCCGTATACCCCAATCATTTTCCATGTACCAACAGTTGTATTGTCCAATTGGGAAAAAAAAAAGCATGCAGTGTCGCAAATGAATCTTGGTCATGACCTTTTCCATCATCTTTTTTCTTTTCAACATTGGATACGTCGACGCTAAATACAGAGCACTAAAAGCAAGTTTTTAAACGTGAATTAAGTCTCTAGTTTTCATTTTTTTTAAAAAGAAGTAGCCAGGAATTTTAAACACACCTAGAAAAATTATGAACTTTCATTATTTTCCTCCAACATATTTGTTCCATATTTATTGAATGATAACATGCTCATTAATTATACATGTATACCAGATGGAATGAAAATCTTCTGAAGTGAAATCGGAAACTTGGACTAGAAGCAGGATTGCCGGTTTCACATACTTTATTTAATTAGTTATATGTTCATAACGCTAAATTACAATGTTTATAAAGTGAATTCATCTACAGATTGAATGATGCTTGCTTAAAATCCACTGAGCATATATATATATATATATATATACATATATATATATATATATATATATATATATATATATATATATATATGTATAATTTGGATGATTAACCGTTAAATCCGGGAAGTGTTTGTTTCCATGGATGGACAGTTATATAGTATTGTGGTTGTGATAATTTTCCAAAAAAAATTTTCCTCGTCAGTAAGAATGTTTTTTATCGTTAAAAGATTTTGTCAGAGCAAACATATTAAAAGGCAAAAAAATCTTCGGACCACCACGTTCACACGATCCCCCCCCCCCTGCTAAAAAAAAAAAAGCGAAACACGGAGAAAATATGATGACGATACTTTCTTGGCAAAGAACACTGTTTTTCCATGAACCAGGTCAGGGGACAGACCATTCCATTCCCCAGATGAGATGTATTTTTTTTAGTATATATATATATTATAGTATATATATATATATATATATATATATATATATATATATATATATATATATATATATATATATATATATATATATATATATATATATGTACAGCTGTCTGTGGATGACACGATTATTAACGCTCCCTTATTCAGGGTGGAGCACTCTCTAAGTGAGGTATCTCGTTCATTGTAAGCTTATGCAATGCTCTTCCAAGATTGAATGTAGCATTCTGGTGGATGAGGTATATATACGATAAAGAAATATATATTGTTTAAATTAAATCACCTTGATCGTCCGGCACTGTGGAGTAGAGGGAGGATACCAGCCTCCGGGTCTGAAGCTAAGGTTTCGATCCCGCTGTGTGGTACTGGATGGCATTTTGGATAGTCTATGGCCACACCGAAATTTTGTAATACTACGAGACAGCTGTCTTTGGATGACATAATAATATATATATATCAATTCTATTTTTTAAACATTTATCA
This sequence comes from Thysanoteuthis rhombus, assembly GCA_963457665.1. Lineage (NCBI taxonomy): Eukaryota > Metazoa > Mollusca > Cephalopoda > Oegopsida > Thysanoteuthidae > Thysanoteuthis > Thysanoteuthis major. The sequence goes on along the minus strand of OY735206.1, from coordinate 55,440,987 downwards.
TAAACTCTTCATATATATATATATATATATGAGGAGAAAAGAGAGAGGGAAAGAAAGAAAGAAAGAGAGAGAGAGAGAAAAAATAATTTTTTTTCATCTGGGATGATGTCTTTTCCTCATATATTTCCTTTTGACACACAATAAAATAAGCTGTTCAGACAACTGATTATTGCTTGGGAATATTTCCACACAACATAAAAGTCTGACGTCAATGCAATTTGAAGGCAAAAAATACTTAGTATCACAAAAGTCTGATGACGATGTAAAAGACACTTTTCTCTCCGTCTTCCGTGAGAAACGAACTCAGGCAACATTATTTCTTTCTCAGGAACTTCAAAGGTCTCGCACAAAAGGGAAGATGGTGCGTGGGGTGTGGACACATTTTTTCAGTGTCTGTCTCTCTATGTCTGCAATGATAGTGGCAACTCATCAGATGGACTTGAAGCAATTAGCACCACAAATACGCAAGCTGCATAGTTTGGTATTTCATACACACACCCATAGTCTACATGAGTAATCACGCAAGCACAAACACACGTACGCGCTCGTAATCACGCACACTAACTAGCACACACAAATAAAGACATAATTACACTTACATTCTATCACACACGTAATTACGCATAAATAGTGTTACACATCGACACACGTAATCATACATACATATATATATATATATATATATATATATATATATATATATATATGTATAGATATAGATATATAGATATATAGATATATATATACACACATATATGTATCATCATCATTATCATCAGTCATTTAACGTCCGTCGTTGGACATAAACCTTACCCAGGATTCGCCACACTCCTCTATCATAGGCGTCGTGGAGCTAGTACTTACAGAATTTGTCTAGCTCGTTTCTCCATCAAATATTCTGCTGGCCTCAATTGCGCATGTGATCTTGGGTGATCCATGTTTTGAGTCGTGATGTCCATCGGTTGTCTGCCAGTCTTGCAACATGGCTAGCCCACTGCCATTTTAATGGATTCTATGCGGAGTAAAGTGTAAGCATAATCAGACACACACACACAAAAATTACCATGTGCACGTAAACACGTTCTTAAACTATCAAACACACTCATATTCACGTGTACACATTATAATGCATACGTAACCAAATATATACACCACTTTATATTCGTAATCATGCATACACATTATCACTCATATACGCACATCATCACACGTTTGGTCTATCAAACGCATAATCAAGCGTATAACCAATCATAAACACGTAATCCTGCATACACAATCACGCTTAACTGTACACACGAAATGATATATTCACACTCTTGCTCACAGATGAGATTAGGTATATGCGTGACCATGCATATCCTAACGCATACTGACACAATATCATACATAGAAACATGACAATACTTATCCATGAATTCTCACAGATGTACACGTGACTATAAATACAGGTAATCTTAAACGTACATACACATAAACTTACGTACACAGACGGAAGCCGATAACAAGAGTAAGACTGGGGGTAGAGAGTAAGTGGTTGAGAGAGGAAGCGAAATACGGTGAAGATTAAAGCAGGTACGTGGGTGACATTCCCTTGTGAACAGGTCAAGACCGGATATCAAAGTCTGTTAAGTACAGAACGTTACACATACACAAGCACACACACACACACACACACACACACATATATATATATATATATATATATATTTATATATATATATTTTTATATATATATATATATATGTATATATATATTTATATATATATATATATATATATATATATATATATATATATATATATATATATATATATATATATATATATATATATATATATATAGTGATAATAATGAATAGAGTAGAACTCACTTGAAAATCGCTGAGGCACGAAACAAATTTGTAGTGAGGATTTCATAAGTATTTATTATATATATAAATATTTACACACACACATACATGTATGTACATTATGAATGTATGTATAGTCTAGAAAACTTTACAGCTTTAAACACTAAACACATTTTTAAAAAATATAATTTTATTCAGTATTTTTTTTTTTATGTTGTATTCTTTCTTTTTGGAATTATGTGTGAATTTCCTCGAGTTGGGATCATCAATTGTTTACTGTATAACCGTTTGGGGGATTTCAAAAACAAAACAGTTATATCAACATGACATTCAAGCAGTGTTTATAAGACACCACCTCTTTTCACGATTTTGATATACAGTTTATATCATAAATATAGTGTGTTATTTTATTCAGGCTATTATCATAATGTATCATATATGGATATTATCTTATACTACACATCATTTGATGATTTAAAACAGTGTTTTCTTAGGTAAGTCATGTAAAAAATGTATACAACGATAGGGATTAGTAAGTATAACTACAGATGTTAGTTCAAATCACTTTTATTGAGAGTTCACCGTGTGAATATTGAATCTGTTGTATTGGATTTATCCTCAGACTACATGCGAACCAACTTACGATATCATCTTCAAGAATACTAATTACACAGAAAAAAAAGTTGATTTTCTATCCGCATTTTCAACCGATGAATGCAACAATTTTTTTCCATAAATTTAAAGTTGATTTTTCGAAGACGTATAATATCTCGTTTCCATTAATTTGTTTTTTCTATCAAATGTATTATCTTTATATTTATAGTTGAAACGGAACCGAACTGATCTCCAGTCAGTAGCAACACCTCAATGGGCGATTCAATTGATATACTTAGACGATTTTTTACTTAACATTATCAAGCTCAACTTTCAAGAACCAGATGATCTCAATAATCCTAAAAATATAAGAGTAAACAACAAATGCATTCTCCCAATTTCACCTATGGAGATGAAACATGGAACCTAACAAAGAGACAGACCAACAAACTGAGAAGTATGCAACGTGTGCATGATAGAATCATGTTCAACCTTACATGGAGATATCACTAGACAGCACAGTATATAAGGAAGAAAACGGATGTCCGTAACATCATAGAAACTATCAAAAGAACTCAAATGGTTATGGGCAGGCCATGTTGAAAGAATGAAAGAAAACCAATCGACATCACGTCTCACAACATGTATCCCCAGAGATCACATAAACAACTGAGGCCGATAGAACATAAGATGGAAAGATGAACAGGACAAATTCAGGAAATACTGGATCATCCACGCCCACAATAGAGAAGTGCGGTGAATCCTATGTCCAGCGACGGACATTAAAAGATTGATGATGATGATTCCATGTTTGATCTCCCATACTGCCCAACTACCAATCAGTCACACCAAAGTCAGATAATAATGAACAGAGTAGAACTCACGTGTAAACAACACGATAGGTGTGATAAAGACTAGAACCAGGGAAGTGGAAAACCCCTTCCCTGGTTCCAGTCAATTCAATGATTTTTCACGCCGACAAAAACTAGATTCATCTCTTTTGGTTATCTAATTCCACTAGCATCAATACAAATGTATTCATCTTAATATACATTATTCATTTACTCAATTTAATACACTCGTTTTTCACTCACACACACACACACACACACACACATATATATATATATATATATATGTGTGTGTGTGTGTGTGTATATATATATACTTCATTACTAATATATATATATATATATATATATATATATCACTTCATTACTAATGATGGAGGATTATTCCACACACAGGTAACGCTGTCAATGGTCTCACTACTATGAAAAAGCATTCCAACAAATTTGAATGTAGACACACCCACCTCAAAAACGCACATTTACACACGTTACTTATTCACATACAATTTTCTCAATGAGAGGCGCCAGACGAAACAACATATACACACACAAAACCTTTTTTCAATTTCACTGATACACTAATCTCAACTTTGACCCAAAGACATCCTTTTTTTGCTAATGAAGATAACAATTTAGAGAAACAGAAAAACTCGTATACTCTCTTCCCTCTTCTACAAACCTTGTTATTTGTAAAATAATATCATTTTTCCCATTTGATATTTGATAACGAGAGCAAACAGTCTCTCGAAACATGTAACAAGAATAAATTTGATCCAGTTTCCTATATTTTGTATTCCCATATTGTCCATTAAATTCGTCATTATGTTGGATGAATCTCATCCTTTACTCACAACACACACACACACACACACATATATATATATATATATATATATATATATATATATATATATATATATACTGATCAATAAAGAACTGCTAAATCGGCTTCGTTGTCATTACAGTCCAACATAGTGGCCTATATATGTTATTTGATTGTTCATTGTTGCTCTTTATTGCATAGGAGATATTGATGTGGTTTTTCTATTTATTGATATTACTTGGGATTTTTTTTTTCGTTTTCTACTTTTTCAATATCATTTTGTTTTTGCTTTTTTAATCTTCTTCTCTGCATTAATTTACTTTCCAATGCCCTCAGGCATCGCAATATTAATAAGGAATGAAGTTTCTGCCATCTTATATGAGTTTTTTTTTGTTTTTTTTGTTTTTTTCTCTGGTGAGTTTGCCGCTTTATATCTGCCTGTATAGCCACGGCAGACTATGTTTGTTTTTTATTAATGATATTTATGACCGCACCTGGGACAAGTTCAGACGGGAGCCATGGCACATCATGGCTCAGTACTTTGCAAATCGAACTGAACTTTCTTCTTTATCGCACCTATCGTGTTGCCACATAAGAACACACTAAAATTCTTTTACATGGTTTCTTTTATTGATGACATAATCTTTCCTTCCTTTTAATCATTTTTCTAGATCGCAAAATTTAAAAGGGATGGGGGGTTCTCTATTTATGACATAACTTTACTGCTCAATCCTCATCTATAAGTTGAGGTTTGGGGGTTGTAAAAATTACGTGGAAGGAATTTTCACTTACATGGGGTCAAAATGGAGGAGATTATTTTTTTCAGTTCTAGAGTTCAAAATCAGTGGTAAATATTTTTTTGGAGACAAGATTGAAGGCACATTTCTTTCATTGGTAGGGGTCAAAACTGAGGGAAATTTTTCTTTTTGATTTTAATGTTCAAACTCGAGGGCTAAGATTTTTTTTAATTTTTGATACCAGAATCTTAGAGGATCTTCTCTCATCTTTTATTGGTCAAAATGGAGGAAGAAAGTTTTTCCATTTTCAAGGTTGAAAATTGAGAAAGGAATTTATTTTTATTTTCAGGTGGTAAAAATATAAAGGGAAACTTTTTTTCATTTCTTGGGATCAAAAACATTTTGGGGGTGGGCTGAGGAAACAATTTATTCCCGACGTGATAAGGAGTAAATGTCGAAAGTGTCCGCCTTGTACCTGCATTGGTGTCGTGTTTACGCGTCACAGAGAGCAAGCCAAACCAAACCAGCAAAAGAATTACATACAGCGATGTTGACACTTTTGCTCAGTTTTGATTGTCGGTTGCTAGTCGGTTAGTTTTGAATAACAATCAGAATCCCATTTATTTTTTCTTATAACTCAATATATGATGGTTCAATTCTACTCTAAAGTGAGATATTTTGAAACGTTTTTGTTACTCTCAAATATAAAGATTTGAGAGTTGACATCCTAAAACATAGAATTTACTTGATTAAGTTTTTTATAAGATTAACTTGTTTTTTTTCTAAGATGGAATATGAATATTTTAAGAGAATAACTATACGGTATAATGAGTGAAACTAAATTATCGGATCCACAAAAAGTATGTCGGCTAATTATCATTTTTCTTAATGAAAAAATTCGACGAAAAGTTCGTTAGTATATACGAAACCATCACTGGCAAATTAGTCTGGTCATGATTTTATCACATATTGGCAGCAGCCATCATATATCAGCAGCAGATATCGCATATTAGCAGCAGTTTTGCTTACATACACTTACTTTCAATATATTATCAACATCATCATCAGCAGCAGCTACTATATGCTTACCGCTGGATAAAGGCCATTCCAATTTCCCTCTACAACGACTGCAACTGCGCCAACATCTGTCTCGACTTACGTTCAAACCCCTCTATCTCATCCCTCCATCTTCTGTCTCTTTCTTCTCCCACTGCGTTTATGTGCCCCCACCATCTCATTTTTGTTGATGGTATGATATCTTGATATAATTAATGTTTGTATAATATTCTTCACTCTAGTCTTTCTCCTGATCGATGTTGATTTTTCTCTTAGAGTTGTCCCTGGCATTGCTCTTTCCATGATTCTTTATGCGATTCTGAGGTGGTTCTCCACTTGTTTCGTTATGTTCCTTGTTTCAAATCTGTTAATCATTTCTTGCGTTGGGTTTTCAATTGAATACTTTATGCTTCAAGCACGTTATCAAGATGCTCTACCATATGTCTGTATTCGCACCAGAAGATGTTCAGCCAATTTACATGCTTCGTTTTATTCTATTTCCATTGTTTTTCTTTAACCTCGTTACCTCTGCGATGTATCATCATCCTCAGTCTTTTAACGTCCGTTGTTGGGTATGAACCTTCCCCGGGATTCGCCACAATTCACTATCATGGGCATCGTGGAGCCAGTATCTCCTGAATCTGTCAAGTTCATCTCTCCATCTTATGTTCTGTCGGCCTCGGTTTCTCATGTGATCTCTGGGTATCCATGTTGTGAGACGTGATGTCCATCGTTTGTCTGCCATTCTTGCAACATGGCCTGCCCATTGCCATTTGAGTTTTTTAGTAGTTTCTATGATGTCACAGACACCCGTTGTCTTCCTTATATACTGTGTTGTCGTGATCTCTCCATGTAAGGTTGAGCATGATTCTCTCATCAGATCCTATTCCTAGACCTGGCACTGCAACGATTAGACTACATAGATATACAAATAAAATAAAGATAATGAAGTGGAAGATATGCGAGACAAGGAGAATAAAATATCACCTAAATTATTCAAAGCGAGCTTTGAAAGCGTTCTCCGGAAAACGGGTGAGGGGTGAATGGGAGTAAACATAGGCAGAGAATATTCAAACAACTTGAGATTTGCCAATGCTGTCTCCATGACGTCAAAAGTGTTAGGAGAATTACTAAAATTATTGATTGTTTTTGAGAGACAAAGTAAAAAATTAGGCATGAAAATGAATTGGACTAAGACAAAAGTAAAGTTCAACGATGTAGTTCCCCATAAGACTCTAGGGGAATCAGATAATGATCATTCTATTACACTGAGGATAATAATTTTGGTCGATGATATGTTATCATTATTGGCAATATTGTATCTCGTTTTTATTCTGTCATGTGTGTCTATTTTTCATCGTAATGATAATGTTCGTTCTATCCTTGTAATTGTATTACAGTATTCATTATTGTATCACTATTTGTTTGTTCAATCCATGACATCAAACGTAGGATTTATCAAACAGTGAGATCAAAACTACCATTCATTGTAATGATTACATAGATGGTGACGCAGCAAATTCTAGCAGTTTGGGAAAATGGAACCATAATCACACTTGTATTTGAATCCGGATATCTTGATAATGTTTTTTCTTTCTATTGCTATTTGACTCCTCCTCTGTTCACCTTTTGTGATTTCGTACATTTTTTTTTTTTTTGACAAACTAGATATTTTAGATCGATAGGGAAATGTTTGATAATTAGACACCGAACTTTGCAATTTCGTAAAAAAAAAATTTGGTTTTCAATCTTTACATTGTGCATTTAAAATGAGGATGAAACAAACGTTAGTGGTTTAGAACTAAGGTAATCTTCGCTGATATAATATATCATGGATTTGCATTTTTACACGAAAAGTCATTCGGTAGTTGCCGGGTATTAGCAAGTCTCCAAGAATATCTACGAGCTCGACTGTCGATGTCCTCCGATTTAGCCCCAAGAGTCCATTAACCAGGTTTTAGTGTGCTAGTCATTGTACTCATGATACGAATGCATCATTGATCTTGTCTTCGATAATTCTTAAAAGGATACTTTGCTTTCTTTAAAAGTAACCTCCTCAACTGCCAAAACGACAATGCCCATAATCTAACTCTATTTTTGTATCATTAATTTTAACTTGCTTTTACCTTCATCCTAATTTACATGTTAGGTGAGCACAAATAATTCCGGCGAAAAATGTTTTCCGATTGTGCATTCAGTATGTAGTTTCCGAGAAGAGAGTTGAGAAATTTAATGGAGTGATAACAAGACAGCACACTGTATTAGAAAACATACAGAGGTCACAGATATCTGAGAAACAGAAACTCAAACTGCAACAGGTTGGCTATGTTTTAAGAAGACCAGGCAACTGCTGGACATCTCAACTCACAATGTGTATCCCCAAAGATCATATGCAATATCATGGCGAACAACAACAAAAAAAAATAATGAGATGAACTTGACAAGTTCAGAGAGTATTGGTTCCATGACTCCTATGATAAATATGTCTGGCAAATAATGGGCAAGTTTCATGTCCAACGACGGGTTTTCGTCAAACCCAAGTCGTTTACACATTCCCCTGATTCTTGTCTCTCCCGTCTTTCTCTCACTGTTTTTGTTTAATTCCAGCTAAGCCAGTTCACTACATTCACTTACAATGGCGTTTGTAGTTTTACCATTTTCTCCACCAAGACGGATATTTTCTTTGTCTACATTTTGTAAATTTTTGCCTTGACATAATTATTTTTTATCAACAATACGAAAAACCGTCAACCACAACTGTTAACAAAATTGTCAACATGAATTTCTTCCGTTTTCAAGATTGTCTAGCTTGCTTGCAATACACGTATGTACATACGTATATTGCAGAATAGGCTACATAAAAAAGTTTGTTTTTTGTGGAAAGTTCAATTTACAATGTACATTTATGCTCAATTGATCCCTCAGTTTGTGTCCGGTAGATTTTTTTTTACAATGCAAACCTTTTTAATTATAACTGCGCAACAAATAGCAAAAGAAATAACGTTTCGTTGATCACACAATTTCGGAGGTGTTTCATTGATCACCCCAAGAGACGTTCGTCACCCGATGGTTTCTATTGAGTAACTAATCAGACCTGGTATTGTTATTCTTTCTTTTATTTTCAAGTCTCTATTCCAGTTTTCGTTATTTTGTTTGTTTTTTTTGTTTGTTTTTTTTTCTTTTCTTCTTGTTTTGCTCCTTTTATCCCATTCTTTTTTTTCTTCACCTTTTCCTTTTTCAGATTGCAGAACGTGACGTAACCAAAAACATCTACAAAAGCCCCCTATTTATTCTTTTCCTTTCGGCGAAGCACTGACTGTTCACGAGGACGTTGAGAAACAAGAATATTTTATGACATCCCCATCGGCGCCAAAATAGCCGTACACAGAGTTATTGTCACATACGCTAACCAACCCACCCGCGTGAGCTCATTGCACATGCATGCACACACACAAACACACACACACACACACACATACACACACATTCACATATAGATGTATAATATAAGAGATATATATCAATTACGTACATAATTTCTGCCTGACGTGAACACACTACAATGAATGTTGGATATGTTTGTTTGTCCGTGTGAACTTGTATCAGCAAATTAAAATAAATAAAAACGTCGCCACTTCAAGGGCACACAAACATACGTGAATATTTGTTTGACATATATGTATGTATCTATGTATGTTACAAATGTGTGTAGTGGGCTACTTACGGAAGAGAGATTAGGTCTACATTTTCATCGGACTAGCAATAATACCTGATGTTGTCTGGTAGGAAATAACTACAAATATAACAATACTGTTTACCATTGCTTTACACTCCTAAGAAAAAGATATAAGGAAAAATTCCCCAATATCCTCTGTGCTTCTGATACGTAGATGTGAAAAACGCTCCTGTTCGATTTTGACTCCTCAAAATGAAGGAAAAAAAAGATCTCCCTGACTTTGACCGCTAAAAGCATAAAGAAAAATTACTCTATCCCGATATGACCCCCAAAAGTGAGGGGGAAATTCCCCCTTAGTTTTGATCCTTAAAGGTAGAAAAAAAACTCGATTTTCACCCATGAAAGGAAGTTCTCCCT
>OY735206.1:55345983-55428483 GCA_963457665.1 Thysanoteuthis rhombus | reverse complement strand
CCAATCAGATTTAAACTTTCTTTTTACCATTCTTCAACTCATAATATCTCAAGTTCTTCTGCAAATTGCGTTTGATTTTCTTGAATTATTTTTTCTGATTTTGATTTTTGCTATATCTTCTCCGTTATGTCATTGGTTTGTGGACTTTTAAAATTGTTTGAAATATCATACCGGTTAAGATATCTAATCGTCATGTTTGTGGTCTTTTACTAGTAACTATTCTTTATTCCCTCGTTCATTAATCTCCTGAAGAGGGAGTAAGGTTTTAATCTCTGTGCCTACGGCTGATTATCATTAAAAAACTTTGGTTATATTGAAGTGTCGGTGACACTTCATATCAGTTGTGTTGGAGCTCAGTATTAAGTGGGGTGCGTTTAGTAACAGGATATATATCATATAGTTGTATAACTGTCACTTAGTTCTAGGGTTGGCCTTAGATGCCATTCGTTGTTTCCAGTTTATCTCCTTATGTTCTTAGTAAGTCAACTTCCATATATCTAAAATGATTATGATATTATATTGTGATTCGACTAAGTATCTACCAAGAATAGTCAAACGTGTGGAATCATCATCGTCATCATCATTATCATCATCGGTCTTTTAACGTTCGTCGTTGGACAGAGACCTCCCCTAGGATTCGTCAAACTTCTCTATCGTGTTTGTCGCAGAGCCAGTACTTTCTGAATTTGTCCAGTTCGTCTCTGTATCTAGAACTCAGCCGACCTCAGTTGCACATGTGATCTCTGGGGATCCATATTGTGAGTCATGTCATTCTTGCAACATGGCCTGTCCATAGTCATTTGAGTTTTTTCAATTGATTTTATGATTTTTTGGACTCCTGTCTTCTCCCGGGTGTATTGTGCCATCTTTTAGTTCCTCCATGTAAGCTTGAGCATAATTCTTTCGTGTACACGTTACATGGTTCTCTGTTTGTGGATCTGTCTCTTGGTTAGGTTCCATGTTTCAACTCCCCAAGTGACTATATGGAGGATGCATTGGTTGTTTACCCTCCTTTTGAGGAGTTATGGGACCTTCTTATTTTTGAAAGTTGAGTTTGCTGTCGAGTAGCAAGTTAGAAATTAATTTGCATCATCGGCGGGGGGGGGGGTAATCCATACACAATTACCGCTTTTACGTAACCCACACAGCATATCACCAAAATTCTATGTCTGTCCACATTATATCCTCAAAAGTTCTCAATGAATATCGATGAAGTTGGTGGAAGGTTGGACAATAGGCAACATGATAAGTGATTGAATTTTGAGGTTGACACTTGCACAATTATGTAGTAGTTATATGACCATATCACATATTATCCAGTGCACGAAGCTGACGAATATTACGATTGACAATCGGGGCCACTTTCTTTATACGATACCAAAAACAGCTTTCACTGTCAATAGCATTTCAGAAACAATATGATATCTTTGCTCCATTGTGCATCCGTGGAAGATCGCGATAGAAGATGAAAGAATTCAAGAAAAAATAGACAAATCTCTTACCTAACGAGAATGACGGAAGAGAACCAATTCCGGCCCAAAACAATGTCTTGCTGAGTAATTTGATGCTCGCAACGTTCATGAAATATAAAACATTATATAAGTTTGGTTTTCGTCTTCTTTTTATTCGAATTTTATAACCCCTTAGAAACTTTTTTGGTAAAATTAAAAAGTGTATCCTGAATTCTAATCATATCAATATTTACAAAGACTCTCTCTCTCTCTCTCTCTCTCTCTCTCTCTCTCTCTCTCTCTCTCTCTCTCTCTCTCTCTCTCTCTCTCTATTTACACGTCCACTCGACATTAAGTAGACGAGTAGTTGAACTGGTATTTTCAAGTGGTATAATTAATTTTTTCTGGCAAGACATGGAATCTAATACGGTTTAACACAATGAAGTGCTTACCCGAAGCGTCGCTCAAGTAGCTTACGATATATTTTCTGGCACATCCCTCTCTGGAAAATTTGATACAACTGCCTTGCTGAGTGAATCGAAGCCAGGTCTGTTGGGATCGTCCTTGTACATATATTTCATAAGGTATCGAATGAAAATCTCATACCTAAATTCAATCATATTTTATTCATAACTTTGAAACTATATCGTAGAATGAATCACCGTCAACGTTATGACTACATCAACGATTAGAAGAATAGTTTAAATTGTCCTAATGAAAGTTGATGTCAACCATATTTGCTTGAAACTGACTCTTGAGCAGTTTGTTTCAATTTACACGGCACAAAAGGTTTTCAAAGTACAGAACTCTTGTAATTTCCTGGTTGATTTGACCATCATAAGCTAAATATAAACAGTTAAATAAAATAGGAAGAAATGCTCAAGATTCTGATAAAGGGAGCACAAACATTTTTGACATAATTTTCAGCTTTATTTCTTTATCTTTCTTTCTGTATTTTCGCATAGATCTGCAACGGAAATTATCTTCTTATATAAGTGAATAGACATAGATCGATACCAAAAAATTGGAAGGGGCTATCAATAAATTAGTTACTTCTTTTGTGTTTCTTTTGGTCAATGATTACTCAAAAATACTGAATTTTCAAAAATGATAAGCGTGAATGTTGTCAGACACAAACCAAGGAATCTATTTAGCATGAGCTTAGCATGAACTTTCACAGAAAATTGAATCCCCCTCTATTGGGGTGGACAGAAAAAAAGGGGTGAATGTTGAAAAGTTCAGCTTTCTAGTTTCGTAGGGGAGGCTGATATGCTTGATACGTGGAATCAGCCAACCAGAACAACATGAAAAGAGAAACTTACGTTGAGTATTTCTGATAATATTTACAAATTTATATCTTCATTGGGTGAAGCGTGAAATACATCTTGCAAATAGATTGGCCCCATTGATTACTTCTGGATACCTGAAATGTTTATATCAATTAATTCTTTGAATTTCATATATTTTTGTATGTTTTCATAAGCAGATACAGACAACGTCGTCTCTGCCAAATCTGTGAGCATTGTTAAAAGATTATGATCTCACACAGAGCATCGCTGTGAATTATTTTTGTTACATGGGTTCGATCTCAACTGAGCACATCACTTTTATGCCTTTTGTCCATACTAAGGTAATCTTAGTAAATATCGGTTATCATCTTGACTCATCATTAAGATTTATAACGACATACAATGGTTCGAATATTTTACAACTGTATTCATAAACAATATAAAATAATTGCATTCTGGGTAGGATGCACGATATCTTCCTTTGATGTTATTCATAGTAGAACATTACAGGATCCAAACAGTTATGATCAGGTATTATTCATGTCCAAACTCTTCAGTATTGAAACATTGCAGCAAAAAATATGAATATTTTGCCGTCCAAAAATGAGTATTACCCAACAAAAAATATTCTTGGTAGAGTTTCATTGCTGTAGAGTTTGGTTCTAAATGATACTTGACAATATCCGTTTTGTATAATGTTTCTAAAAGATCCTTGTTACATTTTATTTAGAAGGAGATCAAGTTTCTGTTTTATTCAAGTAGTAAGGATATACTCACTTATAGGTGTCACTGTATATCTGCTACTTTTGAAGTTATATTTTGACTTCATGATCTATACTTGAGTTTCGGTTTTAGCACTGTGATTTAGTCTGTCTTTTATTTTTGGAATCATGACTTTTCAAAGATTTCCACAGAATAATACTTGCAACAAATCTGCAGGTGGAGAAGCTGCGATGAAAGATACGCATATTTCACAATGTTTTTTTTTTGCAATTGTTCTTATCTTGTTTCTCTCTCTCTCTCACTCTCTCTCTCTCTCTCTCCTTCACTTTCTTTCTTTTCTCCTTTTCTTCCCCTCTCTCACACCTGCCCTTTTCCTCTGTCTCTTTTTATTTCCCCCTCCTCTCTCTCTCTCTCACTTTTTTCTCCCCCGCTTGCGCTCTAGTTTATTACTTCCTTTGTTCTTCATTTTTATATGTTTTTTCATCTCTTTGATTATTTCCTTCCTATGATTTCTGTCGCTCTTTTACCTCTGCTTGATTCATTCCTTCATCTTTCCTCTTCTTCCTTATTTCATTTTCCTTTTTTGTCTCCTTTCAATATCCTTCTCCGAATCTGATTTCTGCTTTTGCTTTTATTACATTCTTCTTCTACCCCCTTTCTTTCCCTCTCAATGAAAACCTGTTTTTTTCCCAGACTGTACATCAAAACTGATGAAATTTGTTTTAAGAACGAATGTTAGCTGCATATAATGACAAATCTTTTCAGATTAATATCAATAAAGATATGAGGTTTATATCATAATATTCATCATTTCTATACTACTGTAATTTGTCTGAAGTTGACTGAACGAATTTCGATTTTTCCACATAACACATTTCCCTATAACTAACAATCTCTTGTTCCAAAATCTGTGCTGACTTCCATGTTTTTTCCCATATTAAGAATGGCTTTCCAATATTTTTTCAAAATAATTATTGTCAACTTTATCAAGTTTAAATCTTTTGCAAGTACATTTGTAGTCATTATATCAGCTGTGTTTCCAACTATTTCACGCTCTTTTTCTAAAGTTTCATCAAGATGAATTCTTCTATAAGCAACTCCTGCAATTCTTGCACATTTTCATTCTATCTGGAAAATCTCATGTTAAATGAACTCAGATTTTCTGGAAAATGTCAGATTGATCATGTTATAACGGAATAACTGGAAGAATGAAACAGATAATGGTTTTCCCCGAAATACTTTTTTGCTTCAATACTTCTATTTTCTTGCCAACCATCCCAGAACATTAGTGCCCCCAATGTGAGTCTACAAGTCCATTACGGGGTTTTCAGCAAAGTCTGGCATTTTCACTTTAAAATGTTCGATGAATGCGATGGTGATTTGTAGGGGTGAGTATAATGACAAGGGAGCAGATCATACTTGAAATAAATGTTTTTTGTGGGTGGGGGTCATGATTAAGATATGGACTTATTGAGGAACCTCTGCGATTATATGAAGTTAAATAAATACTGCTACTAGTGTTCCATTTCATAGAGTTACAAGTTTACCTCAAACAAAACGGGCGTAAACATGTCACCGGAATAAGATGATGCTTGCAGACTATTTATCTCATTGATACACTTGTCTTTGTCTCGTTTGGTTACATTAATGATAACGATACTTTTTTGTGTGATGGGAAAAAAATTGGGGTTTACAAAACCTGCGTGGAAATCTTCGAGCTTCGAAACACACCAACGTAGATGCTGTCCCACATACACCAACAGTTTTAGATGGGTGATGCGTTCAAAGGAATGCGGGAAAGACAAGAAAGGCCATAAGAGAGGAGACTGGCTACTTCGACAAATGAAGAAAATGTGAGTCCAGAAACTAGAGTCCATTGACCATCAATGCGATAGCTACTAAAGTCGGGATCTCACATGTTTTGGCATTTCCAATTTTATACGAGCATTTTGGTCTCATCAACCTTTTGTGAAGATCAGCAGGCTAGCTTTTCCATCAGTCTTTTGGGTAAGATTGAAGCAGTTTGAGGCGATTTTATGGTACACATTTTACCTTAAGACTTTCCTGGGAGCGAGGTAAAATCAAACCGAGTGGATCTGCTAGGGTAGTCAAATTCAAGACAGGGGGTCATCAATAAAGGTGACGGCAACTGTTGGAATTATAAAGGGGCAATCATGACAGGCTTTCTCGAAAGAGACAAGACGATCATGTGAGCTTATGATGAACAAGTCTTGAGAAAATTACCAGGTAAGTCATAGTCTTCGTGGTTAGAGATGACCGTTCTACGAGATTTACCAAACCCACCCTGCAGTCCTAATGTTGTCTTTTTAGACTCTCTTTTGTTCGCAAATCTCATTTTGAATGAACTCTAGTGGGTCCCTTGATGATGCTTACTTTACCGTTTTAACTTGATGTAAATCAAAGAAGCAACATCCTTCAGAAGTTTTAAACAGGTGAAACATCGCTTTTAGAAGTGTATAAACTTATACGGAGCATATTCCCGAAGGCAAAAGCTCCATATGTTGATATGTTTGTTTGATAAAGTTTTCTATGATTTTGGTTTACCGTTTTATCTATCTATCTATCTATCTCTCTCTCTCTCTCTCTCTCTATATATATATATATATATATATATATATATATATATATATTCGATTCTTTCTTAATGCATACCCCACACTATATATCTATCTCTCTCTCTCTCTCTCTCTATATATATATATATATATATATATATATATATATATATATATAGAGAGAGAGAGAGAGAGAGAGAGAGAGAGAGAGAGAGAGAGATAGTGTGGGGTATGCATTAAGAAAGAATCGAACTTATTATACTAACAATAGTGCAATAGTGTAATGTTAACCAGGATTTCTCTCAAGGTACCTGGTGCTTATTTGTTGTGCTTTATCTTACTTTGACACAAGGTCAGGGTAATGGGAACACAAATTGATAATTAAATCCCATATGCAAGCAAATAAGCCTGCAAGACATCTATTAACAGTCGAGGTCTTTATGGTTCTTGTTTATTTCTTGATGTTTCTCAAGTAGATCTAAGTACAACACCAGTTCAGATGCTGGAGTTCAACAGCAGCAGCAACTTGATTGCGTCCATCATTTGACACAGACCTTCCCAAGATTTGCCAGACCTCTTTATTATAGGCAACATGGAGCAAGCATTTTTCAAATTTATATAGCTCGACACAACATCTGATTTTCTTCTGACCATAGTTTCGCATATAATTTGGGGGTGGATCCAGCAGTTGCCTGACATACTTGCAACATGTCCAGCCCATTGCCATCATAGTTTTCAAACAGTTTCGATGATGTCTCAGACTATCTTCTCTCTGATATATTGCGCTATCTTATGATTTTTCCATATGAGGTTGAGTATGATTCTCTCATGTGCACGTTGCATGGCTCTAAGTTCAAGGGCCGATCTTTAGGTTATGTTGCATTTTCAGCTCCATAGGTGACTATCAGTAGGATACTTTGATTGCATACCCTTCAATTTAGGACTGGTGGGATTTTCTTGTTCTTGGAGGTCAAGCTTGCTCAATCGAAAGCTTGCCAAGTTAGTGAATTCTTCACTTCATTTTTCCTTCTTTTGATAACTTCATAGAGACTGTCCTAGGTAAATGTAGTGGTTTACTTTCTCCAGTTCTGCATTTTCGATTTTGATCGTTCAGTTTTTGTCCCCAACATATTGTACATGATATTTGTTTTTCTGAAGTTCATGTGGAAGTCAACTTTCTTGCTTGCTTCGTTTAATTCGTTTCGTATTACTTGGTGATCGTGAAGGTTCTTGGCGAAAAGAAAATTGTTTTCCGTCGATCTCACAAGTGATAAGAGCTTACAAAACTTTAAAACAAACATTCGAAATTCTGGCTTTTTAGGGTAGGAGAGACACTGACCATTTGGGACCGCGGTATATAAGCAACTATATTGAACTGGTAACGTTTTTCTTACATTTTTCCCGTTGTGTGATTTCCCACATGTATTTTCTCCATCTTAGCTGTTTTATTTTTTATTGTTGTATTTTTAATCATTCATGTTTCGGAAATTTGTTTTTCATCTGGCTTTACTTTTCTTCTTTTTGCTTCTCTTAGTCTCTTGTATTACTTTTTTCTTTCTCATTTTGGTCTGCCTTTCTTCTTTTTTTGCCATTTTCTCTATGGTTTTTTTCTTTTTTTCTTCTTCTTGTTTTTTCCTTTCTTCTTTATTTTATTTGTATTTTTTCGTTACTCTTCCTTTTTTTTTCCTTTTTTCTTTCTCGTGCATCCCAATGGTTGTTTCTGTCTTTTTTCTTTATCATTTCTTATTCTATTATTTTTTTCTTCCCTCACTCGTCTGTTACTTGGTCATTTGTTTCTTTTTTATTCTTTTAACTCACTTTATCTTTTTTTTTACACTTTTTTCCTACATCTTTCTTTCTGTTTTATTCTCCCTTTCTTTTTTATCTTTGGCTTCTGTTTTTGTTTATCCCTTCGCCCTTTCTTTTTTCTTTACCTTTCATTTTTTCTTTCTTTTGGAATTCTTTATGATTTTATTTTTCTTTATTCGCTTTTCTTTTACTTTTTGTCTCTTTTTTCTTTTTTATTACTCTCTTTTTCCTTGTTTATTTCCCCTTTTTTTGCTTTTTTCTTTTTCTTTGTTATTTCTTCTTCTCTTTCGTTTTGTTTTTTTATCTCTTCATACCCCTTTCTTACTCTTTCAGTCTTCCATCTTCTTTCTTGTTATTATTTTCTTTTCATTCTTCCTTGTCCGTTTTTTCCTCGGTTTTCTTTTCTTCTTTCATTTTCCTCATTCCTTCCACTCTCTCTCTCTCTCTCTCTCTCTCTCTCTCTCTCTCTCTCTCTCTCTCTCTCTCTCTCTCTCTCTCTCTCTCTCTCTCTCTCTCTCCTTGTTAATTATTCATATTCTTAGTCCTGTATACTATTTTTCTCCGTTTTTATTCACCCATCCATAATTTATCAGTGTCCATCTTTCCTTTTCCTTACTTCATATTCCTGAAAGAACCTAATTTATTCTCTATTTCCCAATATAGTCTTACAAGAAATCCAATATACTAGAATCCTAATCTGATTTCACTTGAGAAACCTTTGATGCATAGAATCCTTATGCAGAGAAATTCTTTAACATACTTGACTTATTTCTGTGCAGTCGTAGACGCTGCTTTAACTTCTAAGGATTAATTACTTTAAAAGGCTTTAAATATGGAATATATTAAACTTATTTTCTCACTGTCTGCTGCCCATCGGTAATTAAAGTCAGGAGTTGATATTTTGTGCATGTATCTACATTTTCTTTTTCTATTTATCAACCCTTTTTTCTTAATAGGAAAATTTAAACGAATAGTAAAAATGTAATAGAAACTTTAACGAAGAGATACGTTCAAAACGTTTTGAAACTAAGAAGGGAATATAATCTGGGAACTGAAACCGTTATTTGTTGTCTGCAATTTGGAATAAAACTCATCGCCTGAGACTTTTGGATGTGATTGGCTTACAGAAGTTAAGGAAAGGTTTGCTTGTATTTAAAACCAAATCAGTTCCTATTGGCTTATCATCTTCTGTGCCGAGTAAAAGTGGGAAGATGAAAAACTAAACCGTAAATCTTTAATCCAGTCATCGTAGTAGATTCCCACGGTATCTCCATGAAGAACACGAGTCATTTTATTTGACTTTGAAAACTCAACAAGCTACCACTGACTACACATACGTCAGGGAATATAATGATGTAATTTTATTTACTTTCAGTGCGTTCCGGTGAACGAATCCTGACTTAAGGAAAGTGCACACGTGACTCTTAGTCATAGTTGTGAAAGCCAATGTATATGAAAAGGGGCTTAATCAATATATTTTGTTTTTAGAGCCGATGCGAATCTTTGATTTGAGCCAAAGTATTGAGACCTTCAAAAGAGGAGGAAATCAGGCAAAGAATCACTTTGGGATGACAAGCCTTCAGCCGAGCAAGCTCAACTTTCAAGAACCAGATGATCCCAATAATCCTAAAAAGAGGTGTATACAACCAATGCATTCTCCCGATAGTCACTTATGGAGCTGAAACATGGAACCTAACCAAGAGACAGACCTGCAAACTGAGAAGTATGCAATATGTGCATGAGAGAATCATGCTCAGCCTTACATGGAGATATCACAAGACAGCACAGTATATAAGGAAGAAAACGGGTGTCCCATCATAGAAACTATCAAAAAACTCAAATGGTGATGGACAGGCCATGTTGCAATTGTGATGAATCCTGGAGAAGGTCTATGTCCAACGACGGACGTTAAAAGAATGATGATGATGATGATGATGATGATGATGATGATGATGATGATGATGATTGAGAGACGTGCATGTTGATCAAGTTCAGCTGAATAAAGTAAAATCTAATGAAAGCGAATCAAAATTGCTTATCAACAATGACAGCTATTATAGACCTCAGGGGATACCCATAAACTTTTTTCCATGGAATCATTCACTCTTTCAAAAGTCTCAGATTTATAGAATGAATTATACAAACTACCACTACGCTCATTTCCTGAAAAGATAAGTGATATACAACAGATGTACTCAAATACGATAATCTACCAAGAGGGGAGAGCCTTCTAGATCGTCCAGAAATATCATTCGGAAGAAAGTATTCTCACCTGCGCTCCAACACTGACTCTGGCACCATTTGGAATTATGTAACGATTTTAGCCACAAGACGGTCAAAATGAATGTGATGCAGTTCATTCAAATTGTTTCATTTAATTAAGAAAAGACCCCACACCATTATCACTAGCAAAAATGGTCAGATCTGTCTCTTCACTGCCAAAAAAATGTTTAAATTTTAACAGCAAACCCAAAAGCCTGAACAAGAGTAGTATTCAATTTATTCGTTATTGTCAAGCAAGTGTTTTCATTTTGTAGTAGGATGTGTATTGGGAAGTGGTTCACCCAAGGGTTTGATCTTTGTCTCTTTCCTCATTTACATGGTATCATGTCAGCAACGAGATATTTGTCAAGTATCGAGCAATAAGAGAGATGCCAGGAAGAAGTTGATTCACATCTTTCCTAAGAGAATTAGTGTCGATTATTATCCGATAGTGATGCATATCCTTAATTCTACTCTGCACTCAGATTACCAAGGGTAATTTGAGCTGTCGAAATTATCCATAATTATATCAAAGTTGTTGATTACTATTAAGCATCTCAACTACGCAAGTATTTGCTAGTGAATTAATTTTTCATTCATTGGGGATTTTGTACAGAAGTTAGCGCCCCTAGATTTCCATCACTATAATAAATGCTGCATTTTATATAGGGCCTCAAGAAAAATGGTTTAAAACTAAAATTCTCAACGAACACAAAGACTTTGAAAAGATTATGATAGCGATCTTTGCAACAGAATAAGTTTTGAAGGATAAAACAGCTTCCCCGCTGTTATTATAACTAAACTGTTGCCTGGCAACAGGTCAGAATGAATATTTCATGTATGCAGTCTAATTTGCTGCTGATAGCAAGTGTTTTTTGTTGTTTTTTTTTTGTCTTTGACTTGATGCATGGAAATGGAAACAGCAAGTATTACCTCCAAAACATTGAGGAAATCTGTCTTTGTTGGTTTGTTTGCTTGTCACAAAATGCTCATTTTTTTTCTCTTGTCGTCAAATACAGGTCCTCCATCGCTTCACGGAAATAGAGTGTTCATATGATTTTTTTTTTATCCGTAAGTCGAAATGACGTAAAGCTAAAAGGCAATCCCCATAAATTCATATAGGAAAGATTTTTGAGCACACTTTGACCAAAAAATGTCATTCCATGTCCTTGGAGTTCAGGATGTTGGGAGTCAAAGCATTATAGGACAAAGAGGAAGATGGTGTGTACTGCCTCTATAACATTTTGTAGTAAAACGAACGCTAATAGCTATTTTCACTTTGGGCCTTCTTTGTAAAAACGGAAATGTGGTGTAGAGCTAACTTCCGAATTGTAATCAGTAATAGCTGAATGATGCTACAGTATTTACTAAGCTATGAAACAAGGCTGAATCGGATTGGTAATGAATATGATGTGAAGATTGTATTACCCAATCTTCGGCCTACTTTAAATCTCAGCATTTGAAAGCCTGTGTTTTTCTACGCTCGAACGAGGTGGGAATACGTGACTTTTCCAGCCACGCAGTATATCACCTGTATAATGAGTCAGATATTCCTCATAGAATATTTGTCAGGTAAAATCAAAAACAGAAACAAAACAATGAGAATTTATACATGTACCTTGGCGCCCTTTTGTTTGAGTGTTTCTTGTAAAAATAAAAAAAAGGCAGAAATATGATTTAAAGGGGAGAAAACGCTAATTCCCGAATAACAACATCAAGTCTGCTGAATTCCAATTGCGCAGCCAAAAAGTTGTAAAAAAAACCTGTTTCGATTCTTCATTGTTAGTTTAGCTTTCTTCTTTTTCCTTCATTTTTTCACCCAATTCAATCGTTGACATTTCGGAGCCTTCGTGCATAGATTGTGAAAATTTAATGCAATTAATACCTGACAACACTTGACTGATAATCAGATTTCATTTACACAGGAAATGCCCTGACTTAAACGGTATTTGATGTGTTTTTTGTTTTTTTGTTTTGTTTTTGTTTTTCACATTTCATAGACGATACTATGATTTCAAGATCGCTGGGATTTTGAGAATTATCTCCAATCTTGTCCATTCTCTCACCCCATATATATATATATATATATATCGGATCATTGGAAGTGTATACAGGTTGTAACCTGAAAGTTCGTGAAATATCGACAGTACATGTAAATGGCATGTGGTAGAGACTTTTACCTCTACCCTCTGTGAGCAACAGCGTTCATATGATTTCTGTATACAAGCCCAGGGATTACATCGAAGGCGATCTTGTAAACAAGGTATTAGAACAAGTAATTTTTCCATGGTCGAATTTTGTAAACGTTGGTATAGCAATCATATATATATATATATATATATATATATATATATGTGTGTGTGTGTGTGTGTGTGTGTGTGTGTGTGTACATATATCGGAATATATTGAAATGATTCTTTAAAAAAGTAAATATCAAGAATCACTCGAATTTAGTTGGGCAGTATATATCATCTGCTAAAAGTCTTTTGAAAGACAGACTTTTTTTCAATTTTTATTCATTTATTTTATTTTTGTGTGTGTGAAATTCTGGGAAAATGCGTTGTATCCCTTACATTTGTTTCCACTAAAAATCAAAAAGTATCACTGATAAACTAGAATGACCTTTGCAGCAAACCTCTTGAAGCTCATTACTTCCATGGTCAAATGGTGTGTCACCATACCAGGTGTGATCTTCTCAGATATAAAACTGTAACTGTGCGTTCCAATTTGCCCTAATTGACTCGAAATAATTATAAATGACCATGATAACTCCAAATGATCTTTGCAATCAATTCTAAATGATCGCTGTAAAAAGATGTGCCTTATGCCAGACTAGACTTTCCTGAAAGCAATATGTAGGCCTCAATTGCTCTAATTGGCTATGAATGACAGAACATAATCTCATGACGTTAAATAAGGACAAACTGACTTAGCTCATATTTTCTGCTGTGAAAGGATTATCTGTATGACAAATTCCAGATTCCTGGATGCAAAAAATAACTTCCAGTTACGTTGGACTGAAATTTGGGGTTCCAGTTTAGCGTTATAATCACCCTGCTTTTGAAAATCAGCTATTTTATGTCTTCAATCTTGAAAGGATGCACTGCTATAAAAAATTTAACTCCCTGCAAGCAAATCTATGGAGCACACACACACACTCACCCGTACACACACACTCATATTATTTATTATTATTATTATTATTATTATTATTATTATTATTATTATTATCATCATCAAGAAATGGATATATAATCAACGCAAATGATTATTAATGCGTAATATTATTTTGGAACTATCTAAAATGACATCCCATTAATACAGTGAATGTCTCATTTGGTTTGGCGACGTAAATAGAATAAACAATTTTTAAGAATGTTCAACAGCTCGAGAGTAAGAGCAAAATCTTCGTTAAAGCGTCTATTATTGGTCGCTGCTTCGATTCCTGTAGCAGCCCATTTCCTTCGAATGTTTTACTCCTGGCAAAATACAATGGAATCAGCACACTGAGAGGGTTTCACAAAGCTTCTTTTTTTTTTTTTTTTACTTTGCAGTGAATAAGCAAATCACAAATGTGACAGAAAACATTTTTTGTTTAAAAACTTAAGATGCTGGCCTCATGGAATATAACACTAGGTAACTGGGTTGGAAATTTTAGATTACAGATATATTTTTCTCCAGATCATGGTCAAGAAAAAATTATGGATTTACAGAGTGATGATGAGAGAAACTAATCAAGCTGATCTCCTTTCTTTAATAGCAGTTGACAGATCAGCTTTACGGGATATAATCTTGTCATGGTCCTTTTTCAATGCTTCCCCTTATGATTTTCCCATTTTGTTTATACTTTCACAGAACTTTAGACAGAGTTAAGTGGGATCATGACTCCACAGTGGATTTTATTCGCAAAGGACTTTTATAATCCTTTTCATTATGGAGAATTATTGTTGGGGCCATGGTTCTTTTAAATTGATTTAGTTCACCAATAAATCCCAGAGTTCTCTTACACCAGTACCACATTTAGACTTGTGTTGATATTTGTTTTCTGAAACGTAAATTACAAGGTTATTCCATAATTCCTCTGCATTGAGTGATTTCGTAATTTTTCCTTTACTTGATCCAGACAAACATAACGATATTCTGAATAATTTTATCTGATTTGGTTCGAGCAATATTCTATGAAGCCAAAACTTTAAGCTACCAAACAAAAATTTTATGTACGACATATCAGTGATTCGTTTATTTGCTGCAAAGTAAAGAGGCTGAGTAAACTCCCTCGAAGTGTGCTGTTCTCATAATTTTTGTCATGGTTAGTATATATATATATATATATATATATATATATATATATATATATATATATAGTGATGTTTGTGTTTAAGGTTTAATTTCTGCAAAATGTCGATAGACAGATAGACAAATACAC
This sequence comes from Thysanoteuthis rhombus, assembly GCA_963457665.1. Classification (NCBI taxonomy): domain Eukaryota; kingdom Metazoa; phylum Mollusca; class Cephalopoda; order Oegopsida; family Thysanoteuthidae; genus Thysanoteuthis; species Thysanoteuthis major. The sequence goes on along the minus strand of OY735206.1, from coordinate 55,413,947 downwards.
AACAATTTATCAGCAGTAGCATCATTATCATTGTTTTGGCGTCAATCGTTGGACATAGACCTTCCCAAAGGTTCAGGAGACCCCTTCATCATGGGCGTCATGGAGAATATACTTCCAGAACCTTTCCATATTTTTTTACCAGCTGCGGCTGTCCGACATTATTGCAACATGGCCAGCCCATTGTCTTTTGAGTTTTCTAATCGTTTCGCTATTTCTTAGTTTCCCAATATAAGGCCCTGTCTTGCGATCTCTCCATTTGATACTGGGGCTGATTCTCTCATAGTGTGCGTTGCATCTCACCTTGAAAGCCAATCCTCTGGTTTGGTTCTATGTGTCAGCTCTGTAGGTGACAATCGGGGTGGGGTATATTGGGCATAGACCCTCCTCATTAGATCTAAATGGATTTTCTAATTCTTGAAGCTTGAGCTTACCAAAAGCTTGTCAACTTAGATTGATCTTTTGGTCGATTTCTGCTTCGGCAGATTTTGTGGAGACGTGTACCAAGTTGAAGTAGTGGGTTACTTTCTTTGACGGAGCGTTTTCGATTTTGATAACATGTTCGTTGCCCAAAACATTTATTTTACTGAAGTTTATGCGAAGACCAACATTCTTGCTCTCCTTATTCACTTTGTCTAGCAATTCTGAGGATCATGAAGGTTCTCAGCAAAAAAAAAACGATGTTGTTAGCGAATCTGAGGATATTTAAGCATTGTCCATCTACTCTGATTCCTCTATTTGCGCAATCTAAGTCCTGAAAGACATACATTATTTTCCAATAAATAATTCCATGTCTTTTCCTCCATTTCCTTCTCGGCCAGTCCAGCTTTCTCTCTGTCTCTGTCTCTGTCTGTCTGTCTGTCTGTCCGTCTGTCTGTCTATCTGTCTGTCTGTCTGTCTGTCTGTCTCTCTCTCTCTCTCTCTCTCTCTCTCTCTCTCTCTCTCTCTCTCTCTCTCTCTGTATATATGTGTGTGTGTGTGTGTGTGTGTGTGCATGTATGCATGTGTATGCGTATATATGTATTTATGTGTGTGTATAACGTGGCTACAAAGATTCGGTTTAGCAAATGTAAATTAAATTCATAATGTGAACATAGATGATCTATAAAAATTCACGTTTAAGCTTTTTCACTTCAGTCAACAGTCGTCACCAGTTGTAAACAGTAATCATTACAGTGTAATTATAATCTAATTGTGTTGACAGATCTTTTCAAATAATCATATTTAGGCATTTTTTTATCTCAGATTTAAATATCTCTAGAAAACTGTCTTTCATATCTTTTGGAAATTTTGAGAAAAATTAATGAGTGCAACAGTTGCCAGTGTGATTGATTTTCTGAAAAATTCATTCAAGTCGATAATTGAAAAAAAAGATGGATAACAATAATTTTGGCAAGATTTGTTTTAGACGAATATTCGAAAAAAATGGATATTTTTTTGCAAGTAATCGTTTCTTCTTTTAACCAATAACACCTCTGTGTCCTCGGTGAACTTTGTCAAGTTTCAAAAAAATTATTTTCAAGTCTTGAAGTGAATGGCTGTTGTAAGTACAAGGCTCTTACTTTTCATCCGTCATAAGGAAGTACGACTTTGCAGTATTCGGTTAGTTCCGTCTGCTCCTTTCAGTTTTTTCTTCTGTGGAAGAAAAAAACATCGGGCAATCCGTTTTGTGAACGTGAAAAATTTCAACCAACGTTGAAATCTACACTTGATGCCCAAGAGGGTAAAAAAAATGACCTTATTAAAACCATGCGCATATCTGATCGTATTACATAACGATAGTAAATTTGAATATTCAACTCGCTCTCTTATTCGATGCTTAAAATGATGTATAACTTTTAGACCTAGGGTGTAACGGGGCCTGTACAGGTCTGCCAAGGTTTTTTGTGCAAACCTACCCGAGGGTGACACCCATGCCAGCATTCGATTGCACTACCAATACACTCAAACAACTGAACATAATTTACCTCCGTCAACGAAGCTGGAAAGAGGTATATATATTGGGCTGCGTCTCTTCGTCTCTTCGTCTGTTCATTTATCCACATGATATCTCCTGAAGTACTCGATAAATTTCAATAAAATTTCGTAGCAGGCTTTGGGATAGATTAAGGAGGAGGTGGTGAAATTGGGGAGAGGGCAGATCAGGGATTTTATTTTTGATCAAAAGATATTTTTCCGTTTTGGTTTTTTTTTTTTAATAACATGTATGCATACGCTCATGACTGTCCGCATGATATCTCTAAGAAAGTTAGACATGAATTTCTATGTCATGTTGTGGCGGGCTAGACAATAGTCCACGGATGGATCGATCCAATTTTTAAACCGATCTTTGAAAACTGATATCCCCTACGTCGTTGTTTTATGTGCCCACTAGATTATAGCACGTAATTCATAATCAGTTTGTAAGATGTCGGCAAAAGTTGTTGGATGAATTTCTATCAGATTTTGTCAAAGAGTCGACCGTGGGCAATAAAAAAATTTTCAAATTCTAAAGTGAATCAATCAACAATTATCTCGTAATTATATGACCTAAGTACATAATATTCCCAAAATTTTGTTAGTTTCCATGTTATGCGAAAACATTCTCAATTAATATCAATGCTATTTGATGGAACGGTTGACATCGAATTTTTGGTTGAATCCATTTGCAATTATTGCCACTGACAATGGCATTCGAAGAGATATGCGCTCTCTGAATACTCTCTAGTCCAAGATGAACTTGATTGTAATAATTCTTGAAGTAAATGGATGCGTTGTCTTGGCTAAACTTGGAACATTCTTTTATATCAAGTGTGAAATGCAATCATTTTGTTTTTCGTACTTCCAAAATGAAACAAATTCGCAAAGAGTGACTGATGGAATGATTGCATCTCTTCGCCGTTTCTGGCAAATACTTTCTGGTTTTTTTTTTAAATCACCTGATGATTGCCGCATGATAGAATCGCGAACTTTCAACTTCCATTTTGCTTCCTCATTTTCTGTCATCACCGTTCAGGTGTACTTTTATTTCTGAAACCTTTTAGTGAGATTTTGAATAATTCTATCCCCAAGTTTCTTCCTACCAACAATTTGCAAAATGTAACCTCTGTTACCTTCAGAGCTTTGTGCTATCCTAAGTCTACGCTCTGACTGTCTACCCATTTTAACCCTCCGCCCCATTTCTTTCAATATATGTATGAGATGTGTGGACAATAAAATAATTGAAGAACTGATTAAATTATCGGGCAGATGCATGCACAATTACCTCCTCACAATGGCGCTGGCAGAGGTATGTGCTCTCGGAGTGCTTCCCAGTTTGTTTGTTTTTTGTTTAGTTATTTGGGGGGGGGGCAATATTCTAAAATGTGTGGTCATTATATATATATATATATATATATATATATATGTGTGTGTGTGTGTGTGTGTGTGTGTATGTGTATGTGTGTGTGTATGTGTGTGTGTGTGTGTGTGTGAGATTAAGAAATGGATTTGTGATCCGACAAAAGTAATCATAAATTGGGTTATATTATTTTGAAACTCTATTCATGATGTTCTCCTGTTATTACACAAATGATGTATTATTTGACCTCAACTATGTAAATAGAATATATGAACACGCACATTGATATACTCACGATGCACAGCTTTGGAGTTTGCAAGTTTGCTCACATGAACTATGACACGGGGAGTCGTTGGATTTGACATGGCCAACGTGTGGCCTGTGACTGCATCTAACCAACGAGGAAGCTAATTAACAATGACCAATAACAGATAAGAAACCATATATATATATATATATATATATATATATATATATATATATATATATATATATATATATATATATATATATGGGAAGGAGGGCGTACAGACAGAAAGAAATAGAAGAGAAGCCCTCCCGTGGTAAGCCTTATTCTACGTATCTTGAGAGCAGAGCTGTAATGATAATATACACAAATGCACGAAAGCACACACACACACGCATGCCCAAACACACACACACACACACACACACACGATCGTACGCATGCATGCACGCACTCATACAAAAAGACTGGAAAAAACATTTTCTCAATATCCATGTTTTCTAACCTTTTTTCCTGACAGTCAAAAGAAATAATAATAAAGATATATTCTTTTAAACATTGTGTTCACGTTATTACTCAAGTAAATGTAAAGAAGAAACAGAACCATGGGGAACAATGGTTTTGCTCACAGTCCCCAGCTGTATCATCACTAACAGAGTTTAGACACGGAAGATATTTATCACGACCTACAGCATCCCCTTTTTTAACCAAAGTGTTCACCAAACGAATCACCGAAATGCTAAATGGAAACCAACCACGGGAACTAGCTGAATTCTGGAGAGGCTATCTGACTATCATCTATCTCTATTCAGTAAAACAACTAAAAGAGAAAGCAACAGAATATTGGATACTACTCGCTACAGCGTTTGTTGACTTCGAGAAGGCCTTTGATCAAGTCGAAATCACCAATGCAATCATACAACAAAGCGCAGATCCTGTGTACGTTAGAGTATTGCAACATATCTAACGTTCCTTCATCAAGCTATATAGACACCCTGAGACCTTTCCACTGGAAAAAGAGGAGAGACGAGGAGATACCTACTTGAATTCTTCATAGTCTACCTCGAAATTATCTTCCGCAATTTAGACTGGGAATAAAAAAGAATTAGAACAAAAAGCTGATACCTAAGTATCCTTCGGTTTGCTGACGACATCGTCCTCTCTTTATGGAAAACTTTCATGGCCACACCAATAATACTCGATGAACAATGAAAAAAGCAAGGAATTTAGAGTTCACATGAAATCCAGTGAAACAAATGCCATGTACAACAAACATGTTCAAAAGAAAGATACTGTGATCGGAATGGGAAACGCAAAACCATAGAAAGTAATCCACTACATTAAGCTCGGATAACGAATCTCAAGGAATCCTCAAAAGAAGAGGAAGTCGAGCGAAGAACCCCTCTATTTTGAAAACTTTTAGCAGAGGAAGCTCCACTTTCAAAGACGATAAAATCCCATTCGTCATCAGAAGAAGAGTATACAGCCAATACATCCCCCCGAAGATTGTCACCCGACAGAGCTGAAACATAGAACAAAATCAAAAATCAAACTGAGAACCATATAACGTGCGGAGAATATAACCAAGGGAATATCACAAAACAGTACACTATATCAGAGGAAAAAAGGAGTCAGAGATATAGCATCCTTCCAGAAACTCAAACGGCCATGGGCTGGTCACGTAGCAGGATTGTAAGACAACCTCCGGACATCATGACTTACAACATGGATCCCAGGAAAATCATTTGCGAAACTGTGGCCGTTTGAAAATGGGATGACATGACGAGCTAGACAAGCTCAGAAATTACTGGCTCTGTGACTTCCACTAACGATAAAAAGGTCTGGTGAATCTTTGGGAAAGTCTCAGTCCTAGTCCACAGTTTTAGGGATATCGTGCGGACAGACAGGAACGAATGGAGAATAGGATCCATTCAAAAAATCAATCACTTCTTTCTTATGATGATGTTTATACCTCCATAAAATTTCATTGAAATTCCTCGCTACCTTAGAGATATAGCGTACAAAGACGAGCGAGCATAAAAATTTATTAAAGGGAATCGGGTAAATCCTCCACTAATTCAATCACATCTCTTGCAATGAGTACCTCACCGTTTCACAAAATTCAATTGAACTTTATTGAGAACTTTTGGAGATATCATGAGAACAAGCAGGAGTAGGGACAGAAATGTGTGAAGAAATGCAAAATATCTCTCAATCAAAAACAGATCCCTGGATCCACTCCAAAACGTATTCATATTTTGCGTGATACGTACGTTTCCAGGATTTCCATTTAAGTTCATTGAGAACTCTCTGAGATATCGTAGTAACATAGAGGAACAAATACAGACATTCAGTTGGATTCAGGGAAAACTTTTGGGGGCACACTTCAAAGAGGACTGCCCCCCCCCCAAAAAAAAAACTCAGCACCACACGTAACTTACTCTGGTAAATATAGCAAAAAAGCTAACTTAGCTTAATGAAGTCTTTTTCACTACTACTGTCATTACTGCAAAACATCCTAGTTTCATTTGTACACTGTTTTGAATATCTAGACGTCATATATATATATATATATATATATATATATATATATATATATATATATATATATATCATTTAACAGAAGTACTACTAATGGTTGACGTATTGTGAAATATTATTAGAATTGTTTTGTTTTTTTTTCGAACAAAAACTTCTCCAGACTTTGTTTTGTATTTCCAGGAATGCTCTCTTTTCTACTGATTTCTAAACACACCCAATACAAAGATATATATATATATATATATATATATATATATATATATATATATATATATATATATATATATATATATATTAAAATATATATATATATATGTGGGTGTGTGTGTGTATGTGTGTGTGTGTGTATACATGAGCATGAGCGTACGCGTATGTACAGATATATGTGCATGTACCTTTGAATACAAATGTTACCTTTGAGGCAATAATTAAATTTAAGAGATAATGCGAACAAAAGAAGAGTTAAGTGAATAAACATGTCCATGGCGATTAAAAAGGTGTGTCAGTCAGCAGGGGGGCGGGGCAAAATATTCACAACTCACATATGTTTGCCTGCAGGCTACCCCATTTCTTACACATACACACCTACAGGGACACCTACACACACATGCACGCATATGTATGTGTGCAAACATGTGTGCAGATAGATAGATAGATAGATAGATAGATAGATAGATAGATAGATAGATAGATGTGTGCGTATGTTTGTATGTGTATATGAATGTGTAATGTGTATATATGAGCATGGATGTGTGGGTATGTATGCGTGCGTACAACTCAGCGTTGCATCCTTCATGGTACACATTTTATAAAGACAGATATTTTGGCTTAACTTCCAACTTTGAAGTTCAGAAATAAATCCATTTTCCATCAAGTAAAACATAGCGGTAGGACATTTGCGAACCTATTCAATATTTGGAAAATCCATTGTAATTAAGAGTCACGGCAACTGTATAAGTATGTTAGAAACGTTTCATTACTGCGCTAATCCGTCTCCATGACTTATAACACATGGTAATCAAACCAAACAGGTAATCTAATCTACTTCCGGGGGTCTAACTACCATGTTTCCAGGGGTTTTCTTTCTAAAGTCCTGGCCAGAAAACTGACGTCCATGATTTCGAAATTCAGAAATGTAAAATGTAAATAAAAAAGGAAATCATTAAATTGAATTTTTTTTTCCAAAATAAAATGTTGGATTTTTTTGTTAGTCATGGTCATGAAAACGAAAACCTTGACACTAAACCTTCCCCTAACCCCTAACCCCTAGCCCTGGGTGAACGGTTTGAACTTCCATTTGTTATTAAGGTCCAAGATCAATTGGTTGTTTTAAAAAAATATTGCAATATAACCTTTTCTATCTTTTAGGCTTCCATATTTTCAAATTATAGACCTTGGCTTTTTGTGGAGACACACAGAAATGCCCTGGCTTTTATTGGCATGGGTATGGAAATATCCACACTGTTTTATAACATCTGTAGAGTGGTGGTCTGAGCAATTGCAATGAAAATCAACCGAACTTATGAAATACTAGTCAAACAATAACAGTAGTTGATAATATTCCATCTAATAATCCACTCACATATCAATAAGCAATGAGCACTTGCCGTCAATCACGAAAGAAAAAAGTGGTGCAACAGAACATTTATTTTTATATTTTATAAGTACAATGCAATTGCAAAACTACTTCATTATTGCCATCATTTTTTGACGGTAAGTGGTAGATTACTGATAACAATAACATTCAAGAATTGCATATGATATTTGAATCTTATATTACAAGTAGCATTTCGATAAAGACTTTATAATTCTATTTTACGGTTGAATCCAGTTAATGGACCCATATTTCCAGCATACCGTAGGGAATAATAACACCGCTATATTGTGCACATAATCTTTTTCAGTCACTGATTTTTTTCAGCAAGGGATTTAATGAGATACCGGGTGTCGTAAGCTAAGTTGCATTGTGGTAGTTTCATATTCATGAAATTATTTCACAAAACCACAATTTTATAACGCACTTAAACTTCATTTCGTTTGCTCTCAAAATTTTCGCCCTCCTGAGGTAGCTTCATCTCACTGACGAAGATACTGCAGAGTGGCTGAAATTCTGTGAGCAAAGGAAATAAACTTCAAGTATGTAATAAAATTCTGGCTCTGTGAAAATTAATCATAAATGTGAAAATACCAAAATACAATTGAGTATGTTATCGTAAACAACTAATTTCATGTCACATACGTATATTCCGTATATCTTCAAGGACGTTGTTTACTGTCGACATATAAGCTACAACAAACGGCGTAGCGTTAGAACAGTGATATCTACTATCATTTTATACTCTTTTATGCTGAAATATTTTCACCAAACAAAAGGGAAATATTTATAGCTACTTACTCGACTTATGGTGAGAAGTACACACTAATTCTTTTTTTCTCTTTTGTATCTTTTGTATTAAAGAGATTAGATATTTCTCGTTCGATGCTCGCTGCATATGTTGACTTTTAAGCTTCAGTCTTTGAATACCGCTTCAATTTTTGGTGATAATGTTGGCATAAATGTTTTGTTTGCAGAGAAAAAAACTTTAACCAAACCATGCGAACACGAACTGAAATAAGAGAACAAGAAAGTTGGACAACCTTTGAATTTCAGTATAACAATTACAGCAAACATGTTGGGACAAAGACACAAAAAATCCAAATCAAAAGAGCAGACCTGAGAAAAGTAGACGTCCAAATCTACATTAAGACAACTTATCTCTATGGAACCAGCAAAAGAAGAAATAAAACGAATAATCACCCTAAGGTGGCGAGCTTCGGTATAAAAAGTTCAACCATCAAGAACAAGAAAATCTCATTAAAAAAGAAGAGTGTACAACCAATGCAACCTCCCGATGGTCACCTATGGAGCTGATACATGGAACCTGGCCAGAAAATAGACCCTCAAACTGAGAACTATGCAACGTGCGCATAAGCAGTTAATGCTCAACATGAAGAGAGCAAAAAAAAACAGCAGAGAATATTATAAAAGGAAACAGGAGTCAGGAATATCATAGAATCCATTAGAAAACTCAAATGGACTGATCATGTTGCAATTATGTCAGTCACCCGATAGACATCACAACTAACAATACGGATCTTCGGAGACCATATGAGAAACAGTGGCTGTATAATATGAGATAGTGAGACGAAATAAAAAAGTTCAGGAGGTATTGGCTCCTCGGCACCCATGATAGAGAATCTTGGGGAAGGTCAATGTTCAGTGACAGGATCTAAAATTCTGATTATGATGAAGAGGAAGGGGAAGAGGAAGTCTGGGGGATCGAGAATCTGTTTGTTAGTCCTCACCACATTAAATAATCATAGCTATCACAGCTCACCGTATTTTCGTTTGTTCAATAGATATAAATAAATAAAGTCAGAAGCCCCCAGCCCTAACTGATGTTTGCTCTGACTAACTCTGAGCCTCACCTAACTCTGGGTTATTATCTCAACAAACTGATAACAGCCGAGTTGCCAGAATGTCTTTAAGATATTTTTTTATCAATTTTTTACAAACAAAAGTACGGAGAGTAGCTATAATTATTTAGTATGTTCGGGACTTACTAAAAAAGATCCAACGACTATTATAGTTCGTTGATCGATACTGGCTGGGCGATTTTAATGGAAAACAACTCTGGTTGTTTAAAAGTCAAACTTCAGTCAGATTCCATTGGTATGGTTTGCATACATACATTGATAAGGTATCTATTTCAGCCTTTTTTCAATTTCTAGTTTCAGCCAATAGTAGCAGCGTTTTGTTTTTGTTTTGTTTTTTTCAATCAGTATAGTGGCTGAAATAAATTATTAATAAATAATAATAAATAAATAACTATTTCAGCTGCTATACTGATTTGAAAAAAAAAACGCTGCTACCATTGGCTGAAACTTGAAATTGAGTAAAGGCTGAAATAGATGCCTAATTAAACTGTTAGGACTGTACAATTGAGACAAAAACATTGAAAACCACAACCAATTCAGCTACTCAGCTAAATATTCAAAGTCTTTATATATCTTCTGGTGGGGTTGAAAACGAGGTTGTTTGCCAAATTTCAGCCTCCTCGGTAGCGTTGAAGAGTTCTAGTTTTGGTGACGGTTATTGTTATTGTTGTCACAATCATTACCATTGTTGTTACCATGGAGACACAACATCGATTCCACAGTAGGAGTAACGGAAGAGAACAAAAAAAAAACGGAAAATGTCGATGCGAAGAGGAAAGATTGTTACAATAGGCTATTAGTCCAATTATAGAATTGGCTAACCTGTATAAGTTTCTATTGGTAGATTTTGGATAACTTATAGCTTCATACCTTTAAAAAAAAGTTATGAATCAAAAGCTGATCCTGACAATATTCAGTGACCCTTTCAGCTTATACTTTACCCGACATAAAAGACTTGTTTAACGCCTTCTTTACCAGCAAATAAAAAAAGCAAATTATCTGAAGATATAAGTGTATTTCCAATTTTTGTGTTAAGGCTACCTTTTGAATTCGAAGTACACCTGCTGAATGATAATTAGATAATTCACAGGTTTCCCGAAATGCATTAAAAAATCAAAGAAAAGATATGGTGATAGCAGCAAGTTTGAACACGCATGCTGCTCTTGGAAAATGTGGAATCTTACTTGTCTATTTTTGTTTTGTTTTTTTAATTCTTTATTTCTTTTCTCATCTTTGATATATATATATATATGAATGTCTTGACAGAAGGAATACAGAAAATGACTCAAATTCCTGTCATTTGCAAAGCTCCGTTATGAGTTTCAATTATCTCGAAATACGAATAGGTATCACATATACCAGACTAAATACCCAACCTGATCGGTATGAATTCCTGTCAAAAAGAGAAATAGAAAGATGTATGAATGGAAATCAGATAGCATACAATTTGTATTCAATGATTTAAAAACACTCTTTCTGCTTACTGTTAGAAAAAAAGAGGGTTACTGCTGGAGGGGGCGAATATGATATAATGTAAAAGGGGGTGTAGGTGTAGAAAAAGGAAGCTAATGGGGAAAAAAAGGGTTGATTTTTTTTAAAGAGGTCATAGTGAGGTTAAAATGTATTTCCTTTTCAGCCAGAGCCACTTGCTACTCCGTTTTGTCACCCTTGATGTTTATCCAGCTCTAGGGCTTGTCCGCTGACCCCCAGAACACTTGCCCGTCGAATGGGCCGGAGATTGGGTGTTGTGGATGGTGTCAAGACCGAGTACGCCGGTGCAGTGCGTCAGTCAATGAGGTTTTACTGAGGCTGCGCACTGCTGCGTGCATTGGAGGCCTTTGGACTCGTCCTTGGGCTCTCCTATTATTACTCGGCCCAGCTGCGGGGAATCCGTTAGCCCGGGGCAGCACTGCTCCATTACACATAGAGGAGCAGGTCCCAAAGTGGACGCTTTCGTGACGGAGGTTGTTTTAGCTTCTACGGTCGCTTGGCAACCAAAGTTGCGTCGACTGGAGTCATTTTTGGATGGATGGATCCTATTCTTCCCACGTTAACCCTCGACCTTGTGTCACATTTTGCTGTAGTGGGACAGCAAATGAACACACCCCCAGGCCAATCGGTAGTTTTACAGTTGCCGTTGCCATGGAGACCCGGTATCCAACTTCTGCCGGATACATCTTTTTTTGTCCAGTCCTACTGTTCTGTCTCTGGTGCAAGCTCTGTGTATCGCAGTTGTTTTTTTTCCAAAGGCTTCCTTGATAACATGCTTCAAAACATATGCCAGTGTTTGCACTCAAAGATCTAGAGAACTACACATCACAAAACAGGAACAAAGGCATATCCGAAATCATCAGGCCTCAGATAACCTATGGCACACTACGTTAGGTCGAACTTTGCAAATAAACGTCTGTATCCGTGTTATCAGAAAACAAGTGCGTAGAAAAATATTTTTCTTCGTGTTTTTTTTTTCTTCTCCTTGGATTGCTTCCACCAAGAACTTTCTCAAAAACTATTTGAGTTAGATACATGAAGTCGAATCATATGTATATTCTGAGTTAGCATCTTCCTTGGATGTGATTTTTCAATATCTATTTGAACCAACTAACATGTGAGGGGGTTTAATGGCTTTTTGGTGGGTGGCTGTAATTTGTAATCTCAAAGTCATGGCGGCTCAATAGCCGAGTGTTTAGGCCCTCAGATATAGATTTGGCAAAGGAAGTCCCACCTCCAACAGGGAAACTTTTTTCCCCTTTCAATTCCACATGCTTTCTAACTATTCGACCTTCAAACATCTCGGTAATCGTTTTGATTTAATACTTTTCTCATGTTTTACAATGGGGTATATTTATAAGATATTTATAATCAGTAAATAACCAATTCTCGAACTAGACCTTCACTTTACATCCGTCATTGGGGAACTGCAAAAGTGATTTCTTATTTCTCTGTGCTAATCCAATCATAGTAGTAACTTTTCATGTTTTTCCCTTCTAAATTCACTTTTTTTAGACCTTCAAACCTTCTGTCATTTCGTCAAATTTGAGAAAAGAAATAAGTAAAGGTGTAATAAGAGGAGGTTACTTTTGAAATAGAGCTATAGTTCTAACTTCATCCTTCGTTTCTCTTCGTAATAGGTGAGCATGGATTTGAATTTTTCTTTGTCTCAGTGCTTATGCCAGTTCACCTTAAGCTGTACACTGGTCTGGAGTTTGCAAGCCCAACCAATAAAGAATTGCATAAAAACAAAGAATAAAACAAAAGCATATCTGAAATCAATAGGACATAGTTTACCAACAACGTAGATACGATTTTTACGTGAATTAAACCGCCAAATACTATAGGGTCTGCGATCCAGCTCATACAAACTAATTTCATCGATGAAGAAATCAGCGAAATACTATCAGCCGGGCGAGTTCAAAACCCGATAGAGAAAAAATTTTACTTTTTTTTCTTTTGATTTCATACACTTTCAATTTATAAAAAACATCAAAATCTTCTGGAAATTTGTCAGTTTTAAGAAAGAAAATATTCAAAAGTATTATAGTATGGGGTTATATTTACAATATAGCTATAATGCTAAACTTTACTGTTACTTTCTAATCGTCATTGGATAAATTTCTTCTCCCCTCAGTGCCTATAGCAGGTTGGCGGAATGTTATAAGGAATCTAACCCCAAACTGACGGTAAAAGATGTTTTTCACCTAAAGTGATTGGCTGAATTCTCAGTTTTCAGAAAAAAAAGATTCTTTAAAGTTTTAAGAGGATGTACACATGCCTACCAAGTGTTTCCATAAAACCCCTATAAAATATAATTTAGTATTTTCAGATATTCCCATGCAAAGCCGGATAGCTCATCAAGTACACACACACAATTCCCGATCTTGTCGTATAAAAGTTGTGAAAATTGAATTCCCTCTAGATTTTGACGCTCGAGAGTGGGAAGGATAATGCCTGTTGATCTTGACCCCAAAATGTGTGAAAGGAATCTCTTTTCGATTTTGATCCTTAAAAGAAGAAAAAAGAGCTCCCCCTTGTTTGACCCCTAAAAGTAGAAAAAAACACATTCCCCTTGTTTCAGTAAAAGTGAGAAAATAATCCCCACTCGATTTTGACCTTCAAAAGTGGAAAAAAAATTCCCTCTCAATTTCAACCTTTAAAAGTGAAAAAAGAATTCCCTCTCGATTTGACCCCTACAAGTATTGAAAGAAGAAATGTCAACCCATGAAAGTGAAAAAAAAAAGCATTTCCTTCCGATTCTGACACTCTAAAAGTGGAAAAAATCTAATTTATAGTAATAAAATATCAAAAATGAAATCCACAGTAATAAAGTATTTGAATGAAATATTCCCCTCTTCTTGGTCGGTCAATTAATCAGAAAAAACTAATCAATGAAAAGACGAAAGACTACTATATCGTGACAAAACTATTGATACCATTAACGATCTGGAAAAACCACAGCATGTATGTGGTTAACGTTCCGATAATAGAACGTGTTTGCCCCGACATAGAGATCATGAAAATGGCCAGAGAATCGAAATGGATCCAAGCATTCAATTCAGAGCAGAAGGTGTTGAATAGGACAGAATAATCCACAAGAACATTGTTTCTTCTTTTCAAAAAATAATTTCCTTTGACAGCGTTATTTCCCTTGGCATCGTTCATTATGAGAAATCAATGCATTTGTTTCAAGACAACATTGGCTCAAAACAAAATCACATTATATCAAAATGCCTGAAGAGACCCGCACTACTGATGAAATATATGGAGTCCGAACCCAGTGAAATATGATCCGGTCTGGTTGACTTCTTGCTAGATTTATTTATAGATTATTAATTTTTCAGACTGGTCTTCTCTGATGTGAACAAAAGACTGGTGTGACTCATCGATGTTTGATATTGACATAACCTCATTAAAGGACTCGGGCATATTCAACGGAGAACAAACGAGGCTACTGTGTTATAGGATGATAAAATATGTCTTCATTGCTTTATGTATTTACAAAGTTTACCCAAGTCTGATACAAAGCTCCTAGATACCTCGTGAGGTTCAAACTCACTACAGGAATGATCATTCTCGACGTCGCCTTTTCTACATTTCATAAGTATCTTATTTTCCTAATCTGACACAGAATTACTAGTATTGGGTAATCAGAGGGATAAAACACACTGCGATAGTAATGACCTCAAGGGTGCCCATGAATACTTATCATTAATAAAGCTTAGCCAAATCTATACCAAGGCTACAAGTTTGATGTACCCAATGAGGATTAACGTCACTACAGCTGTAATGGTCTGCCCTTGTAGAAATTCTATGATACACTTTGAACACAAATTTAGGCACTTACCATAGAGCGATCATTAGCAAACTTGTTTCGCCGACTAATTAACTAGTGTAGCGTGTTTGACCCTTTTCGGGTGCCCCCTGGGTGTGGCATTGAAAAAAGACCTAGTCAAGCTTAGTAGATATTCATATAAATCAGTATCATTGTCGAAATAATTATGGTGATCAAGCCTATGTAGAAGTCTGAATTACTTGTATCAATTTTCTCTGAGGCAAGCGCTCGCTACAGGTTGGGTGGGAAAAACTCCCTATTGGAAATTGGTAATAACTATATTATTTACGGGGCTATTGTAGTCAAACTAACTTTATTTTGGGCCATACAATGGTAGAATTCGTATGTTGTGTTAAAATTCAACACAGGCACTAATATCTGTCAGCGTTTTGGAATGGTTTCCATAAACCTTTGCAGGAAGTCTGGTGGTACACTGGCCATAACATAACTCCATTTGATCCAGAGACTATAGTTTGATGCAGTATATCTCTCTTGCCCATCCAACACTAAGAAGTCATGTCAATAGAGCAATATTTGCAAAAGCTGCGTAGAATTTCTAATTGGGACTTAATTTTCACCCACCCTCTAGTTGGGAGATCGGTGTAAATCAATCGTCGTAATTCCAATTTATCCGCTTCTGGCCTTGTTCCGTACATTTATCGAGACATGTAATGTTTTTTTGCCAGTAAAAAGAAACTATTTTCCCTGTTACCAAAAAGCAGCGCGATTTTATCAAAGAAAAATCTTTTCGTGAGCTGGAATGGCGAAACACAATCAAGTAATTACCATTAATTTATAGGAGATGCTTTTAGCGTTCTCTGACCCCGAAATGGTGATGATGGTATATTGGGAAAAGTCATAGTTTCGGAGATTCGGAGATGCAGGAGACTTGTTTGTTAGAGAAAGAGCGGGGGAGACTGCTCCCTGCCTCTATAACGCCCCGTAGCAAAACATGCGTGGGGCACTTATTTTCAGTATTCTCCCTTTTCTATAAAAACTGGTGATTCCAGCCGTAAAAAGTTACGTATAAGAACATCTAGAATACATTCTCTTCCCTGGGTTTGAGGGGTGGGGGCTATTTTGAAATAATTTTCTAGGGGAAGGATATTTCTGATGTTTAAAAAAGCCACTTGCCGCAGGCAGACAAACTAGTCTTTATATTTATACACACATACACCCAAATAAACACACACACACACACGTGTGTGTGTGTGTGTGTGTATAGATCTATAGATATATGTGTGTGCATGTACGTATACATATATATATATATGTGCGTGCGTGGGTGTGTGTATATATCTCTTTGTGTATGTGTATGTCTCTGTGTATGTGTGTGTTCGTGTGTATGCTTGTGTATTGTATACGTTGATAGAAGCTAACATTCAGGGAAGCAAAAACCGGGTAACAGTTTTGAATAGTACCCACAATACATCGGCATATATCTATTACCTACTTATCTAACTTCAATTGCAACAAAGGAAAGAAGAAAAAAAACGCCCACGGCACAAAATAAACAAGCATTTTAAAAAGACGTTAGTCGACCTATTATTTTTCCTCTTTTCTTGAACTGCTTACCGACATTATTACGTGGCTCGAATAGTCATTACAACCTAAAAACAATGGACAAAACACAAACAAAACAAGTAAGTCATTGGATCGGTGTGTGTGTGTGTGTGTGTGTGTGTGTGCATGTGTTGATCTTAGATTATTTAGTGCTTTAGATTTCATCTTGACCATGCCATTAGAGCGTAGTGCAAAACAACCACGACCATTTCTTGGTCAATAAATCTCATGATTCTCTCCTGAGAATGGCCATAATTTGAATGGCCCAGATAAAAGACTTTTCAGATCTAATGTCTCATTCAAATGAACCAAAAGCACGTTAGGGTTGTGTCATAAAACTGTGTCTAGATTCCAGCAATTTGTAATTTGAAAAAAAAAATCCTTTGAATTCCAGCACTCACATAAATTTTCCCCAGTAGATTCCATTGAAACCACTTAAACCGGTGTGCGATAATCGGCTTTTTGAAATGGTAACTGAGTCTCTTGAATATGCTTCCAAATGCCTTAGAGGAGATTTCTAATCGGGTAAAAAAGGAAGAAAAACTCAATTTTACGCATGAATTTGCATTTTTTAGCAATTGAAGGAGGTACGTTTGTTTTCAGTTTAATCTGTTGAGAGCTAACGACAATACACATTTTTTTATATAATAAATCTTGCTCACAGATTTTATGCGCACCTCATACCATGTAACGACTGATCTTTCTACACTATGCATGAAATTTAAGAAACAGGTTGTTTGTTTTTTTTAGGTTTATGAAAAAATGATTCATCTTGAAATCTGTTCTTTATGGCGTATTAGATATTAAATGTCTTCCATTAAATAAAGCATGAGTTACAGTGATACTATCACAGATATTGAACGAATAGAAAACTCCACAAATTACTCACTGAAAGTTAGTGACTACAAGTACTTCGTATTGTGGTTGTTCTCATTTTTTCCTGATCTAAATCTGAACAACATTGTACATTTTTATGGCATTTCAAACACTCAAGCTATTGTCCTGTATGGTGAATTGAACCTGTGCAGTTTCTGGTGAAGAACCATGTTTTTCGCCCGCATCGCATTGACCATAATTTTAATCAAAAAATATTATATATAATCAATCTCACTTTATCATCAACGAATAGTTTCGGAAACTTAATTTCGACAAACGTATTTGGACTAAGGCCACTGATGTTTACGACAAAATATATTTTAAAACAAAAAATAATTTCTATATTTAAATTATTCCAGTCGAAATACTCACTATTTGAAAGGGAATAAAATATATTTATGCTATGGTTTTTAAAAAAATACGTAAAAAGTTGTAATTATTATTTTAAAATTATTCTCGTCATATTCCAAAAATCAAATCATGCCCCGGTTTTATTTATTTACTTTCCAAATATTTTCTCTTCAACATTTCTTGAAAATTTTGAAATTTACAAAAATGTACAAAAAATTTGACTTGAAAACATCTGTTCATATATATTATCAGTATTTACAATTTGTTAACCATCGAGGCGTGCGCTTGCATAAGCATATGTACTCATACATACATATTTACATACATAAAAGCACGATCATAAACACACTTGAGCTTTGATACACATGCAGATACTGATACATCCACACATCCACACACGAACACTTATACATATGCACGCACACATACGTTGGTACATTAATATCTGCAGCCTAACAATCAATGTTTATTTTCTATAACGATTTATTTTCACTATCATCATCTTTCTTATTGATACACTTAACTTCAGGGGTGAATATTCATCACAGACATCAAAGATTATATAGTAAAAATATTAGGTGAAAATTCAGGTGATAACTACATGTCAGGTTTTGCTTTTATTGATCCTCTAATATTTATGTGTATATATATATATATATATATATATATATATATATATATATATATGTGTGTGTGTTTGTGTGTGTGCAGAAGTTGCCGGTGAAAATAGAATTTCGCCTGTGTATTCAGACTCAAGAACTTCTGCAGGTTCCAAATATATTTATATATAGATATATGTATATAATATATATATATATATATATATATATATATATATATATATATATATATATATATATATATATGTATATGTGTGTGTGTGTGTGTGCGCGTATGTGTGTGCATTTATGTGTGTAAGAGTCCATGTGTGTTTTATGTATGTGTGTGAGTTCAAATAACAATAACATTGGGAGAAAAATACAAGCATATTAGTATCTTACGTCACGCGGTCGGTAATTCCTCTCCTCGTCATGACGTTAACGGTATGTTGGGGCGAGGCATAGTCACTTGATACGAAGATTGAAATTTAGGGCCGCTTTGCGAGAACAACAACAAATATTTTTTTCAAGTGTCCATAACATCTGTAGATTGAGATGACGTCAGACAGCCACTAGGGGCAACGTTTTAGGATGGATTAATGGTACTGTGACAAGTAAATATCTGCTTGCTCCTTGAGATCTTGATAAGATAAAAAATGAAGTGAAATATCTAACTACTATATCCTTTCGTTACAAGAGCAGAAGTTTGGGTCAAGAGAGAAAGCTATAGTGTGCTTATTAGAACAAAGGTAATATAATGAAATACAGCAGTGGGTCTGGGCTTTCTTTCCGCCCATTAACGCTTTTGTTATTTTCTTAAAAAGTCATTTTACCGTTCTAAGATTGTCCGTTTCAGAACAGTATGTATGTAATATTTAAGACTGAAGATCGGCCCTCAAACTGAGAACCATGCAACGTGCACAAAAGAGAATTATGCTCAACATAATGTGGACCGATCACAAGACAGCTCAGTCTATTAGAGGAAAAAAAAAGAGAGTCCAAGATATGATAGAATAAATAAGAAAACTTGAATGGCAATGGGCTGGTCATGTTGCAAGAAAGGCAAACAACCGCTGGTATTGGCTATGTGACTCCCACGATACAGAGGTCATGCCCACCGATGGATGCTAAAATGTTGATGATGGTCCTTCGTAAAAAAAATTTACGATTCGATTTTATAAGAGCAATTTTCTTTTACAAAAATTATATAGAAAAATTCTTCCTTACAAGGCGTGTTCTCTCCATCTTTATCATTTCCTGTGACCACGAATTACACAAAGTATGTTCTTTCCATCAAAGAATTTTATTTCTTCTTGCTACCGTATCTATCTCCAGAGAATCACCAGGAAGAAGTCTGCGAAAAGAGTTGACACGCAACACAATAAAGAAGTGATCAAACTAAAAAGACATACAATTTCCCTAACACTGCGCAAAAGATAGCGCAGGGAAGTAAGATAGACGAATTTTTTTTTCTGTTAATCACACCGTCCATTTATAATGATTTATCCTATGTTGGTATGTTTACATTCGCTTGGGTTAGTTTTTAAAGGAAAAACCACTTCAATTACCTGGACAGTACCTAAAAATCGAACTGTGATCTCAATTCACCTTTCCTCGGAACTCAAAAGTTCCCGGCGGGGAGTGGGAAGGATTTTTCTTGAAAACCTCCACTATTGAAGAAGAAAAAAAAATGCTGGTGTTGAGTTTAATTAAATAAAAGCAAAGATGACAAATAAGCTGTTAAATAACGTTATCCCAACGAAACTGTGATAAAGTGGCTTACATTTTTTTCTCATGGGGATACAATGACCGTTGTTGATGTTTAACTGCTCCAGTACCATCCCGAAAAACACTGGGTGCTGTATCTGACGGCATATATGACAACGATTCTTTCCTCAAAAATTGTTCGAAAGGTAAAGGTAACCTTCATAGTCTATTTTCACAGCGCACACGATTCGAGGAACAGTTTTTAAAAAAATCAACTGAGTGATAAGTTGCGGAGACCCTGGGAAATGCTTTCATTTTTAGATATTTCACACTGAAATTTAAAAACAAAATGTCTTACATGCTATAAAATACAGTATCTGATAGTCTTAGTTTTGTCTGGCATAATTGGAAGAAATGGGGAAGATCGAATCTACTTCAAAGTAGTAAAAGTCTGCTAGACAGGTTAGCGAAATGAAGAACGAATAAACAGGAAAAGAGGAAGTGAATGATTATTTTAGACAACAGGCTCGTTAGCAGCACTTATACTAATGAGAGTAACTTCGCAGAAGTCATGGGCACTCATTGTGGTTTCTGTTGTGAAGTCAATGGAAGTGGTAAATGGATTGTCGCTGATTATTTCAGCTAGTAAAAATTCATGTGCCTTCATCATTTTTTCAGTTTTTGTTCATACAGTTCATGTAGTAGGTTGAAGCATCTATCTATCTACCAATCTCCACTTCACCTTTCTCTCTATATATATATATGAACAAGATTAGCAGTAACACTGGGATGAATGACAAAGAGTCACATAACACCATCCCTAAAACCGTTAAATTCCCCCAGTCCTGCAACAAAAAGAATGGTCTATGCTACAACTAATTCAAACACACCAACACCGTCACTAGTTCTACCACCAACAAGACCATAATTCTAACTGCAGAAGCAAAGATGCTATCAACTTCTTAGAATATAATAAATGCAAACTGTAATATATAGGTAAGTCTGAGTGGCAGTTCAACATTAGACTAAATGACTATAGGTGCTGAATTAAATCACTGAATCATCCCAAACTGCTCCCAATATATCTGCACTTCCGCACCCCGGCAACGATTTCCGCAAAGACGCTAGACTCGAAATAATTGAAAAAAGTACACCTCCCCACACTACTGAAATTCGAAAACTACATGAAAATATGTGGAATAATAAACTTGAACCACTCTCTCCTAAATCAAGACAAAACCTAATAGCCCAAACCAAACTAATTTCTCACATTATAATTAACCCCAAAACAATGGGAACTCTACACTGTCCCCAAGACACCTACCAATAGACAACTATATGAGGTCCATTTTACATGAACCACTCAAAGCCATGTGACTTTTAAGAAAGTAAAATAGACAATGAATATCAAGGATACAGAATATGCATTTCCCAACTGAAACTCGACCATAAATAACAGGACCCCCCTCTAAACTATATCCTGCAACTTCGATCACTACTAATTACAACTTACTAAGTACCCAATTAGCCAAACACTATCAAGCTTCCAAATATTCATGATAACCGGTTCTAAAGAATTCCCATCTCCTCTGACCAACCAATAGAATACCCGTAACTACTTTCAACAAAACAAGTCAAACTACCATAGATTTCTTCACAAACATAAAACAGTCCAGACTAACTGCCATGACTTCCCGGGAATTCTTACTTTTTTTCATTTCCATTTTTGCTTTCAAAGCAAAACATTTTATGCTAAATTTGTTTTTTTGCAGAAGCCTAACCTTTCAATCACTAAAAGTTACTCACATGCTACTAAAGATGGGAACCCCCTTTCCGAAACATGTATAGAATGTTCATTAATTCACTTATGAATTGATGAATTGAGAATGAAGGGTCATATATCTTTACTCTTGAGTTTGTCCCATTCCTGATTGTTTGTTATATATATATATATATATATATATATATATATATATATATATATATAAGAATTCAAATGATATATACTCAGTGAATGTTAGCATTTACATCAGCAACCGGCAATTAATATTGAGTACGGTGCTAAAACATCAGCAATGGATAAAATCTGTTTTCTATTTCTTTTTTATTGTATTCTTACAAATTTTACCAATATATGAATATGTGTATGTGTATGAGTGTGTGTGTGTGTGTGTGTGTGTGTGTCTGTGTGCGTGTGTGTGTCTGTGTCTCTGTGTGTGTCTGTGTGTGTGTGTGTGTGTCAGTTATTTCTCTATTCGGTAACATTTGTACGCATGTTTGTGTGTGCGTGTGTGTGTGTGTGTCTCAGTTATTTCTCTATTCGGTAACATTTGTATGCATGTTTGTGTGTGCGCGTGTGTGTGTGTGTCTCAGTTATTTCTCTATTCGGTAACATTTGTACGCATGTTTGTGCGTGTGTGTGTGTGTGTGTGTGTGTGTGTCAGTTATTTCTCTATTCAGTAACATCTGTACGCATGTTTGTGTGTGTGTGTGTTTGTGTGTGTGTGTGTGTGTGTGTGTGTATAGGTGTGATTGTGTACTATTGTGTATGCACGTGCATTACACACACCAGGAACTTCATTATGGAAAAATATTGAATCTCAAACTTTCAGAGTATATTATTCTTTTTAAGATTAAGATTTGAAGATACCATTAGTTTACACAGACGAAAACAAACTGTTTTCACACATCCAAGGGCATGACAGGATACATTTTGTTTTGGGTTGCAAATATGAAGTATCCAGTTTTTCAGATGACCTCGAAGCAGTCATATTCCTGATTGTTCGTCCGCAATAATTTCTATCTGCCTTTCCAATTATTAGCCGAGTGATTCGTTGCTTTTGTTTCCAGCTCTACTCCCGTGTGGCCTCCTCAACTATTTCTGCGTTTGGTAATTTTATATCACTTTTTTCACTGACCCTCAATAATTTTCATAATATTTCCATCGCACGTATAACTGAACGTATATTGGAAATTCATTTTTTGGCTATTTGGACGCATTCATCAATGCTGGTCAGTCATCTCTATCTTCCCTCCTTTTATTCAGTTACTCCGTCAATAGATGTGTGTTATCAAAAACTTCTTCGTCGGTCGAGCCAAAAGTTAATTTCCTCTTAGTCTCGGCCAGGAAGTGTACCATGTATCTAATTATTGATACTGTCAACGTAATCCCTTTTATTGAATATGCTTTGCTTCGTTGTTTGTTTGTTTTTGCTTTTTTTTTTGTCCTTTTTTTTTCCATTCTAGCATTGATCTGATTCTTCTCCGGCATCGCACTATTTTATTTTTCCTACATTACCTCCTGTATTATTGAAGGGCATTCATTGACATTTCGTTCAGCCTAGGAAGAATCACAAGTACTTCACAACTGCTACGTCTCATATATTTCATTTTTCAAACGTAAAGTGCAATATTCTGATGACTACACTTCGGAGAGCTGTTTCCTAGTGTAATATTTGGAAGTGATAAAAAATGAGGAATTTCTCATACATAAATCAAAAAAATTACGACAATCTTCTTTTACTCCGAAAAACAGATTGTAAAATACTCTTGATGGAAACGATAATCATTCAGTTGGTCTTCCTAAATTTTCCTGGCAGTTTGGACGCGAGTTGTGCATAACACGCAAGCTGTGCTCATGAAAAAAAAATTCCCTCTGTTTGTGGAGTTAGATGGCTAATCATTTGTGAGAAAATAGGTCGTGTGTGGCATGCTTATAGCCACGAGCAGGTTTGAGAAACTTGATTTTCCGAAATGTTTGACAGGTAGCCAAGCAAGTCATCTGACCTGCTTTCGAGATTCTCGAGTAATCATAGGAGGAACATGGAAGTGAAAATCGTCTTAGAATTCACAAAGAACAACAGCATTCCCGTTAGCATCTAAGACGGGTGATTTGCCATGTCAGGTAAGAATGAAAAGGGGAACAACTAATGTTGAATGGGGTTTGTGAAAGTTTCTTGTAGGGAAATAATTAAAACTCATGATATTACTTTTATTCTGTGCTACTGGCAAAAAGCGATGTATTAATTTGGTAATTCGATGGTTGACTTTATGCTTATATATGATTTCTGTTGTGAGCTACTCAAAATGCTTGTGGCACCCTTGCATCAACAGCAGCAACAGCAAACTTTTAACGTTCGTCGTGAGACATATATCTTCACCAAGATTCGCTAGATCTCGCCAATATCTCCTGAACCAATCTAAATCGTCTCCCGTCTTATTTTCTGCCTTCGATAGATTCGTGTAAGATCTCTGAAAATCAACGTGCTGACTCGTGATATCCAGTGGCTGTCTGACAATGCAATATGACCAGCCTATTCCTGTTTGATTTTTCAAATAGATCCTGTGATATCTCTTACACCTGACTTTTATCCAATATATTGGGCTGTTTTGCAATCCCTCCATAATCCTATCCAGTGCATGTTGCATGTTCTTAGTTTGAGAGCCAAACTTTTTCGTTATATCCTACTTCCACAGTGACCGTCACTTTTAAGAGCAGACGGGTGATAGATTACGCAGGAAAGAACCCGGATGTTGGGATTAACTGAAGCAAGCTATCGAAGTATTTTTTTTTTTTCATATTGACGAGTCCAAGTTCTAACACTAATTAGATTTGCTATATCACGTTATAGAGGTCAAAACATCAGTTGCTATCGTTTTCATTGCTATTGATGTCGACTAGATCAATCATCCAACTTGGAATAAGTCTCACCAATCTAACTTGAAAATCAGAAAAATCAGAAGGTTTGATTTAACATGATCTCCACCACCAAATCCTGGCACTGATGGGAAATACGCAAATTCCCCAGACACCACAGCAAGTCAATTGTTGAATGCTGGTATTCATTTACTTGGTTTTGTTCCTGGTATAACAGTTACATAATGACTGTCATAAATTCCTACTCAAGGTTAATCTCAACAAAACATTTAGACTATTGCTAGAAGTCACATTAAACAATGCCTTTTGTCTCAAATTGTCCTGGTAATAGTGCAGCTGTCATTATTTGTATAGCAACAAATTCGGTACTGGATTTGAGACTGTAATAATAATAATAATAAGTAGTGACAGTTATATGGGTGAGCGTTTAATATATACGAAGTGCGAATCAAACTTTTTTTTATTTGTTACAGCTCGTACGAACTGAAAGACTTTCAAGGCTAGTCTTTTTGAGCAGTTTCCTCAAAGAGCTAATGTGCAAGCTTGCTAAAGGGCATGATTCCGAATGTTTCAGGGGAAATTATCTCTTACGACGAGTATCTAACCAAAAATGTTATACCAATAATAAAAGTAGTGTACTTCAAATTTCAAATTATGTTACACACAAAAAATATTTGCCGTAATACTAAGGAGCCACAAGACTTTTCCACAACATTTCGTCCGATCCACATCCTTTCCCTTCACATACACACACGCACACGCACATGCCCACACACGCAAGTGTGTCTAAATAAATATATCGCTTAAATCCAGCCTTACTGCCCGTTCAGAAGCTCAGAGGTAGGATATCAATCTCCGGAACTGAAGGGACGGTTTCAATCCTGCCTCGTGGTACTGGATGGGTTAATGGTAAGTCTATAATCACGCTGAAGAGATGTAATACATCGAAATAGCTGTTTGTGGATGGTACAATTATATATATATATATATATATATGTATATATATATATATATGAATTTAAACGAATTTTTATATGGACTGAGTACGCAATGTTTAGATATTTTTTCATGTACAGGCAATTATTTCAGAAATAGCTCTACATGAAGAAGAGCTCTCTCTATCTCTCTCTCTCTCGATTCGAAAGAGCGTATTATTAATTTACGCAAACAAAACAATGTTTACCAAAAAATAGCAACTAGACCGATATTAGGCAAGAGTACCGTTGCCAAAATTGTGCTAGAAGGAAAAGGAAAAAAAGTGGGAAAAGTCTGAAGTGCACAGAACCAATCAGGTCGACCAAGCAAACTTATTCCAAGCAACGTATTTCCGGTGGTAAAGCACAAACAATAAGGTAAGTCTTGAGGTTTATAAGCACAAAAATTATTTGCGAAAGATTTTTTCTACTTTTTATCGAATACGCAACTTTTTATTTTCTTAACTGTTTTTTTTTCTTTTGTAAAGAAAAAGGTTTAGTGTAAATATTCTTTCTTTAGATTAAATTGAATAAAATCATGATTGAATTGAAACTAACACTTTATTTTCCTTTCTCATTTTCACATAGATTTTGTTTACTTATCAGGAAGAATATTGACAACCATTGGCAGTGGAGAATTCCATACCATGAGCTAAATCAAACTGGGGTGTTTGTCTTTCATATGATCTCAATAGATTTATTCCGGCATTAAAATACTCGAATTTGAATACCATTATATAACAATAGAGCTGATGGTTGTTTGTGCGTTTCATGTCCGGCCAAATGGCTTGACCCTTGCAGGTGTAAATTACTGTGTAAGGGTAAATTGACCGATGGATGAAAATGGTACAAGTTGTGCTAATCTCCGAGGTTGCAAGAGGTTACAATAGGTCAATTTAGGGTCAAAACTTCAATATCTGGGTGAACTGAAAAAAAAAAACAAACAAAACAGAAGTGCCCTAATTTAAGGCGTCAATTTCTCAATAATGATGGTTCCTGAGTCCAAGCATTTAGCTAAAATCAGAGTATCGAGTTCAAACCCCGACTGAGATGATCTGAGTTTGCTTCATACTAACGTTTTGGGGAGAGACATGGATAGGTATACATCGTTAAACTGATATAGGAAATTTCTTTAATCAAAAATGATTCATATACAGTGATGATTTAAATCAGTGCAGTATTTTGAATTAAAAGAATGTAAGAATTGAATTTCAATTTGGGTCTTATGTTTTATTATTCATGTTTAATAGTAGTAGTAGTAGTAGTAGTAGTAGTAGTAGTAGTAGTAGTAGTAGTAGTAGTAGTAGTAGTAGTAAAACACAATCTTTTAACATCTGAGAACATAAAACATTACAAAAGAATGTACAAAAAGTAGCACAACTGGGAACTATCCTCTGTCCATCATTTATTTGACAAAAACTCTAAATCTGCAAAAAGAATCCATAATTGCCTTTTCGTGGATTGTCATAATATAAAAGTTGTTTTTCTTCCTAGTTATAATAAAATCAAAAGCATTAATTGTTGTAGTTGCGTGCTTGGTTGCTTAGCTAGGTTTCTAGGCCTACCGCTCCCATCAACCTCCCCTCAGCGCCAGTCTTAATGTGTACTGAGGCGATTCCACCATTGAAACATCAAGTCAGTCATGGCCAAAAGCAACTAAGCTATGTTGCAATAGACCCTTCTGGCGTTGGTCTGGTCACGTTCCAGGGATGGAAGACATCGTCCTTCTAAAGACTCGTAGAACAGTGAGGCCCCGAACAGTGAGGCCCTCATGGTAGAGATACTGACACCCTAAGAAAACCCCTCATCTGCGGGATCGTCAATGGTGATCACAGGCAGTCAGCACAGGGAGATGACTATGCAAGATCATCCAAGCAACCTTCTTCGCCGAAGCAAATTGCAAAAGAAGAGCGGAAGAAAAGAAGCATCACTGCAATACTGAAGCTTCTCCGGGGGCCAAACATCTTCCTGCAACCGTTGTGAAAGAGTTTGCTTCTTCTGCAAAGGCACAACTGGTCATCTGAGTGCCTACACCATACGTGATAAACCTTCCTGAATTGCAGGGTTAAGCCATGATCCTCAACTGAGCGAACTGGGCCGAGACAAAAGCCAGGATTTCGAATGCAGATTTTAAAAACAATCGGTGCCACCGTACATGGAGGTTTAGCACAGCACAATTTTCCTACCCCTTTTCTACGCTAAAGAACCATATGATCTAGCGTTATCCTGATACAATATCACATACTTTCCGTCAAATTCTAACTGACGCCTTTTGTTGATCGTCGTCAATTGATCTAACTGGAAGCATTGCTTATTTGGACCAATCATTTGATTCCCCGGAGAGAGCTCATAGTAAGGACTGTTTTTCCAATCCTACCATATACACGGTTTATATCTTGGATGAAAACTAGCTTTTGGTACTGCTAAGGGTCGTTCCTTTCGCTTTTATTGAGTTCTACGTTGCTGTAAACATCCACTTTCATTGCGTTGTAATTTTTCAAAAGACGGGGCATGTTTATGTAGACCAGTTGTTAATTTCACCATATACACGGTTTCATCTTGGATGAAGACTGGCCATTGGGATAGTTCCTTTCACCATTGTACACATGAAAGTGACTTACAAAACCAAGCTGGTGCTAAAGATTTCTAATGTTTGATTTGGATGTTTGCGGTTTGTTGGCTATTTCCCACGTCTTAAAACGTTGGTTATTCTTGAGTAACGTTTCTATTTGATTGCTATTAACCTCAACTGGTGACCCAACCCTGGAGCATTGTTCTGCGAGACATTCCTAGCACAAAACCTGACAAACCATTTCTGACGCGTTCGAGCAATTGCAAGATCGTCTCCATGAACTGCACAAATATTTCTTAGTTTGGTTCACGATTTTATCCTTTTATTTGAATTTTAAAAAATATGATATTCTGAAAATAGTTGCTTATTTTCCTCTACATCAATCTTAGAAGCAATGAAAAAAATTGAAGTACTCCGATTTTGACAATCTAGTAAAAATGCACAGTCGCGTGACAACTGTCACAAAACAATCAAAAATTTGCTCAGAACAAAACGCATCCAATGTCATCTGACGACAGAAACAACAAACTCTTTTTGTTACCCAATGAATCCATAGATCTTTCTTTGTTTCTGAAATGCTATAAGCACCATTTAAATTTGTGTTCAATGAGATCAAAAATCAAATAATTGATTTTAAATTCCATCTTATTATAATATTTCCAAGTATGAAGTCTATAAGGTTGTAATAGTTTCTTTATAATTCATATCTAGTTTGATTTTCAATTTGATTGAACGTATATTTTAAAATTGCGTTTTGAGACCACACTCAAATGTTCTATAAATCATCATCATCAGTCTTTTAACGTCCGTCGTTGGACATAGACCTTCCCCAGGATCTGCCACATTTCTCTATCATGGGTGTCGTGGAGCCATTATTTTCTGAATTTGTCTAGATCATCTCTCCATCTTGTCTTTTGTCGGCCTAAGTTTCGCATGTAGTCTCTGGGGATCCATGTTGTGAGTCGTGATGTCCATCGGTTGTCTAAAAAGAATGCACCCATTTACATCCTTTGGATCTATATACATTCATAAACTATGTCAACTGACCCACAATGGACGATGAAACCTCTAGCTAGTGGTTGATTATCAATTGAAGTACAATAAGACGGACAATTTGAACAGTCCCCAAACTAGAGGGTGACTTCAGTATCAAAAGTTTTCGAACGTCTCTTAACTTTTCACGTCTGCCAGCTGCACTAACGTTCTCGCCCACTCTACGTTCTGATTCATTAGACTCAAAGGCTTCTGTGTAGCACGACACGTGATGTCATGATTTTATCTCCATTTATCAGACTATCCATGAGGAGTCAATTAGTGTTTCTGTAGCAATCTTTGTTTTTTATACAATCGGAGTGATGACCCAAAGTCCAATATGGCTAAACTGTCCTGCTTTTTACCAATTAATTTATATGGTAAATACGTTCTGCGTTCCCAGACAAAAAAAATGATAATTATATTATATCGCTGGAGTTTAAAACGGTGGAAGCTAGAGAAGACTGTAGTAAAGAAGGCAGGGGTAGAGGGTGTGCACTATCTCTAGATCGATGCAAAACAAACAGTGAAAGCTATTTTCGCTTTTCGCCCTCTCTTCATAAAAGTGAAAACTTGGTGCAAATCGAACTATCGAAATGTGGGGCATACTTGTATTCTACTCTCTCTTATTTTGATGGTCAGCTTCTGGGTGGCGCTCATACTATTAGTTTGCAACATCTATAACCCATTTTGTTTGCAACGTTCCTAGTCTATCACTGTCCCCACCCTATCATGTCTCGTTTTAAGTTCCCTCTCGAGCATAGTTCGATAGTCATGTGCTTTACAGTGTTATCTCTTTTTTTAGAGACAATATTTCAATTTTTTATATCTTGTGTAAATCGTAGCCTTGATTTAATTGGTCCTAATGCATTTACGCTTCGATAAAATGATGAAATATTTTGTTTCTCTCTTGGGGTTTCCTCTGCATAGCCATGTCCACGGCAGTCAGAGTTCTTAGTCACTATCATGACAATTATCAGCTTTGATTATATTATCCACATTATTTTCATAGTTTTTGTTGAAGTTGTTGTCATAAAAGTCTGGATCATCATCATTATCAAATCTCTGAGAATGATGATTAATTTGTCCATTATAAGGCAATTCAAGAATTAGTGATCGTATCTGACTAAGCCTTGAAAGGTAGATTATTGGTTGACTGTTGATACTGAGGTCAACTTCTTTTTTTCTTTTAGAATTCTGAGTTGTTTTCCCTTTTTGCTGTTATAATAGAAAATAAAAAAAGAATTTGGCAAGTGGAACCCCACCTACTCATGATCAGAAATACGAACATTTTTTTTTTTCAAATAAAATCCACAACCAGATGGCAATACGAGGTTAAACGTTTTCTCTCATCTCAAATAGGCTTGATATTTTGGTTATCAGGTCAACTTTCCTGATTTGAAATTTGATATCACATGTTGTAGCCTTTACCGAGGCTCAAACACCAACCGCTCTACTGACGTAAAAATTGCAGCCATCTGACCCTTGCAGTAGGCCCCTAACAGCTGTGTAAATCATCTTTTAAATATTCTTGAACACATAAAAATATCTTGTTTTAAATAATAGGCTGTATAGTATATGGACTCTTCTTTGCTTAATTATACTTCGTAAACATATATATATATATACATATATATATATATATATATATGCGTGTGTATGTGCGTGTGTGTCTGTGCATGCGTATGTGTGTGTGTCTGTGCATGCGTATGTGTGTGTGTGTGTGTGTGAGCCAAAGTAAAAAATCTGTAATCCCATATCAGATGTGTGATGGGTTAATTTCATAAAGTGCTCGATACATTCAACATTAATTGAGGTTAGATTAGAGTTTCGAATTTGATGAAATGATGGATTGCTACACAAACACATTTATGTTTCTGTCCTGCTTGGGCTTCTTCAGGCGAATGATTCGATTTATTTGGTCCCCTATTTTGGACGTAATTGGGAGAGGATCTATTTTTTTCCTTATGGAAAACCCTCGTCTTTTTTTATTTATATTTCTTTTCTTTTTTCTCTCCTTGTTTAGTTTTTAATCTCAATTTTGTATTTATATATATATATATATATATATAT
The DNA here is from genome assembly GCA_963457665.1 of Thysanoteuthis rhombus. Classification (NCBI taxonomy): domain Eukaryota; kingdom Metazoa; phylum Mollusca; class Cephalopoda; order Oegopsida; family Thysanoteuthidae; genus Thysanoteuthis; species Thysanoteuthis major. Next base: position 55,382,633 of record OY735206.1, on the reverse strand, counting down.
ACGCATTTGTAAATACATGCATCTATGCATGCATATGTATATATGCATGTGTGTGTGAGTTTGTTTGTATGCAAATGTTTGTATGTGGGTTGTGCGTTGAGAATAATTAGGTATATCGGTCAATGGACAAAGAGCATTGTATTGAACGAGCGAGATACTTTTGCAGCTTTTGTATTGATTGATGGACTACTTTTTTTTACAAGGAAGGAAAATGATAGTAGCATCATGAGTCGGAACGATGTATATATAGTCAGAGCCATATATATGTATGAGCACGCACACATGCACATACTCGCGTACACACATACACACACACACACACACATATATATATATATATATATATATATATATATATATATATATATATATATATGGGAGTTTGTGGGGGAGTGAACACCAGTATAATTGAATGAGAGGGGTGTACCTTCCCTCCAACTCAATAGTCAAGATCCTGGCTTTTACCTGGCTATGCCTGACGTATCAGGTGAATTTCGATCTTGAATTCTCTCTGTATAATGACTGATCACGGTGATTAATGAAGAAGCGGTGGGTAAAGTGTCTCGAGAAGGAAGGAAATTATGCTGTAAGATAAATATTTTTGGGTAAAAAAATGCCACTTTCGTCAATGCCCTACGAATATACCTGTACTTCTATCAAAAAGCAACCTCCACCGTCATTAAGTCCGTAGTCAAAAAGCGAAAAAGGTATCAATTTTACACAATAAAGATGTATTTTCAACATTATCCCCACAATTGGCATGAAACCCAGTTCAATGGTGGATAACAATGACAAAGATCGAACATTGAACAAGAAAAGTTTCAGACTGACATTCAGCAAAAAAGGGTCGGGCTATGGACTTATTGATCCACCATAGAGTACATGTACACACACACACACACACACACACACACACATATATATATATATATATCAAAGAGAGGTACAGAGGTGTAACGGTTGCAAAAAAAAAGTACAAACTTGTAGTATTTATCTCCCTCGATATATATATATATATATATATATATATATATATATATATATATATATATATAAATAGTAGAATGTGGATTCGCTACACAAACTAGCTCAAGTTTCTGCCTCTCTGGGCCTCATCTAGCAAAACAACTTAACTTCAACAGTAAAAAGTTGTATGTATCGAGCACTCTATGAAATAAATCCATTACATATCAAAGGTGGCTCTACATTATTAATGTATTATATTATGTTATACTGCTAGCCTGACCCGTACCACATGTGCTATATATATATATATATATATATATATATATATATATATATATATATATATATATATAACTATTGTAATGGTATATACATGTATACACATATGTGTATGTGGCTAGGAAGTGTAAGTACGCTAATATGTTTTTAAATATTTCCTCGTTTATACGTGTGTATATGTGTATGTGTTTGTGATTATTATATGATGTCAATATGTTGTCATTGTATAATGATTCCTGCAATGTAAGTACACATGTTCAAGTTTCAAAAAACAATGATAGATTGGTAGGTGAGCAGCTCTCTAGGTCAATGCTAGATGTACTTATAGTGTTGGGAGAGCACATTTGGATCAATGAAAAAAACGCATTCTTGGTTAACTGGGTGGGTGAGGAATTGGATTTATCTTGCAGAATGTACTCGCGTTTTTTTTTTGTTTGTTTTTTCTATTTAATGTTTTTCATGGAACAAATGATATTTAAGATATTGCTCTTTTGTTAAGGCTTTAAAAAAAAAATTTCCATTATCAATCAAGAAAAATGATTTTGAAAGAAAATAGGTTTCGCTGGGTCAGTAGTACAACTTTATTGCTTGATGGATCACTAAGAAACATATGCAAACACACCAACCCTTTACTCAATTAAATATGAATATTGGTACATCAGCAACCTTTTAGTGGCCGTTGTTGGAAATAAACCTTTCCCTAGATTTGCGGTTGACTGACATTCTTGCAATACGACCAGTCGATTGCTATTTGAGTTTTCAAATGGATTCTTTGATATTGCTATTTTTTCTTTATTTCTTAGTGCTATCTTGAGATCTCTCCAAGCGAAGTTGAGCATTATTCTCTCCTGTGCACGATACACTGTTTTGAGCATAAGGGGCAATCTTTTGGTTACGTTGCGTGTGATAGCTCCATAGGTGACTATATTAGGCCCTAATTACGGTAATGAAGCTCTGTATTGTATTTTTGTCTTCTGTAAAAAATGAGTTAGACAAAAACATGTCAGAAGTCATAGAACGAAACTTTTGTATCTGCATAATGATAAGCGCACTCATAATCCCGTTCATTTTTTCATCTATCACTACAAAAGATCGAGATCTCACAAGATCTTATCATAAAACCATTAATTGGCAACTTTGTGGTGAAGTGAGGCAGGCATGATACTTGTACTGGATACATTCATGGTTTAAATTACGAGTTTGCGTACTTGGAATACTTTATAAGACACACTTGGAGACAGTGGCGATACACACATATATATATATATATATATATATATATATATATATATATATATATATATATATGTGTGTGTGTGTGTGTGTGTGTTATAAAGAAATGTAAATATAATCTGACAGAATGATTATAAATTGCGTTATACCATGTTGAAATTCTTCTTTTTTTTAAAATTATCTCCCGTTATTGCACGGTGAATGTATCATTTGACCTAGACAACGTAGATAGAATAAACAATCAAAGAAAATGGGGCTACTGCAAGAATATATATATATATATATATATATATATATATATACGTGTGTGTGCGTGCGTATAAAATACATATTTTATATCAATATATATATATATATATAGAGAGAGAGAGAGAGAGAAAGAGGGAGGGAGAGTGATGCACAGCTAGCAAGTAATATAGCAAGACAGATATATAGATGTGGGTCTAATAAAGATCTAGAATAAGAATATTGCAAAATAACGATTCAAGCATGTTTTTTTCATCATCATATATGTTTACACCGAGAGAGAGTGAGTGAGACAGACAGAGATACAGAGACTACCAGATATGTGTGTGTGTATGTGTGTGTATGTGTGCTTGTTTATGAATGTCATGACACGCACTATCATTTACACACACACACACACACACACACACACACACACACACACACACAAACTCACGCACGAATACGCCTAGGAGGCTGATTGGAACATTTCGTTTCCAAAGTAGAAATAGATAGATAGATAGATAGATAGATAGATTGATAGATAGATAGATATCACAGTTTAGACGAGTGCGGTGAGATTCAGTAGATACCGATCTGTCAACGAGATTAAACTTGATCACTGACCCTTACGGCCTTGAGCCGTAACTTGACCTATGTAGCAGAGACTGATTGATACAAATTATCGGATTAAGATTGATTGATACGCTGACCTAAAAAATATTCACTTGGTATCTGATATGTTTTTGTTTTTGTTTTTTTCTTAGCTGTATAAAATGTTTCTGACTATCTCTGTGAACGTGTAAGTGTTCAGGGCTGCCTGTTTTCATCTATACTCATGAGACCAAATTTGTGTGTCTTCAGATCCCAAACAATAAAATAACTTGAAATCAATATATATATACATCAATCATTCGTGTGTTAAAGACTGATACCTTTTGTTATTTTCTCTATCTGCATCAGTACCAAATCTCTACTTCTGGAGACACATAACTTCGTCCTGTACCAAATTTGCCCAATTTAGGCCTTGTAAAGTACCAAATGGCAACCAGGAGCTATAGTACAATATCTTGGTTTATAAGTGGGTCAGTATGTATTCATTATTACGTCATCACGTTGGGTGCGTTACATATGAGTAGGTTGCTCATATATTAGTGCGCACGTGAGCGTGGGTGCGTTCTCAGAAAAAAAATAATAAACAGATCTGGTTAGTCGCTAAATAGAGACCGTCACTTGACCAACGTCTTTAGACAGCATGCCGTGCTGGGGGTGATCAGTTGAAAATTTTTGGAAAAAGGAATGACCAACGAGTAAATTAGCATTAGACATTGACCCCTTAAAAAATTTCTGGATCTTGTCAAGAACAAGAGTGAATGCTAAACTCATGGATCACTTTAGCATAAGCTCACATTGCAAAACTGAACCCACACTAAAAAATCCTATTTTTATGGTTAATTATTTAAAAAGCAGCAACAGCCTATTACTGTCCGTCGTTAGACTTGGACTTACCCTAAGATTCGCCAGACTTCTCTATCGTTGACGTCACGGAGCCAGTACTTTCTAAACTTATCTTGTTCGTCACGCTATCTTATATTTTGTCGGCTCTGGTTTCCCATGTGATCTCAGAGTATCCACGTGGTCAAGCTCATAGAAGATCGAATCGTGAATTTTTTTTACGAAGGACCATCATCAACATTTTAGCATCCATCATTGGGCATGGACCTTAAATTCGTCAGACCTCTCTATCGTGGGAGTCACATAGCTAATACCAGCGGTTGATTGCCATTCTCACAACATGGCCAGCCCATTGCCATTCGAGTTTTCTAATAGATTTTTTTCCTTTAATATATTATACTATCTTGTAATCTGTCCATGTTATGTTAAGCATGATTATCTCTTGCGCCCGTTACATAGTTATCAGTTCAAGGGTCAGTCATTTGGTTAGATTTCATGTTCCAGCTTTCTAGGTGACTATCAGGAGGATGTATTAGTTAAATACCCTTCTTTTTAGCACTAGTGGGATTTTCTTGCTCTTATCTTCATGAAAACTGGAAACAAAACGAATGGTGACTGTTTTAGTGACAGTTTTGGTTGACTGTTTCTAAAAGGGAATGGAACAATTAGTACTAAATCATTTCCTTTGAACTCATCTACTTTGTTATTGCTAAAGAATCGTCGGTTGCTTCTAATTCTTGATATTGTTGTTTTGGCTCAGATTGTTGAAATCAATTTCTCTGGAAAGATATATTTTGGTAGGCATCTTCTGTTCGTTCTTCAAGAATATGATATTTTCTTATTTTGTTAAAAAAAAAAAAAAAAGAATGTTAAATGTATCAGAATGCCTTCCCCCCTGTTTTGTTGGACCATGTAGTTGCAACTCGACCAGATTCTCTTTTTATAACAAATTGCAATATAGCCACCAAAGCCAATGAAAAGGCTAATTCTACAGTAAATATTCTAGTCTCGTGATTTATATAAAAACCATTATTATCAGTAGTAGTAGTGTTAGTAGTTGTAATAGTAGTAGTAAAAAGGCATAAGAAGACAGTAGAAATCGTAGTACTTGAGTAATCGGGTTTTCACTATTACAATATAGCATAAACTTTCTTAATAATTTTTGAAAACATAATAAGCGCGGATGGTCACAGGAAATATTAAGAGTTAAAAGAACTATTGGCTTTGTTTTCAGCTCAAACTCAAAATAGTTGTTCAAATCAAATTGCATATCTATCAGATGAGCCACAAATTCCCGTTCATTTTTCTACTAATAGCAAAGCAATGATTAGAATTGTAGTCTCTCGGGTTATTGTTGTTGAATTCGTTCCTTGTTGGCTTTTCCAAGAATCTGGTTGAATTTGATGATATTCTAGTGATACTCAGGACAGGGAAATAGGAATAGGTTCGAGCAAAAGCTTACAGCGGTCTTTTACAAAAACACTGGACACTGAATTCAGAGTTGAAACCCGGGTTTTTGTGTGAGACCTTGACACGCACTAAATATAAGTTTATTATCATTTTTACAATGTGGAAAATTTGGACACTTAGCGTCTTAATCGGTAGGTCTTGAAAGAGTCATGCTGAAGAGGGCATGTTGAAAAATGGAAAAGTCACATACCTATAAAATGAATAAGACTGATCCAATTCAAGTTTTTTGTCCTACTATTCACTGTATAATTGCTTTGGTTGAATTATATTCATATATTGATACGTAATAATGAATGCACTAAAATTTTCAAACTCCAGATTGATTTCGTTTCCCTTCGAAACAATATGGAGATCAAGAACAATAATTCTAACCTAATTCGTAAGAGTAAATTATTCACTGTTTCTTCACTCTATCCCGTCAAGTTAAGCCAAACTGGTGCATAAAATTTCCATTTCCCGACTATGATTTGAAATCACAACCAAACGATTGCAAGGCGACTCTATTACCAACTGAGCTTCTATTACTGTTCACTGCAAAACGAACACTGAGCATTATTTCGCTTTCCATCATTATATCTACGAATTAACTTATTAAATATACAATACAAAAGTTGCATCTTGTTAGAATATAAGTAGAGGTGGAGTTTGCCACGCTTCTTAAGAATAGTTAATAATCTTTAAACGATTGGCGCCTTCACAAGAAATCATTTCACTTGAAAACGTAGACTGTTAAATGATAGACGTGGCAGAAATTTCTGTTCCAGATATTCTGAATAAAAATGCAGCAGTTTATCGGTCTCTGCAATCAGTGTTGGTTTTTTTTTATCTTTTCACTTACGTCATTCGTGATATCAGTATGCATCGATCGTAAAGCAGTAGCAATTAGCCCATAATTATCGAACTTCAATATCGTAGGAATAGCTCTGGTTCTGGCAACGACATTGTCGTGTTAGTCACGTCGCTTATTCCAACGCATATATGACGTACGTTGTTCACCATTGAAGTGTCTAGCCATTTGACATCAACGAAAAAAAGTTGTCTAACTAGGACAATGGCGTCCTAAGTCCTAATCGAAATTATCTTTTTGGGACTTTACACACTCACCCCAGCGATCTTGACACTTTCCAAAACAGACCTCAAAGTCTTTGTTTTTCTTGCATTCTCCTTAATCTCGTCAATGCTCTCAAATGTTTTTAGGGAAAAATCGAGACTTCTCAGGAAGCCAAATCTGTGCACTTGGTGATACTCTGTTTTGCAAACGATCCTGAAAAAATGACACCCTCGGTCAATGTCAATACGACGGTCACACGGTAAATGGAGTCTCACTTTCAACTGAGTCACCCAACAGGGGATTGTATGTTCATGCCAGCACAGTATGGTGCCCCTTGATGAGCTGTCAAACAACATCAAGGCTACGAGAGAGATTCTCGAGATATTTAAATTTGGACAAACCTTGTATTTACTTATTAATGAGATTGTACAAAAAAAATCAGATTTTATAAGTAATCTTGATTCTGGCCAAAATACATAATATTTCAGTAATACTCAGAAGTTGAGAGTGGTATGGTTTGTCTTAGTCTGACTAAAGGATCGGTTTAGCATTAACATACATTGCAAATTGAAACACCTACTAGAAACCTATTTGAGTGTTTGTCATCGGATGATGAGGTGGTGGGAGGTACAGTAAAATTAGGTGTGGGCGAGAGAGTAAACAGGTGCACGCTGCTTCTATTACGGTTCACCTCAAAACAAACGCTGAGCAGTATTTTCGCTTTCCATCTTTATTTCCCTTAAAACCGAAAGAAAAACGTAAAGCGAACTTTTTTTAAAAGTGTTCGATACCCATACAAGTATCCCCCTCTTTACGAAAGACTTAAAGCCGTCATAGCATTGAATCGTGTCTGGGAGCACCCATGTTTTATCTCCGCAGCCGTGAGCAATATTCGTATTTGGACATCAGAAAGGTCTAAATTCGTAAAGGTGGTACGATTAGCGTAAATCTGACAGACAAAGAACGCTATTGTTCTAAAAAAATCTCTTACGTGTAAATAAATAGTAACAGCTTTCATGCTTTTCACCATTTCAGCGTGCGAGCAGTTCTATAAGAACAATGTACAGTCAGATAGTTGGGTAAACCTGTAGTAACCTGTAGTACTAAAAACAGATTTGTCCGTAATACATTTAATGTGTCAACTACATTTGTAACAATAAAAAATAACCTGTCGTTACAGGAAATGAAAGACACAGTGACTGTGACAGTCATCTGTCGAAATCGAGTTCGAATTCTGACTGAAGCTGTTTATATCACCACCCTAATTATTAGTTCGGCATCACAGAGATGGATCACAAAACAACGCAGAAAAAAACAGGAGTCATGGATATCATAGAATCTATAAGAAAACAAAAATGGCAATGGGCTGGTCATGTCGCAAGAATGTCATAAACTGATGTACATTATGACTCACAACATGGATCCTCAGAGATCATCTGTGAAACTGTAGCCGGCAAATTATAAAATCGTGTGACGAAATAGGCAAGTTAAGAAAGTATAGTCTCCACAGCGCTATCATAGAGAGGCCTGGCGAATCCTGGTGAAGGTCTTTGTCCAACGACAGACGTTAAAAGGCTGCTGCTGCTGCTCATGATGATGATGATCATGATGATGATCATGATGATGATAGACTACTCCTGTAGACTCTGTGCAAAGCATAGGCTCGTTTGTGGTTTAAGTGGCAAGTAGTTGGTTATACTGAGAGGAGTTGATAGCCCTACGCCCAAATTATTTTTTCCTGCTTAATGAACTTTTGGATGAGTTGCCCTGCTATTTACTCATGTCTGAGGGTGTAGAAGCTGATTCATACCTTCCCCAAGGGCATTAGTGCAGATTGCACGTAAACCACCTCGACCAAAACTCGAACTTTTTTCTCCAAATCCGTTTACCGTACTGGTAACCGATACGCAACTCCACTCACCCTATAAAATAAAAAGACAGTAAAGCTTTCCAACTCGTCATTGTAATTTTAATAAGCCAAGTAATTATATTACAGCTTGATATCTCATACAACCTTCAGAAATTTCAACATTGAAACTTGTTTACCTTTCGGGCACATTGATTATATGATTAAGTACAAACGATGTGATGTTAGAGAGGGAAGCAGCAGCAGCAGCGGTATTATCAGTGATTAGTTTACCCTTATCATTGATTTTAATTAATTTAATACTTAAATATTGCTTTCATTATCTGACGATATTGTTGATTTTTCGAAGTTCAATCTTGGATGGAGTATTGCAACATTATCATCTATTTTGACTAATTTTTACCATCATCCTAAAATTTCCTGAAGTCTCCGTCACTAAATGTTGTATATATTTGCAATCACATAAGCCATCATGATGAGGCACATAGCTAAATGAATCTTATGATTTAGGTGAATATGAATCCAGCCTCATCTAAAATCATACTAACCAGTACTTAATTCCCGATTCGATGTGCAGGGTCACATTTAATTATCGGTTTCGCCTTTGCCGCTACAGAGATGACATTTGCTGTTCTGCAAATTCAATGTTGTTCTAATACACGCTGGGCACTTGTTAATGTGAATTGATTTTTTTTTCTTTCAAGTTCCCTCTGAGCAACGATGCCTAAATCATTTCGTCTTCTTGAATTTGTTTTCCTCCCCAGCTTTAGCTTCCTGTTTTCTTTTATTCTTCTTATTTAAGCTTCTCTTTTTGCCTGTTCTGTAACTAGTAATTGTCATAATCAGCCTCATTACTCTGCCCTTCGAAGTCTTCCCTTAATAGCTGACTCGGACACAACTCTTGATGTTAACTAGTCTTGTCCCTCCCGCTTTTTTTTTTTTTTTTTTTTTTTCAAATGAATGATTCCCCCTCATTTCCGCCACCGTGTTCTCATACCAACACTCACTGGTGGCTTCCAGAGGAAATCAAATGCCAACGATTCTCCTCAATACTCATGGTCTTTTCAGAAAATTTCAGCTGATTTTGGCAGTGCTATCGTCAGAATAGTCTCTGATAATCCCTAAATTTTCTGTTCTCCCAACCTCCTAGCTAGGCACTTTGGAATAGTTCACGGGGCTCTCACTTCCATGTTCAAAATATTGTCGATTCTTTGGCAAGGCAAAGACACTTATTTAGATTTTCATTTTCTTTCAGCTTCACTCTGTGGTCTACCGGATCAACGAAATCTACTGACATTAATTTCTTCTTCTTTAGGGTAAGAGTCAAAATGATTTTACGTTCCATTCTCTGGGTCATACTCTGGTCTGTGAATTTATCTTTAGCCATCAGGTACATGGTGCTTACTATTTCCTTTGGCCTTACCTCGTTTTCCTTTATTTTTCTCCATTGATGTATCGTCGAATAAAATACCTGACTCCTGTATTTTAGATTAGTTTCTACAAATCCCTTTTGGGAATTCGGTGTGGCTGAGCAATTAAAAGCACGAGGAATGGAATCAGCGTCTGAGACAGCTCGTGTTATCTTGGCTCTAATGGTCTTGGGAAAGGCTTAATTCCATTTATTCTCCCCCAGCTATGGGTAAATACTTGGACAGACTGGGCTCTTTAGCTATGATTAGCAACTAACCAAGGAGACGGACAACTCTGATCGCAGACCAGCCTGGAAAGGAATGGACTACATCAGGCTATCTTGCCAATGACCCACCTACGCCGAAATAATTTGCAATGCCCTGAGGACCTACAGTGGGTTACGGGGTATAGAAATCATCAGTATTTCAATTGCGTCAAGTGCTTAAGTCGTACGAATAATTATTGGAATCGGAAGAATAACATTTGAAAATTTTTTTGTCCAACTCTGATTGAAGTCTGGGGTTGGTTTTGTTTTTCTGCTGTAACAAGAACAAGAACAATCCGCGCTAAAAATTGGGGGAGTAAATTCTTCCCTGTTTGACTGTGTCGTCACGTTAAACCAAACCGATAAATAATATCAATATTACCCTATTGTAATTTGAAATCACGACAAAATGATTGGTGGCCAGCACTGTTATTGACCAAGTTTCACATATCTCCGAATTTATTCATTATTTGCAGTAATCACCTCAAGTCGGAATAGAAATAGAAGTGGAGTTTGACCAATCAGCAGCCAGGCTTTTCGAATGCTCACACTATTAGATATCTCTTTACTTACGAATACGCGTACGCATATGCTCTTTTATAACACTTATATCCACTAGTTCATATACATCGAGATGTTACTCAGTGCTTAGGGCTATTTATGCAAGGACTTATGGTAATTATTAGCCGATAATTGAATTGATTTTTGATGAAGGAAGAAGCAAAATTTAGAATTTAAAACTCCAGAGCAACTAACAAATAGATAAAACGTCTATTTCTACCTTCGCTTTCCTTTTCCCCTGCCTGATTCAAATTTTCGCTCTCTCCTCTTTACCTTAATGCCAGTCTCGTTCTTCCTCTTTTGCTTTCTCCCTTAAATATTTTCTGCGTTGAATGTAATATGTGTGTATTCGTAGAGATATTTGCAGGGATAAAGCAAATTTTCGTCATGTCTAGTAATGCAGAATCTGCAAGTTTGAGCTCCGATCGCGACGGCACACGTTACGTTCATTCTGATGCCGTAGAGAAATCTTTGAATCCTGATCTTGCAGTGGACTGCCCCATCGATGGAAATAATTTGATGGAAAGGTGAAAGTAATGATGATAATCACTAAATAGTATAAATTTGATAAAAGGGATGAACACATAACTAGTATCGGTAGTGAGATACACAGGACCATTTATTTCTTGGGTTGTCAAGTGATGAAGTCCAACCATTGGGCTGACGAACTAACAACACATATGATAATGCACAAGACTCATATAGGACACAGATAGATTGTGTGTTATAAAAGGCAATAGAAGACATCGGCATTGAGTTGTATGTCCAAATGATCGAAACGAGATTGGGTGATTGGAGAGACAAGCATGTAGTGACTGTATCATGAAACGTGCTCGAGGCAGTATGACAAATAATAAAAAGGTCGCAAAGAAGGTAGTGATGAAAACGAGGAAAGAAAAAAAAGACTCCATGGAAAATTCAAGAGACGGATACAAAACATCGCATGGCTACACAAAGGACACCTGAAGAATGAAACAGAATCCCTCATCAGGGTAGCCCAAAACATATGCATCAGGAAAAACTACGCCAGAGCGAGGATTTCCAGAACCCAGAAAACAGCAAATGACGCCTCTGTGACGAACGAGATGAGACGATAACTTACATAACTAGAATGCTGCAAACTTACCCAGACGTGAAACAAAGATAGACATGACAGGCCAACAGCAATCACACACTATTCAAACGCCTCGGTCATGCAGATAACTGATACCACCACATCTTAGAGTCTGTCCTGGAAAGTAGAAACCACGAATTACTCTTATAATTCAGCGTCCAAATCAACCACACCATTCAAGCAAGAAGACTAGACCAGGTAATCGAGAACAGTGAAAAGAGAACATGCCGATGCGTGGCTGAGCCAGTTGACCAAAAAGAGAAAGCGGAAGATTGCAAAAATCGGGAAAAGTAACAGGACTTGGCTCAGGAGTAGACAAAGATGTGAAACATGAAGGTCAGTGTGAGCCAACTGGAGTAGGCGTACCTGGAAGAGTGCCAAAGACTTTGGGGTCAAGATTGGATGAGATGGAGATAAGAGTAAGGATGTAGACTACATCACTACCGGGTCTACACAAATACTGTCTGGAAATCTGAGACTAACGAGTTCCAGTTGAAAGCAATAGCCATAAAGCTAGAATTAACATGGCATGTGTTAGGAAAGTGGAGGAAGAAGAAGAAGAATCATCATCATCATCATCATCATCATCATCATTATCATTATCATCATCATCATCATTATAAGCCTTTCAGAGTCCGTCGTTGAACATGGACCTTCCCCAAGATTCGCCAGACCACTCTATCATGAGCGTTACGGATCTTGTACTTCCTGACTTTATCTACTTCATCACACCAGCTGATATTCCGTCGGTCTCGGTGTCGCATGTGATATCTCGGGTCTGTATTGTGAGTCGTGATGTCTAGCAGTTGTCAGCCATTCTCACAACATGACCAGCCCATTCCCATTCAAGTTTTTTTTATGGATTCTATGATTGGTCAGACTCCTGTTTTCCATCTAACATTCTGTGATGCTTGGTGATTACTTTATATGTTGAGTATGGTTATCTCTTGTACACGTTGCGCGGTTCTCAGTTGAAGGGTCAGTCTTTTGGTTAGATTCCATGTTTCATCTCCGTAAGTGACTATCAGGAGGATGCATTGGTTGTGCACCCTTCTTATCTGCACAGGCATATTTTTCTTATTCTTGAAGATTGAGTTTGCTTAGCCGAAAGCTTGCCAACCTAGAGTGATTCTTCGCTTGATTCCTTAAAAACCAGACGCTGAGAGGAGCAGTGGAGACCTGAAGGTGCAAACCACAGCACAGCTATGAGATGTGGGAATACTAAGAGGAGGACAGATGAATTAAGAAGACGATGTCACAGTCTCCTCCAATGACCATTAGACAGCTTGCGTGAACATACAGACGCATGAGCTGGATGCTTGAATCTCAGGATATTCAAGATTAGCGATTCGGTGGTGAGATACAGAGTCTACCATATGAAAAAAGGAAAAATAGCCGCAGGAAAAAAAGTAAGTATAAAAAGCAGAGGTTAGCATGAAAAGGGGAAAGCTTCCAGAGAACACTCTGTTCCCATTGTCATTTTTACTAACCATGATGCCACTAAACATAATCTTGGAAAATAACAAAGGATACCGATTCTCTAAAGAAAAAAATTGAACACCTCGTGCGTGTAGGTGGTGTAAAACTATTTGCTAAGATTGCAGAAGAATTCTGAATGCTGTTAAATAAAATTGAAGAACAGCATAAAATAAGAGAGAATAAGAAAAATATCAAAGACTAAGCTAAATATGAGGAATGAACACATCGCCAGTAGAGGTTGTTTGATACACAGGGCCATATCTTGGATGGACAAAGCATAAACTCCCAGTCAATCGACCGGCGAACTAGGAAACATATGACGATGCACAAGGCTTTACGCCCTAAATATAACACTGGCTGCATGTGAAGAGGGTGGAAAAGGTCGTATCAACATAGAAGACTGTGTCTAAAAGACCAAATCGGGATCAAAAATGTATGTACAATCATGCAGTGAAGTTGATATGAATAGTGCTCGAAGCAGTGCAACACACAATTAAAAAAAAAAGTAACAAACGAGGGAGTAGAAAAGAAGACAACTAGGAAAGGAAAATGAAAACAAAACAATTACGCAGATAATTCAAAAGGTAGATAGAACTATCCCAAACGAGTGACCATGGACATGGTTAGGCAAAGGATACCTGGATAGAGAAACAGAAACCCTCATCATGAGGTTGCAAAACAAATGCATCAGGAAAAACTATGTCAAAGTGAAGATTGACAGAATCCAGAAAAACGAGAAGTGTCGTTATGTGAAGAAAGGAATGAGATTGTAAAAAACATAACTATTGAATGTAGCCCACAAGAAGTGCAAGAACAGGTGCAACATACTAGCGACCGTTATACACCGGGAACTATGCAGACGGCGAAGATTCGATCGATATAGACAAAACTATCATGGGAAATAGAAGCCACAAATTACTTACTGAGAGAACGGCCAGAGCCCTGAGGAGACTTACTATAACTCGGCCTCCAGCGATGCCCATCAGACATCTAATGAGAAAGTGCAAACCACGGCACCACTGTGGACTCAGTGGATCCTGGGTCGATGCTGGAGACCTGATGTTATTCAGTCTCGCGGCGTACGAACACCAATGATAATAATAATAATAATAATAATAAAGAAGAGGAGGAGGAATCCAAAGAAAGACAGAGGCCATTCAGACGACAGCACTCATAAAATCAGTTAGAATACTAAGGCGCGCCCTGGAGGCATGATGTCACTTGATACTTGTAAAATCTCAACGGCTGAAAATTATGATGTTAGTAATGATGACATTGATGGTGGTAATAATGTGGAGAGGGATCTAAGCAGGGATGACACCGGTCGTGGCTTTTAGCATTATGTTTACATTGTAAATAGAACCTGCGCTGAAGGCTTTTCCTAACGTAACAAAGGTGTTTTTGATTGAGGGAACAAAAAAGTGTCTGTTAATTTTTTCACTCTGTTTTTTTACTGGAAAAACGGTGAATAACATCTGAATTAAGTGTATCTTTTCAAAGGGGCTACTTGATAAGTTTGCGATTCGTACCAAATTTCTTATCCTCCCTGATTGAATGATCCAGGCCAATCGAGTAATCCTTTGCACTGTTTTCAAAAGAGGATACAAGCCAAGAGTGCCTTATTCTCATAAATAATATGAGCGGAAACTCCGGATATACTGTATAGAAGCGAGAGAGAGAATAATCACAATAACGACAACAAAAGCAAAAATAATAATAATAATAATCATAAAAATAATAATAATAATAATAATGATAATAATGATGATAATAATAATAATAATAATAATAATAAATATAAGAGCAACGATAATAATAATAATGTTGAGATTATAAGGGCAACTGAAAAAAAAGTTATTGAGGTGTGATGTGTGTGAAGTCTCGAAAAATAGATACATTTTTTTTTTCGATCATTTCCATTAAAGCTACATTTGCTATATGTGGATTGTATGTAATTGATAAAGTGGTTCAGCATCTGTGTGTGGTGACGTACATGAGCGTTCGTGTATACACTATACAAAAAAAGGGGGATTAGGTGACTAAGTGTGTGATGAGTCGGGAAGTGAGTGTGTATTGCCGTGATTATGTGTGCTCAGGTGCGACTTGATGTGTGTGTATATTGAGAATTGAAAATCCATCGTTTTTCCGAATATATTAAATCGAAGTAAAGATCGATTGATTGGAAGATAGACAGAAAGTTTTCTAGCTTAGTCTGGTACAACGTGTAGGTCATTTCCAGTAGTGATTGAACGTCTTACATCATTGTTTTAATGCTCTGCTGTGCTAGCTAGTTCGCGATTATTACTCTGATAGTTGGATAGACTTCAGCTTTACCAACATATATACGAGATGCTATCCAAAGATTCGATAAATTCGAATAGCTTGCGAGAACCGAATACAGTTGGGATTTTTGCGGCTACCCTTTATGAGCAGCACTCTTGAGATCGCTTGAATTATGCTCGACGGTACTGCTTCGAGGGTGATGGTAGACACTACACGTTAGTAAATGATTCTTTTTTTCATGCTCAATTTCTGTGAGGGTAATACCTCGTATGTCTACGTATTCATGAATTCATCTGTGTATAAATGTATGACTGTATGAGCTAGAGAGATATAAAAGTGTACCAAATTATATTGAACTGCAAGAATTACAGGCCAACACCTGTTAATTTGAGGAATGTCATTTATATAGCTGCACCAAGAGATGCGATGGAAAGTTAATAACATGTAAATGTTACATTGAAATTTCATTCATGTGGGAATGCTACATGAGTTATGTTTGTGGACGAATACAAACTCAGTAACGTACAATTGAACATTAACAGCATTGGAATACATGTTTTTTATTTATCACAAGATGTCAAGCAAAGAACGTGTGCTAAATAGTCAAGCAACAATAAGTACCGCAGGCTTTACAACTCAAACATGCAGACAAAATTTTCTATAATGCGTGCAAGGTTTAAGACACCTCGAATTGTTTGTTTATAGGCTCAAACCAGCACAAAGCATTTTTTATTAACGCATTATTGACGCAAAGAACCACATTAATGAGATGAAGACTTCCCCCAGGAAAAAAATAAAGTAAACGTAGGTATGCGTGTATGTAAAAATATATTAATGAGCCTATCTACGCACTCATACTGCAAATGCAAGAAGTTGCCTTTCCTCGATTTTGAATTATATTATTATAATATATTGATATATTAGAACATTATTCGTCATATGATAGCATTGTCATATTGGGGATATACTTATATATCTTGGATGATATCAAGTTTTCTCTTTACTGGTCCTTCACGTTTAACTGTCCCATAAAGCTTGTAAATTGGGACAGGCTTTTATCACAAACAGGTTAGAAAAGTGACACAACGCCCACTTTTATAGATTTTAAAAAACAACGAAAAAAAAAAAAAACCTCTGTAGAGAGAACATTTCTTAAATTTGTATACCTTTCCATCCAAACGTATTTCGGGGTGATATGCGAAAATTTTGAAAGTTGTAGCTGGTCTAAACACTTAGATATGAACAAAAATGAAACGTGACCATTTTAGCGTTACAAAGCAACAGACAGTTTTTTTTATAAGGATAGATATGAATAATTCATTTATGATTGGAGAGATCAGTTTATTACTTGATAACAAAAATACTAATACAGACTTGTTGCTAGAAGCAATAGGTAGAGATGAAATAATCATGGGCGTCTGTTTATAACTTAATATTGGAAGAAAAGCGATCTCCCTCTTTATGACCAAGGACATCTTACGCTCTGAGATGTATTAATCATAGAGGAATCATTTTATCACTCAATAACAATTTAAAAAAAAAACAGACTCCCACTTTATTGATCCCCCACTTCATGTACAGAGATTTTTAAAACAGTAAAAGAAAAATCTACTTGAAGTACGCAATGTTTTATTTTTACTTTTATACCTTTTCAATCAAACATATTTAAGGGCGATATATGCAAAATATGAAAGCTCTAACTGGTCAAAACATTCAAATGTGAACTAAATCAAACGGGACCTTCTTAGCGTTACAAAGCATCAAACACTGATGTTTATAAGGACAGTTTGCATTTACATTTCATTGTGTATGTGGCTAGGAAGGTAAGAATGATCAGACACTGTCATGGTTGACTATGAGAGTAAAAGCTTACACCTGCAGCTACTGCATCCTGGGGATGTAAGGTATTGATGGCGAAGTGGTTGACCCTAGAACTCTCTGACTCCCACTCTTCCCCGTCAACTATCATTGCATGATAGTGACCATAGCCCCATTAAGCTATGAGCGTGTACGTGCGCTCATGTGTTCTGCAACCAGCGCACGAAGGAAATTATAGCACGCACAAAAGATTCAAAATTCTGTAGATAGCTTGAGTTAGTTTTGTTGTTGTTGTTGTTGTTTGTCTGTTTGTTTGTTTGTTTGTTTGTTTTTTAATAACCGTTCACTATGTCGAATTCAAAACGTACTTCTGTCACAGGAAATAATTTGCACAACATGAGATCTCTGTGCCCACTGATTACAAATGTTAGAAGGAACACTGATGGTGATTAAACGTTTTGGCACGATATCTGGGGACAGACGAAAGCATGGGACTCTCTCAGGAGCATTCGTGCGAAGCGAAAGAATATGGAGTAATAAATATATGAATACTAAATACATAAATGGCAACATTTAGGGAAGACTGTGCACCGGGCTTGTCGAGAGGTGGTCATTATTTGGATTCGAACCGTTCTGAAGGCCTCACTTTAACAAATCATTGTGTTGGGACACAGGGTGGGATTAAGTGCTGTTAGATTATCTATATCTGTTTAGGACCAGTTGCTTAAAATGCTTCTACCGGCGTATGTGTGTGCGCACGTGTTCGTACGTGTGTGCGTGCGTTCGTACGCATTTATTTGTTGCTTTTTGTGCGTATGCGTTTGTCGTTTACTTACAAAGAAAGGTGCATGCATGTGTTCATTTTTCCATGCAATTGTCTCGTGTACATTAAAAAAACATAGGTGCGTGCACACACACACACACATACATACATACATACACATATATATGTCTGTGTGTGTCTGTCTACTTGTCTTTCTGTGAGCGTGTATGTGTATGAAGAGAGAGAGAGAATTAAGTCATTACGACTGAGTAGTGAGATCGTTCCTCACAGACTGCCCTATACTTGCGCCCTTATGATTCTCGAGACCAGTTTACTAACCAGAGCACTGTGACGAGCAGAAGTGTGGTAAAGGGGCGAGTTTTGGCCCCAGACGCTGAAAACCCTCGCTACGCCACTGACGACAGGGCACCCGAAATCTGTGTATGTGTTCGTATGTTTACATCCGTTTGTGTATACATGAGGAAGCGTGTATTCATTTCAAAACATACACAAATACGTATAAACGTCTATGAATAAACGTGTACATGGAGGAGAAAGAGAGGGAGGGGGACGGGGACGGGGGATGCATATTATTTTTCAAAACAAAAATTAATCTCCGATGAACAAAAAACAAGAAAAAAACATCACCACAGTTTCCACGTGTAGCGTGGAAAACTGTGTCAAAACTCAAGATCAAATTAACTGTTCATATCGTGATTTTCTGATTTTTTCAGCGTAGCTTTCGAAAAGTGACTTTAAAAACAATCATTACTGCAGAACATGCGATTAAAAATTATACACATCAATTGTTTGAATTGACTACTTTTTTTTAGATATGTGAACCAGAAATCATTAGATATCATTATTATCATTTGATAAAAATCAACCAAATAAAATGTACATTTCATTTACAAAACGTTCAAATTACTATTAATCATTGATTGAGCGTTGCTAACACTTCGGTGGGAATGATGTTTGGTAGGGATTTTTAGTGTTATCACCGGTTTATTCGATTTAGTTATGGTAAGTACATGTATCCCTCGCTTTTCGAAAGTTAGCTTCACGCCATAGTCTCGTTTTTACGGGAGAAAAAAGACGTAAAGTGAAAAAAGCGTCCAGTGTTTGTTCTGCAGTAAGCCGCTGGAAAGGAAACGTTCACCCTTTCCCTTTCATAGAAGTCCTGTTTTTAGTGTTCTATTATCAATTATGTGTTTAGTAATATTTTAGGTTACATATGTTATTTGGTATGATTTGGATCTTCTCTTGGGGGTATTGGAACTCTCAAATAATTTTTCCAATATAAATTAATGCCAATTGCTTCTTCACTTTATGCTACTTTAGTCTTACGAAAGTTCTTTTTTTAACGGCTATGCTCTACTTTCGGATAGCGAGAGAAACTCGTATTTCAATAATCCCATTATTGCTAACTACAGTATACCACAACAGAGAGGTGTGTACATCTTCATTGAAAGTAGAAAGCAATGCTTTTGAGAAGGTGATTTGGAATAACTGACGTGCACAGACTTTCAGAAGGGCAGATGCTCAGTTACAAAAAACAAGGGCACTCCCCTATATTTAAAAAAATGATATCCATAATGCGTACGTTAAAAAAAGAGTAAAATTTCGGGCAAATCAAGCCACCACCCCAACAAAAGTTCTTATACGCTCACTTATATATGTATATGCATGTGTGTATGTATGTGTGTGTATGTATGTATATATATATGCATATATATATATATGCATATATATATATATATATATATATATATACAAAGAAAAATATTAAAATTGTATATATGTGTGTGTGTATATATTCATATATACAGATATATGTATATATATATATATATATATATATATATATACATATATATATACACATATATATATATATATATATATATATATATATATATATACAAAGAAAAATAATAAAATTGTATGCGGTAAATATTCTCTAATTCTATTGAATTCAGTTGATCATTGTGTTGTGTCTTCCATTTAATCATATCTTTTCTTCCATCTTTTACAAAAAGGACTCTTCTTCTCTGATATAAAGAAGAAAGGGTACAGTGGCTCAAGCACCCCACCCACCCCTATGCGCGTATACGTATGGAATGATCATAATTCTCAAGCAAGAAATTCAAGAATATACAACTATGTGCATTTAGTGTCGTGTGAACCACCTATGTTTCGAAGGTGTTGCAGAAGTAAAATTTTAACATATAAATGTGTGTTTGATTGAATTGACATACATATTCCAAGATATCGATCTCTGCGTAAACAAAGGATATTAGTTTTCAGAAACGTATCCCAAATGATATATTCGTGCATCTAGACAGGGACGCCGGAACCACGGGGTCACCTATGCCCTCTTTAAAAAAAAAGGGAAGTGTAAGACTGAATCAAGTACTTATATATCTTTCCTTTGAAAGTTAAATTTTGAGGCACTATCCCAGTTCCGTGGTCTGACCTTTTCGCGGCCTTATTTCGAGATCGAAGTGCTGTGTCTGTTTTCCTCACATCAACAAAAGGTAGCAATGATTCCAATTTTCATTTTTTAACTCTATGGCTGTAATACCTTCGTGGACCCTAAGCGAAATGTCTCCTTGATCTGTTGCTTAAACCTTGCAAACTCAAAATGCAAAATGTAAAATTATCCTTCTGAACAGCTAACCCCTCCCACCTGCCCTGAATTGCTTCCGGTGTCCCTACATCTATGTATAAATTGACCAATAACTTTTCAAAAAAAATATCTATAAGGGGGATTCGTGCAAACCCATATCGTTTTCCCTCAAGGTATATAGAGAGATAGATAGATAGATAGATAGATAGATAGATAGATACATACATACATACATACATACATACATACATTGATCGTCTTACTGATATGATCGATAGATTTGAATTCAATGTTCTTCTTTTAGGAGATCAAGATGTAAGAATACTTATGATTCCATTTTATACTAATCTTTTATTTACATATCAAGTCAACAAGTAACAATTTCATTTTCATTTCTGTGGAGTTTAGAGTATGCCTAATTGAAGACATTTTACTCAAAATAAATGTTAGTGCAAATGGATTGATTACATGACGTATAGGTGTTCGTATGCTTATGCGTGCAATAAGTCCGTAGCTTGACACAGTTATAAGCTGATTTTTTTTCTGTATAATATTTGATCAATGTGATCTGGAGAGAAGCGTTGAGTTGAGTGCATCGATAAAGGACTAGATTATGTTGAAAAATAAATATATTCTGTAAAATAGATACATTTTTCCCCCATTAAGCTTCGGACTTATTGAAGAACTTACCTACATTAGCATCCGTACCTCGGTGACTATATCAGTAGGTCAGGTATTTATCCTAGTCTGTTGCAAGTCTACAAGTGTGGCTACAGCATTTAGTGAGAATCGAACTCACTGCAATTGCAATGGTCTATCACATTAAGAACCAAATAAAAGTTGCTTCGCAAAAACACACCAATATTTACATAGTTACACATAATTTCTGAGATAATTCTCACCCATCCAATCGATCAATCAATCAATATTTATATATATATATATATATATATATATATATATATATATATATATATATATATATATATATATATATATATATATATATAGGGGGGCTGAGCGCGTGCGTGTGTATATGTGTGAGAGCAGGTGTGTGCGTGTGCGTGTGTGTGTAGACTGCGCCTGTATGGGCATACTTGAATGGAAAACTATGCTTTTCGTATTAATGGGTCTAACTAATCGAAAAATAGAAGGCTGTAAAAAAAAAATTATCCCTTTCAAAAAAATAATGATTATCATATCTCTTTGCCTACCTACACATCTTATACTTCCCGTTCGGATACGAATGCCACAGACTATCCACCAAATCAGAAGATAATTCCTCTTCAGCCAATAACAGACAAAAGAAAAGATAAAAGTCCAGGAATTCTTGGTCCTCCTTATTCATTTTTCATTTCCATTCTTTTAGTTCCCGTCCTGCCTTTCTTTTTCTTTTCTTTTTTTTTTCATTTTTTTTTTTTTTTCAAATCTATATTTTGCATAAACGAGAGCTCTAGGCTTCAATCGTTCGTAGATTCTATCCATTGATTTCTTGAGATTTTCATTTCTCTAAATAAAAACAGAACCACTTCTTTCCACTAGTTGGACTCTGCTTTCTTTTCTTTTCTTCTCTTTTCTTTTTTTTTTTTTTTTTGTAATATACTCATTAATCCAGGAAAGTAGGCTCTTTTTCCACATGAACTATTTTCCGTCAATTCACGCAGAGATCGATACAGAGAACCGATCGAACAATCGATCGAACTACATGCCTACTGATAGAAATCTAAATATATAACACGGAGAATGTGACTGTGATAGATTGATAGGTACCGTATTTCCCGCACCATCGTATAACACGCACCTAAATTTGGCAAGGAATATATATGTGTGTGTGTCTGTTTGTCTGTGGTGTGTGTGTCTGTTTGTCTGTCGTGTGTGTGTGCGTGTGTGCGTGAGTGAGTGTCTGTCTGTCTGTCAGTCAGTACACAAGGACACATGAATATGAGATCCTGAGGGGTTTTAGAAGGTGTTTCTCAAAGTGCACCTTATATGGTGGGAAATACGATAGATAGATAGATAGATAGATAGATAGATACTGTATTCCTGTACCAACGTATAACACGCTCCAAGTTTGGCAAGGGATATATATGTGTGTGTCTGTTCGTATGTGTGTGTCTGTTCGTATGTATATGTCTGTTCGTATGTGTGTGTGTGTCTGTGTGTGCGTCTGTGTGTCAGTGAGTGTCTGTCTGTCTGTCTCTCTGTCTGTCTGTACAGAAGGACACATGAATATGAGATCCAGGGTGATTTTAGGGGGTGTTTTTCAAATTGCACCTTATATGGCGGGAAATACGATAGATAGATAGACAGATAGATACATTCATACGTACCGTATTTCCAGCACCGGCGTATAACACGCGCCTATAATTCGGCAAGGAATTTTTATGCTGGTTGATTTAGGAAGTGTTTTTTAGTGGACTTTACATGGCGGGAAATACGATAGATAGATAGATAGATAGATACACAGATTGATAGGTAAGAATGAAAAAAAAAATAAGGCTATTACGAAGACAGCGGAATTGAAACTCAGACTGATAGCCAGATAGATTATGGATCGATCATTGACAGATAGCAATATTAAACATTTGTTAATATTTCTCTTTATTTTATCCTTTCACAGAAAAATTGGATGATATTTCCCAACCAACAAAATGAAATGGCATTTTTTTTTTTTTAAATTTCAACATTTTTTTTTCTTTTTATAGAAACACAATAATATCCATAAGCAACCAAACAAACAAATAATGGCTGTAACTTTTTTCACATCATAAAATTAATGTTTTGGAATCACAATCTTCTGTCTTCAAAGACATTCTCCTTACCCAGTTCGCATCTTTTATATATTCTCTTTCCATTTGTGCACTAGAGTATTTTAATGCGTGTGTATGAGTTTGCGTGTGATTTTACATAATATAGGTCGTAGCGTTAACAAAGTCCTCTTTTTTTTCTCTTCAGTTTTACGCAGTCTTCTGCTGCTTTTTAACGCATTTTTAAATAATATTTGTTCCGTCCTATGACACGTCTCCGATATAACAACAAATGACACTTACTTGGCTCCACCACTTTTCAGATGAGTCTAAACATCGACTAATAAATAAGTCGAGTCTTTTCGAGTGTGTGTGTATGTGTCCCTCACGTCTTGGGCTTTTCGTTTCCATTTCGTAATTCATTCTCTTTCGTCAACCGACACTTCACACCAATATCATTCACCAAATTTCTTGCGCCACACGTTTTTTGTTTTGTTTTTTTCCTTTCCTTCCCTTTCATTCTTACAAGTCCCTTTCGTGTATTTTTTTTCTTTTTTTTTTTTTTTTCAAGTAACCGGCCTCTTTCATCATTTCGTTTGTTCCGTATATTGTTTGTATAGTTCGCTATTTCTTTTCATTATGTCTAAACAAGAGCCTAAAAGACGTTCAAAGGAGTCTCTCTGCAGAAAAGCGACCTGGACGTCGCCCAGGGCATATACGTTCGCCGAGCGGGGTTTGTTTTCGATAAGAGCCAGCTCGCCGAAATAAGTACCTTTCGACAACCGACCGACTTCTTCCTCTTCAACATCGGGATCATCGGGGTTGGAGATGGTAACTTTGATTTCACCCCGCTCCACAAAATACATACCGTGCGCTGCATCACCCTGTTTGATGATTTGGGTCCTATCGGCGTGGGTTTGCGAGACGAGGGCATCTGCTAGACTCATTCGCTCATACTGATCAAGCGACTTCAGAATTGGTACGTTCTCCAAAAAGTCCTCGTACATCTTCCGTTTCTTGAAGGCACTTTTCAACACGATTCGCCGGAACGAATTTCTGTCCATTGCCCATAGAGTACCTCCTTCCGAGACAGCTGTCACTGTGGCCGAACGGGGCATGTTGTAGAGCAAGGCCAATTCGCCAAAACTTCCTGTGTTGACGAACTGGTGTACCTTTCGGCTCTGACCGTTTGTCTCAACGGTCACGTCGTAGACGCCACTGTCGATCACGTAAAAATTGTCGCCATCGTCACCTTGAGTGATGACTTCTTCACCGGGGCTCACTTTCTTCTCGAACATAGCGTCCAACACTTCTTGCATCTGGTCTGAGTCTAGGCATCGAAAGATGAGGATGCCACAAACGGCCTCGGTCAGCCTACGACGCTGCTCGTCCGTCTTCGGGTGTACCACTTTTTCGTCGTCATCGTCGGCCTCGGGGTCGTACCTCTCGGCCGATACCGAGTGGCGCCGGGCTGCCCTGTTTGCGAAATTCGTTTTCGGTTTCAAGGTGGACGGCTCGGGTTCTCCGGCCTCCCCTTCGTCGACCATAATGTACATGGGTACCGTCTTCGGTTTACGATTCTCACGGACCCGTGTGAAATAATCTATAGCGTAGTCGTAAATATCAGTCGGGCGTTCTCGCAAAACGGCCACTGTGAAGTCCCTTAGCATATCACCGAGACCTTCAGGAATTTCGAAGCTCATGTCTTCGATTTTTGATTCAAGTTCTAGTTTTTCTCTTGTTCTGCTCTAATTTATTCTCTTCTAATTATGCAAGTAAATTTTGAATCTTATCTATCTTAATTTTAACGGGTATGCGTGTATTCTTACTGGTGCTAATAAGTTCGTTTTTTTCAAGTGTGAAGGAATGTGTGCAGGATTTGGGGCTTTCTTGAAAGAAAATCCGTGTGTTCTGTTCACACTGTCAAACGATTCGGTAATCCTCCGCCTCAGTTGCACTCTTTTTAGTCGCAGAGATTTCGTCTCATTGTTTAAAAGTGGTGGAAGTTAGTTTGTTTTGTTTGTTTTTTTTTTCATACGCTTTTCAGAAGCGTTTGTTTATTCTTATGATTTTTTTTTTCTTTGTTGTTCAACTGGTGGAATTAATTCCTTTTTCGTAAATTTTATCCGTTGTTTTTGGTTCAACTGGTAAAATTGGTGTCACCTGAACTCTCTCAAAAGGAAGAATGTGTTCTGGGGGTTTTGTTGTTTGTTTGTTTTTTTTTTGTTTTGATTTTGGTTGTCGTTTTTTCTATTAAAAGATATGGTCTGAGTATATATAAAACGCCTTTTTGTTTCACAGTATTTCAGCAGATTCTTTACTTTTTTTTTTAATTATTGGCTTTCTTTCGTTAGAAATTCTGACGTCGTATACTTTCCGTTCAAGTTGTTATGTTTCCTTTCGAAGTACCGTTGTAAATATATCCGTATAACTCCGAGTGGTAATTTCGTCTTCTTTCTTTCCTAATGAATCGCCTTGTTTTGTTTTGCTTTGTTTTTAATTCATAAGCTTCTTTCTCTCAATCTCGATCTCCCTCACTCACTCTCAAACTCTCTTTCTCTCTCTCTCTTCCTCTTTCTCTCTGTCTCTCTTTGTTATGAAATTTTTATATCTATTAGTCTGTCATTCCGTTCTCACACACATTTTCTCTATTTTCCTCTCTCTCTCTCTCGCTCGCTCTCTCGCTCGCTCGCTCGCTCGCTCGCTCGTTCGTTCGCTCACACCCTACATTCAGATGTTTCGTGTCTTCGTTGTTACATTCGAAAACGATAACAAAAAAGCAACGAAACAAAAAGGAGAGACTATGCAAGAAAAAGAAGAGACAAAACTAAACAAAATAAAGCGAAATAAAAGGCAACTTTCTTCTTTTTTTTTTTTCCTTGTTTCGTACTCCTCTGTCACTTGATGTGTCCAAATCAGAGGGTCGATGTAACAGCAGTTGAGGCACTACACTACAGTCGCTGTAGCGCCGTCGTGGTTATATTCTCGTCAGCAAGCCACCCAAAGGTCTCTTATGCGTTGCTATACTGTACACACGTACGTATCGGTGTGTGTGTGGATATTTTTCGTATTCAAATGTATTATGCATGGATAGATGTTTGTGTAGATGTAGGTGTGTGTGTGTAGGTGTGTATGTGTGAGAGTGTGTGAGCCAGTGCGTGTTCAAACGAGCGCTGGACCGTCGAGTTCCGTGTTGTTGTGTGGGGTCCTCGCAGTGAAAACTCTTTATCTGTTTGCCGACGTTGGTTGGTCGCTCTGGTGGTGGTAGTAGTAGGAGGAGAAGAAGGCGGGAGAACCTGTGTGTTATAATAATCTATGTATGAGTGTGATCGTGCGTATGTATCCGTGTGTAGATTTACGTCTTCGTGTGTCTGTATGAGAAGGTAGGTGCGTGTGAATGAAGAAAGAGAGACAAAAGAAAGGAGACAATTTGAGTGGAATTGAGAAAGAGAGAGAGGTCGGGACAGAGATAACTGTTCAAAATACGTATGATGAGGCTCTCGAAAGAAGGCAGTCCAAGAATTTGAAGAAGACCAGATGATTTTATGAAATGTACACACAACGTAAAAATAAGAACAAAAATGCTGACATTAAAAAAAAAACGTGATATCAAGATAAGTTTGAGCAATTATTAAAATGTTTTTTTCTTAAGATGAATAACGTTTACATATCTTTATTTATTTATTTCTGATGTTAAATCGAAACACGAACTTTGCATACGTCAATTAAAAAGTACGTGCGCGTATGGATGCGAATGTTTCGAATTGGAAAAAATGAATTAATGAAAAGGAAAATATATATTTCATAGTTTAATCTTTATGTGTACTTTTTTCTCATTTTTCAAACCCAAAACTTGATTTTGATTGCATAAAAAGCGAAACGTGTCACTGTCACGTAGAAGGTCGATGTGCACTGCTATTAATGTCTAGATTACGTATGTGTAGAGACGTTTGACGTGATTGTGTTTGAGTTTCAAAGTGCCAGTGCAAAACTGTGCATATACGTTGTTATCGTTCAGTTACCGCACCTACGGTGATCAGTGGCTTTTATTGGAGATCAAGTGACAGTAAGTCTTCAGTACTTTTTGCTGATTTCTGCAGCGCTGTTGTCTGGAGAGTCTCCGCTCTTTCTGGAATTCATACAGCTCCTCCAACCTCAAACCTCCAACCACTTGGCTAGGTTCTTCGGGACTGTTCCCTGGGCTATGACCACTATTGGTACTACCGTCACCTTCATGTTCTTCAAAATTTTGTTCAGTTCTCTGGCAATGTCTCGAAACTTATGAGGTTTCTTTCTTTTTCTTTCAGTTTCACACTGCAGTCTACCGGAACAGAAAAGTCTACAATCTGACACGCTCTTTTTTTTCTTTTTGTTCTCATTCGCTACAACTAGATTTAGTTGTCTTTATTATTATTATTATTATTATCATTATTATTATTATTATTATTATTATTATTATTATTATTATTATTATTATTATTATTATTATTATTATTATTATTATCAGTTTTTGTGTCACTACCAGAGTGTTGTCCGTTATATGACAGCACTTAGTGTATTTAGGTGATATACTGTTGCAATTGTAGATGATTTGGGGTTTTGTCATTTTTGGTTATCCATACTTCAGCTGTCCCACGAGAACGGACTTTCAACACATACGGGTAAGGTGAAGAAAGTTAACCCAATACCGCCCGATAGTTCTTCTGAACTAAGTTGATCGGTAACGGGCACCTGCTGTAAACAAATGTATTTTTCACTATACTTGAAGTAAAAAGTGAATGATATCTTTCAAAAATCCAAAAATCCAGTCACGTAATGATTTTCGTAGATTCTTACATTCCTATAATGGCAACTTTATTTTCGAAAGATTTTTTTTTATTCACTGAGTTCAAGTTTTCCCATCATGAATAAATCGAAGTAATTCTGGGAACGAAAAAAAAAAGGACAAAATATTGAATCAAAAACAGTCTAAACCCCACTTTAAACTGGCAAAAGTATTTTTACGTTAAACTCAATTCTATTTGCTTGCGATTAGAACCAATAGTGAACATTTAAAGAAGATACTTTAATTATTTTTACACCCTTTTATGTAGACATAATGTGGGGTTATGCATGAAAATTATGAAAAGTCTGTCTATGAACAGAAATATAGCATGACATGTTATATGCTATGCAAAGTAACGGACACTAAATATTATAATAGATTATTACTTTTTGGAGTGTTTTCCAGCGTATGTCTGTTCAGTGTTTACGCTTTTATTAAAGGTGTACGATCCAGTATTACGAAGTGCTCGCGAATAATGCATAATGAGTATAGTCAAAAAGAAAGATATCGTTAACGTTAGAAACTACCGTCAACAAAAAACAGGCCCTCGCCTACGTCAGTAAATACTACTTATTATTTTTTTTTTTTACACAAAATCAGGAGGTGACACTGCTACTGCTACTACTATTACTTCCACTATGACGACAACGACTCCTGCAATGATTAATACTTGTCAACAAATTGCTGAATTCCTTGTACTAGATATTTTTCAAATTCTGCTACTTCTACTAGAAGTCGGAATAGGAAGTCTACTACCGCTTTTGCCGTGATATTAGAACGACTACAGCTGAAAACGCTGGGGATTCATACCCCTCCCTCTCTCTCCCTCTCTCCCTCTCTCTCTCTCTCTCTCTCTCTCTCTCTCTCTCTCTCTCTCTCTCGTTTGAATCAATTTTGGTTGCATATGCTCACCTTCATGGGTATATTTCAGCTTTCATCCAGTTCTATCTCTCTGTTCCGAGTCGATTTGCTGATTAAAAAAATTAATTAGTCAGAAAGCTCTTTCTCCAATTAGCAATGTATATGTTAATCACGCACATGACAGAAAAATGATAGAATACTCACGGCAGTACATCGAGATATTTAAAAATGTTGTTTTTTTTTTGTGGGTGTCTTTCTAAAATAAAGACCGTAAATTTAAATTTAAACTGCGTATTCTTAATTTTTATTACTATCTATCTAGATTCTTCACTATTTTTTTTTCTCTGCCTCAAGAAGGAAATAAAGAAAGAGAAAGAGCTTTATCGTCCTTAAAGACACAAGTTCAAATCTCGTCGGAAGCTTCTTCATTTTTCATCCTGACTGCTTTGCTTGCTTAACGATCGTTGCTGATTAATAGGGGAAATGACCAGATCATTGCGATAAAAACGAACTTGATAAGATGAACGTGTTTCAGCTTCATCTAAGAAATTCGGACAGTCTAATACCATTATGTTCATAATTGTCATAAGCAGCTTTGGTTTAAAAGAAAAGATCATCTCTTTTGTTATGTACTTAATTGTGTACTTGCGTGGAAAAAGCTGAGGGTGCTTGTTTTAACCGTAATTAATTGTTTTAACAAGTTGCACTAACGTGTGTTTGTTTTTGTTGGATGCTGTTGCTAAAAAAAAAACATTCACCTTAAAACAGGCAATATACAAATCCGGTCCGACGCATTAGCTAACTAAGCGGTTGATTAAAGCCCTCTGGCCACTGGAGAACTAGGCGACAGGGCTCCTACAGCAGATTCTGCTTATGGCCTCATAAAGTCTTGATCTGGCCCTGACAACTATTTTTAAAATTATCCTCTATGTTTGGGCTTTTCTTTACAATTTTTTCGCGGTCCAAGAATCTTAGTTTGTGTTATACTTCAGGCTGAGATAGGAGCCGATGCATGTATGAGAAACGATTCATTTCTGCTGTTTTCGTCAGAGTTGCCCATCATGCAATAAATACATACTATCTTCATTTACTTTTATTCATGTGTCATTTATTTCTCCAGGAAAAAAAAGGTGTCAACGCACGCATTCCTTTCAAGTTGTGTAACGATCTGATGAAGTAAAAGAATATCTATATTTTTTATTTACATCTTTTATTTTATTTTTATTTGTTGAGTTTTTTTTTCTCTCTCGTTGTCAGTGAATACCTGTTGTTTTCGAATTCCGTAACGATCTGATGTGGTCAATGATTAATGATTTTTTTTTCATTTATCAGGTTTGTCTATTCATTTATATTCTATTGTCAATGCATACCTTCAAAGTTGCGTAACGAACTGTTGAGCTAAATAGATTCATCTTTCTATTCTTCATTTTTATTCTTACATTTTTTTTTAATATAGGACGAAGTTGACAAAAAGTACATTGTCACCAAGAAAACTCAAGGAACAATGCATAGGCAGTAAATCTGTTACTGTTCTGTTTTGTTTATTATTTTTATGATATTTTGTTTATGTAGTTTGCCTGTATCTATACGTATCAGAACTAAAATACAATATTCATGTGCCTGCTTGCAAGAGCAAAGGAACTTGGTCGCAATTTAACAGTAACACCCACGTTAAGTTTCCAGCATTGAAAAAAATGTTAGTTCCCACATCAATGTAAAATGGTCTGTTATCACTGCGAGTACGTGAGTTGAACCATTGATTTCACATAATATTTTCAAAAGACGACCAGTCCACTTACAACCACCTATGTTTATTCATCTAACACCATCCCTACAGAGCGCAGTAATAACTCTATCATCACAGAAATTATTGCAAGCGAATGCCGCCACTATCATTGTCACCATCATAGTTAAATATGACTTTCTCCTACTTCTTATGATGTCTCCTCTTACTTTTCCTCTCACTGTTGAATTTACTCGCTTCCGCTGCTGCTGCTGCTGCTGCTGCTGCTGCTGCTGCTGCTGCTGCTATTGCTGCTTTCGATTGTAGGAGAGATCTCGTAACGTGGCTCATTTGGTAAATATCCTTGTACTATTTTATCATGAAAATAGTTGATAAGTGTTCGATTCCAAGTACCTCTCCACTGGGAAAGGGAGTGTATATTATACTTATCATGACTACATCAACCATTCATTAAAAGGGCAAAAGTCTGGTAGACCTAACATGGTGTTGAATTAATGGATAAATTATCAAGTCATATACTTGCTTGGTTGTTAGCTACGGCTATCAACGCTGATTCGTCACTACCTGCTTAAATCTACGATGACTGATGTTATTACTGACTATTACACGTAGTAATTACGTCCGTTAAAGCATTACTTCATACTTTGTTTGTTCGCTTGTTCGGCTGTGTTTCAACAATTGCCTATAAACTGTTACTAAGGGGTGAGATTTGTCGTTCTGTTGATAAGAATCTAATTAGCAATAGTCCACAGACGAGTTGAGAAACGAACCTCAACAAAAGTGAAGTTTTGGGTTTGTTTGTTTGTTTGTTTGTTTGTTTGTTTTGGTTAATATTCTTCTCGCAATGCAGAGAAAGTAACTTATTAGATTCACGGAAAATGTTATCAGCCGGTTAAAGTTATAAAATCAGTTGATCCCAAACATTTTTTTTTCTTTCGAAGTGATAACAATAAGCAGTTTCCTCTACGTACAGCAACAGCAATACCTTCAATAGTTTGGGTCTTGTACCGTTTACAGTAACACTGTAATAATTAGTGTCCCGAAGTAAAAGCTGAAAACGAACTCATTAAATTTCAAGACCTTGAACAGTGCGGGTTTTTAACAGTACAGAAAATCTTGGAACGAATCGACTGCACTAATCAAATTGTACCTGTGTGTCATTCGCTTAATGTTATCAGTCGGTTATTGTTATCTAAAAGACCCTTTGTCTTGAAAACGCCTGAGCAATAAAAGAACCAAGATTCATACCAATGTTTATTTATTGGCATTTGAATTTTAGACTTCGTTAGGCTGTACGAAGACACTAAATCTTAACAAGGAAACCCAAAAGTCATTTTACACCAGAGACTTCCTTAGGGTTCGAGCAGTTCCTGAAATTTAGATCTTTCTTACTCCTCTTATCATGGTTGTCATCATCATTGAAATTATATACATCGACAACACCAATTATATCAGGGATCATCACTGGAGAGCAAGTGATAGCAAGTTTCCTCAAATTCGCAGCGCGCTTCTTCTTGTTATCACTGAATTCAATGATGCCCTAACCTGAATCGCCGCGATTCGTCTACAGATTTTTATCTCAATTTTTTTTATACTATTTGTGAGGTTTTCAGAGACCATTCCAAGTACTGATATTGCCTCAATTGTTCAGCACTCTGATAAGGTTCCAATATCTATTTATCTCCCCATTCTCTTATGGAGTAATTAATTTTTGGCGAAAAATTAGCCTACCTAGGATACTGCCAACTCTATCTTCTTCAGAGTACCCTACTTGGGACCCCACGCACTCATCCTGGTTTCCCCTCATACTTTTCAAATAAATCCTCTTTCGGAATCTTCATCAGTTGAAAAGCTCTCTATAATCTCGTCCACGAAAATCATAAGTGCACGAAGTATAGACTTGGGAGATGCAATACTCTACCAAAAACACGAGACTTGAAGAATGACTAGCACAGTGATTATGAATGTGACCGTCACCAAGTACACATGTGCTCTCAATGGTGTCTCACAACCGACTGAGCAACGGTACAGGAGAGTGCCTGTTCGGGCATGTGCTGTAAGGTTTGCTCCGACGGACGGACAAGCTACATCAAGGCTCAGAAAACGGTTTTTGGGATATTGGGTGGATTCTCTCCGGATAGACTTCGTACTCTAGCACTCAGCATTCTTGTCTGTTTCAATTATTATGTTTTTGTTTCATTTTCCTCGGATCTACAATTCTTCCTGTGTCTTGTATGGATCATTGGAAGTGTCCCAATCGTCCCAATAATTATAAGAGCAATTATAAGTACATAAATAAAAGTATAATTGTTACCTTCATGTACCACAGTATTTTAGTTCTCTAGCAAGATCCACGTACTTACTTTGCCTTTCGATCTCTTTATATACCATACATCTTTGTTTGCAATCTGTTGTCGTTAGTAGAGTGATCCATCCATTTTACTTCTCATATTTGCGAGAATATTTTCTGCTTTATATTCGTACGATCCATCTTCAAATGCAAATCATCCAGTAATATCTATTGATACAGTCTTCTCAACTCCCAGGCTTGTTCGCTCTCCCCTTTCACCTTGTGGTCCTCCATACAGACCTGAGCGGTACGATATTTTACTAAATAATCCTGCACAAAACGTGAGGAGGAGTAAGTAGCTCGGTCATTGTGAATGCAACGTTCCAACCATACACAAGCTCAATCAATGTTGTCTCACTGCCAACTGTCTATTCTCGCATGCACAGCAAAGTCCTTCATGGCAGGTTGTAAAGTTACATCAATGCTGTGCGACCGGCTCTCAATGTATTCAAAATAGCTGGATACTTTCCGAACAAACTCTGTATATGTAATACCTGGAGCAGCAATGAGGAGCTCCACAGACAGGGGGGGGGATATTTTCTAAAACCGAGAAAGAATCGAAACCATCGAGACATCAGGATTGATAAAAACAATCAGAATATTGCGCAGAGTACTGAAGTACTGGGAAGATTTGCTGTCACTTTATCTCCAGGGAAGTCATCATAAACTGCAGATGTTAAAACTCAATGAGTGTAAATGATAACATTGTAGAAAGAACTGGAAATCTGGAAACAACATTATTTAAAATCGTTTTGAATACTATGGAGAATGCTTGGGTACTGAGATGTTTTGCTATCACTTGATTTTCATTGCTAACATTTGTTGCTGGAGAAAAAAAGTGATCTAAATCGGAAAGGTCGTGCACTTTTCAGGACTAATTTAGAGATGACACTTTTACGTGTGTGGCTAAATATGTCTGTAACCTGACACAGTTATTAGATGAATCTTTATCTGAAAGTTTCATCAGTTTAAGTGATCCGTGCAGAAGCATTCGGTTTGAATGCCTTGGCGAGGTTGGACGTTATGTTAAAAAATAAATATTTGTTCAGTAAAATAAAACCTTTTTTTTTCTATCATTAGGCTAGAGACTTCTTGATTTAATTACGAATAAAAACTAATTGTGAGTTTTTTCTTTCTCGAAAAGATTGAAGTATATTTAAAATCGATTAACTTTAAACGACAGTGTTCTCTATAAATTTTGAATTCAACATCATATTTTGATGCTTCGTTGGTCTAATATAACATTTGCAGAAAACAAGCACACGTACACACATAAAAGGAGTGTCCTTGGGGATCTCAAACATATTCCATCGTTTTATCTACGTCCCAAAACAGTATGCAAAGTCCTCTTTGGAGATCACCATCAGCTGCCACGATTCGTTCTCTTTAATCTTATCCACTGTCTGGAATCTCTTTTGGAAAATACACACATCGCAGGACTTTTTTTTAAAGCTGGATATGTCGCTCCAAAAGGAGCGGGCATACTTTTTTTTTATGGAACTGAGTGGTATTGAATAGCAGACCCGTTGTCTCTTCGCATTTTCTTGAAGATTTTTGCATGAGCCGTGCACATTATGCGAGCTTGCCTTTTTTAAGGTCTTGGAGGCTGACATTGGCAAAGAAACGGATCGCTTGTGCTGCATTCAGAGACGCTAGCTTTCCTCCGTTGAAGGATTTAGCAGGTGGACAGACTATTCATCCGATCTCAATCCTATAATCTTGGAACCATGATGGAGGATGGGAAATTCCTCATGGACTTGTCCCAAAATTGCAACATGAAATATTAATGTTGATATTGACATAATCGTTGACGATTTAATCCCCCCAAAACATTGACAGTCACCCGCATTAAATGCTGTCTGGAATATAGCTACTTTTAGGCAAGTAAAGAGGACGTTTCCAGTGCTCCATCATGGTTGCTCCAGTATTCTCGGCGGGATTGAAGTCAGCTGAAGTTCCTGGCCAACAGCAAAATTTATCACTTCACAGAAAATCAAGCTTTTCTAAACCGTTTGCAACTCCGATCGCAGCACAAGTGAACTGTTTCATCATTAACTCCACAAAAAGGCGAATATTTGTGTTTATGTGAATCTTGTTTGGTTTACACATCGTATCAAATCGTTAAAATCGTTAACCAGAGTCCAAATAAAATTCATGTATGATAACGATTAGGTTATATTATGAGTAGTATGTACGCTTCTTTCGGAGTAAAAACATCGTTGTAAGTGTGCTAGTAAGCCTGTATAATATAATAGCTACATTATCAAAACTTTTCTAAAAAAAAACATTTACAGTCTCAAGTTTCAAAAGTTTTTGTTTTTTTTTGCAAAGTTCAGGCTGTGAAAATGCTTTTTTAATCTGGATTCCAAAAACAGAGAAAAGGTCCGTTATTGCGATTTTAGGCATCAGTCATAGTGGATAAAGACAAAATTTCTTTCTTTTGTGCCAATTCAAACAGGGTCAAGAGGAAAAGTCACGGCCTTTTTCCCCCCAATCTCTGCACAATAGCATTGTGTTTGAAAATTATGCTTGTGCACACACTTACTTGCACACACGCATGTATTCACACGCACATTCTCTCTGTGTAAGGTTGGATAAAAAGTTACGAAAAAAGACAGGAAACATGTGTGGATCCATGCACAATTACCTCCCCAGTGTAAAAGCTAACAGTCCACACATGCGTTTCATTTTAAAATAAGTGTCCATGACATTTGATTGTGCATAACTCAAAATGAATTGCTCTGAGTCATATGGTTCTTCTGTAAACTTTACTCAGTATGAAATTTCCATTCCAACGATCTACAATATGCCCATATTTGATGACTAATGTATCGGGCGAATGCCAACTTCGTACCATGGTCATTTGTTTAGTAATTGCAATGCATCATCATCATCATCATCAGTCTCTTAACGTCCAACGTTGGACATAGACCTTCCCCAGAATTCGCCACACTTCTCCATTGTGGGCGTCATGGAGCCTGTACTTTCTGAATTTGTCTTGCTCGTCTCTCCATCTCACCATCTCTCCGCCCTCAGTTGCACATGTGATTATTTTGTAATATCCCTCGGCAACGCTTACATAAGTGCATTGTCTTTCTGTTTATCTTTCTCACCCTCTCCCAATCGATAGATAGATAGATAGATAGATAGGTAGATAGAATGATCGATTGATACATACATTGTTACATAGGAGGGCATTTTCCAACCACCTTTACGGCAATGGGCAGGCCATGTTGCTAGAATGAAAGACAACCG
>OY735206.1:55298483-55343483 GCA_963457665.1 Thysanoteuthis rhombus | reverse complement strand
TTTATTCTATTTTTGTTGTCTAAACCAGAAAGTACATCCACCATGTAATAACGGATGATCAAATCAGATTAAAGTTTCTATATGATGTAACGAAATTTAAAATCATTCTGTCGAATCATATATTCATTACTTTTATATGTATATAGAATAAAAGTGAGGTTCAACAACCTAGAAAAGAAGACCCCCCCCCAAAAAAATGTCCTTCATAGAAATCTAAAACAAACTTAATCATTTGCCTTGAGAAGCCCTACCAGGACAGAAACATAAACATGTTTGTGTAGTGCATCCTTACTTCATCATATTTTAATTTCTGCTCTAATTCAACTGATGTTTTATGATGGATGTATCGAGCAGTTTATAAAATTAACTTATCATATTTTGGATGTTGCATTATGTTAAATTGTATCATATTATATTCTTGATTTATACATAGATGTATTATTTTATTTATTCATTTTTTTTTAGCACTTTTGTATATACATACATTTATATAGCGAGAGAAGGAGAGAGGGAAAGATTTATAAACACATACATATATAGATGTGTGTGTGTGTGTGTGTGTGTATTAATGTTCAGGTGCTCTTCAGTGATTATCAGTGAGCTTGATTCTCACTGGATGCTGAATTTTCATGACTTTGTGTTAGATTGTGTAAAGATTTAGTAAAGGATATGCCCGTATGTATGGATATGTGTGTGTGTGTGTGTATGTGTGTGTGTGTGTGTGTGTGTGTGTTTATGCAAACATATTCTTATGAAATAATCATTTTCTTTGGATATTCATGAGGAATTAAATATATAAATATTCATGCTAAGAAGTAAAAGAAGAGATTTTGTTGGCAGATTACTGTCAACTCACCATGGATACAAAGCGACATACTGGCAGGGAAAGGTGAGTTCAAAGATATGTGTTTGTGTGCGCGCGTATGTGTTTGCGTATGCATGTGTGCGTGCTGCTGCACATATCTATGAGATAGACAAGCAAACCTAAATGGATATAAATGAGAACAGTCATGATCAAAGTGAACGAACATGTAATACATGGGTGGACGAAATGAAATCCTTCATCGGAATTTCTTCTTTTTTGTTTTCTCATCACTGGGTTAAAATTCACGGATTTACAAAAGTCAAGTATAATTTCAGATTGGGTGTTAAATTTCACCCACCGTGTAGATTTTACCAGACTATTTTGTTAATACATTTCCAGTAGGTTGCTTCAAAAGCGGAATAGATTTTGCATGAAATGAATCTAGAGATAAGTGAATTCTTCTGTGGTTAGCTAGCTT
This sequence comes from Thysanoteuthis rhombus, assembly GCA_963457665.1. NCBI lineage: Eukaryota > Metazoa > Mollusca > Cephalopoda > Oegopsida > Thysanoteuthidae > Thysanoteuthis > Thysanoteuthis major. The sequence continues at coordinate 55,342,200 of OY735206.1, read as the reverse complement.
GTTAATATATATATATATATACATAAATACATACATACATATATATATATATATATATATATATATATATATATAGAGAGAGAGAGAGAGAGAGATAGATAGATAGATAGATAGATAGATAGATAGATATACACACACACACATAATTAGAGAGAGACAGAGAGATTGATAGATAGCGAGGGGGAGGGAGGGAAGTGCTTGATAGATACAATTGACTGTTAGATAGGTATGAATACGTAAATGTAAAATGGTCTCCAAATTTGAAAAGAATAAGAGAAACCACTGTGCCGAAAAAGATAATGATTGTGCTTCTGAATACATATCCATGTTGGAACTGCACTCGAGTTAAAAATGGTGATTCTTATTCGACCACTGTGTAGCAACAACTGTGCATCGTTTTGCATAACTTCTTCCCCCACCCATTCTCTCCATACAGAGAGACTTTTTGCAGTTGCTGCAACTGCTGCAATTGTTACTGTTGCTCTTTTAGTCATAAACTAAACTTACTGATACCCTCAGATCTTGTATATGACTTTTAGCATTACTGCTGTCTTCTACAGTATTTTGGCGCTTATTACCTTAATTGGACCTAGATTTAACTCGTTCCTAATGGTCATTTCTTTTCTGTTACACAGGGTGACGCCAGTTCGACAATATCTATTACTAATTAATCCTTTCTACAGATATAAACGACTTGATGTATTCGAAGCAATGCCAATATAATTAATGTATTAACTTCGGTTTGGTCTTTCATGAATTCTACACACACCCGTTCGGTCGATTTTTAGAATGGCGCAAAAAGCCGTTTTTTTTTTTTAGTGTGCAGAACTTTACAGTTTATAATCATGATCACTTTCCCGACATTGAGTATTTTTTTCTGGATAAAATAAAAAATGTGCTGTTTTAATTTGATTAAAACGATCCACATCACTCGATGTAATAAAGAGATGGGTCCAACATATATATATATATATATATATATATATATATGATGGAATAAAGGATTCTCTACGCAAACACGTTTATGTTTCTGCCCTGTTTGGGTTTCTTCAAACGAATGATTCTGATTTATTTCAGATCCCTATTTAGGATTGTTTTTGGCATATGTCTATTTTTTTAGGGTGGGGAACCTTCCTCAAATTGTATTAATGTATCTTTTCCTTTTCTTTTTTTCTTTTCCTTGTTTTCGTGTTGGGCACTGCTTGCTTTGTTTTTTTTTTTCTGTTTAACTTTACTGTCTGGCAGCAGGGGATGCTGTGGACACTTTTTCTCAGTGTGTTGTTAACATATCGGCTTTCTATGATATGTTTCCTCCCTGAAAATACTTTACTCTTACTTTAATATGTTTCCTAGTGTTTGGGTTCACTTTTACATAACCTTAGTTAAATTACTTTATTTATTCCAGGTTAGGTACGTTTCAATATACCTGAGATAATTATGAAAAGGTGATTCGGTTGTACCTAAAGTTGCTGAGGGTATAAAAAGATAATAATGTTATTGTTATAAGTAATGCTGTTGCTACTATTGTAAATAATAACAAGGGGAATTAGATAGTTACGGTGTGTTTTTTGTTTTTTTTTTTTGGAGGGGGTTCGTACACCTGTATGTGGAGAGTTAAATTGTTTTTTAATCTCCGGAACTTTAACGCTACTTCATTTTCTTCTATTTAACAATTCTGCTTGTTGTTTTCTTTGTTTTGTTTTTTGTCCTATTGGCAAAGGTGAGGATTTTTTATTGAGGCATACATTACGGGGTTTCAATTTTCTGGTATATGTGTGTTTGTTTAGATATTTTCCATTTTACTGTGGGTATGAGGCTGCGATCAATTGGTCTCCAATGATATATTGACTGTTTGACTGTTTTCGTTTGTAAATGATGATATATGGTTGGCTGATCTTAGTTTAAATATTGTTTTAGATAATCCTGTATAGTATATCACTTTTAAGGATTTCTTTTGGGTTGATATTTCAGCTTGATGTACAAGATTCGATTTGAGACATTTGTTTTGCAAAGGGCGTCCGTTTCTGTTTCTACAAGTGCAATGCAGTTTATTTATGCTTTCTCCACCAGTATTATTTCTGTTTACTTTATTGTTTGTTTTGTTATGAACTCATGAAATCATCAATAGAACTATAGCTGATTTTCAGTCAGTTCTTGATAAATAATGTACTCAGTGGTTCGTTCGGAGGGAAGTATTTTCTATTAATTAAAGAAATGTTTTCCCTATGTGATTTTATACAGGTAAGTTGAATGGCAATGTATACTAGATGATTTTTCTACCTCTACTTTTCCTGTTGCTGCAATATTTGACCCAGTTGGATTTTATTTTTTCATTGTATCTAAAACTAAGGATTTAGCGTATTTACTTCTTACTTTGTTGAATATTCTTCCGTTTGAGGAGTTACATATTAGCCTAGTTTCTATCAATTTGGGAATCCTTTTATTGATTCTGTTCTGGTGGTCAGATCTTCTGTTAATATATGTGATTTCAGAAATCTCTTTCGTTTGTGTCTTATGGGAGTTGTTGCTTAGATTAAAATAAAAACATTGAAAAATGTAGAATTTTTACGTTGGCCTTAATTTTAATCTTTTCATTTCTTTTATAATGTTTTTTTTTTCGCACTTCTGTGTGTTGCTATTACTTCCACTATTATTAGGCTATCATCCAGGTTGAGTCTTTTATTTTTAGAGTTTGGATTTCCAGTAAGGTTATACAAAATATACAAATCGATCAGGTCTGACATTTCAGCTGAATCGAGACTACCCATAAAAACATCAAAACTGCAGGCAACGGTTTTCTCAGTCCATTGTTCTTGGTTATTGAACCGCACCATCCGTCTACAGTGTTTGATAATTTCTCTATTTTTATTGTTAATATTGGTGTAGACCTTTGCGAATTCTATGGCTTCCTCGAAGATTCCTTCGGATATAGAAGTGTATAAGCCCATAATAACGTATTGTAGAAATGCAAAGGTGTTTGATGCATAAAGTTACCGAACTAGGTAATGGCCTCATTGTGTTCATCCATTGGTTTATCTCTTATTGTTGTTTGATGCTGTAGTTTATGTCCTGTTGTAGCTTCTTGCTATTTTTTCCTATGTTGGATTTACTATGACATATCTTGAGCTGCACTCTAACTTGATTCAATGTTTCATGATGAATGTATCGAACACTTTATGAAATAAACCCACACATCAGATACTGCATCATATTGTGTTAAATTCCCGATTTGCATTGTATACATACGTAGATATATACAAAATGAGTAAAGTTTCTTTCCAATGGCTCATCATATATTGCTCTAAGTGAAACTGAATATACAATCTGTAATGAGCCATTGAAAAAATCTTTACTCATTTTATGATCGCTCTATTAATCGTGTTAAGCACTTCTTTGAACTGATATCCACTTGATACATTAATACATATACACGCATTTGTTGTATATTATATATATATATATATATATATATATTCGCAGATTACCGTATTTAGGTATTTGATTGATGTATCAAAATAATATAATAAGAGCTATATTTAGTCATTATCGATTGTATTAGTTTGTAACCACCAACATTATCTTTCTTCCTGATTTTCAATGCAGAACGTACAGTCTGAATGCCAACATATGGGGTCAGAATTAGAAATCAATATAAACTTATACATAAATGAGAAAGACAAAGACTGTTTTTTTCCTATATCATTTATAAATACAGGTTTGAATTGTTTTGTGATGCTTCTAAAAGATATACACGATTTTACGTCTAGCAGACTGACTTATTCTTATTGGATGAGGTATCTTATTACAATATTTTCATAAATTTTGACTCTTTGGAGAAGCGTGCGCAAGAGAAACTCATGCTCAACATCTCATGGAGAGACCACAAAACAGCAGGTTATATTAGGAAAACAACAGGAGTCAAGGATATAAAATCCATTAGAAAACCCAAGTGTCAATGTACCATGTTGTGAGAATGTCAGACAACTGCTGCATACCATGAATCATAATATGGATTACCAGAGATCATGTGCGAAATTGTTGACGATAAAAAAAATAAAATGCTGCGATGATTTAGATAAATTCAGAAGGTTTTGGTACAGAGAAGGTATTGTTACCGTCATGTTCAGGGGCTAGTGGTCTGGTTGACCTTTTGGAAAGAATCATCATCATCATCATCATCATCATCATCATCATCAGTCTTCTAATGCCCGTTGCTGGAAATAAACTTTCCCCAGGATTTACCACAGTGCCCTATTATGGGCGTTGCAGAGCCAGTATTTTCTAAATTTGTCTAGTTCAGCTCTCTATCTTATATTCTGTCGGCCTCAGTTTCGCATGTGATCTCTAGGGATCTATGTTGTGAGTTGTGATGTCCATCGGTTGTCTACCATTCTTGCAACATGGCCTGCCCATTGCCATTTGCATTTTCTAATAGATTCTACGATGTCTCCGACTGCCATTTTCTTCCTTGTATACTGTGCTGTCTTGTGATCTTTCCATGTGATGTTGAGCGCGATTCTCTCATGTGCGCGTTGCATGCTTTTCAGTTTGCAGGCCTATCTCTGGGTTAGCTTCAACGTTCCAGCTCCATAAGTGACTATCAGGAAGATGCATTGGTTGTATACTCTGTTATCAAAAAGGTTACAATGATGGAGGCAACATCCGGTTTTATAGCACAACCTATTGTCTTTTACTCTTTCCTGCGACTTTCTTCAGAAATGGGGGTTGCTAGGTAAACATCATGATACCATGACTCCCCGTCGGCTGCCTCTGTTGTACACTAGCGTAATTTGATTTCATAGATATTAGGGTCTTCTTTTAACGTCAGTACAGAAGGCAGAGGAGGTCTTTTTGAAAGCTTTTTGAAACTCTTTAGTTCAGGAGACCATATTTTCATTTAGTGTTAGTAAGTGATAACACCTGTAGTTGATGCTGTTTCAACAAACATCTTCACATTTTGAAATTTTTTTTATAAGTATGGGTCAATGATCAGATGGGAACGTACTTTTTTTCTTGTCCAATTTTTCGCATATTTTCATTTATTTATTCATTTATTCATTTATGATCAACAAAATGCAATCTCAACAATCTGGAACCTTTTTTTTTTATTCAGAAGTATGAATGTTCATATTTTCTGTCACTGGCTTTTAAAAGCGTAACACTGGAATCTACCTCGTGGCACCAGAATAGTTACTGCCACGAGACAATGACGGTATGCAATTACTCTACTTGAATCACTGTAACAGGCATTGACAACACACACAACAACAACAACAACAACACTAGCAATAAAAAAAAAATATTATTATTACCATTCGTACTACTTCTGCTATGCTGACAAAGATTACTATCAGAGTAAACTCTGTAATTAGGGAAATAATTACTACCAAGATCATGATCATTACAACTGTCATTATTTTGCCTATGGGTTCTTAGTGGGGGAAAATTGAGGCCTCTAGCGCCATATCCAAGTACAAATATTGGTATGGATTTGCTTTTCAGGATTGGCAGGCAGATCAACCTCAATGGAAAGGTCAGTGCTTTACAATCTTCCAAGTTGTCGGTATTTTTTAGTGTGCATTTGAAAACTTCATAATATCAATATGTACGTTTAAAATTGTCTAATGAATCTAGCGATCACTTATGGCTTATCTTTTACTGATAAAAATATTCCTTTGACGCCCAGAAATTTAACTGGAGTCTCATCCATTGTTTTCAAAAGGAAAGGTTTACAACCAATACATCCTCGCTCTAGTCATCTACGGGACTAAAACACTGAACCTAACCAAGAGATTGGCTTTCCAACAAAGGCTATGAATTGCACACAAGAGAAGATCATGCTTTACACCTCAAGACAGTACGGTATATTAGATTGCAAACAGGGGTCAGAGATATCATAGAAACCATTAAAAACTGCAAATTATAATGGGCAGGACGTGTTGCAAGAATGCCAGACAACTGCTTGAAATCACGACTCACCACGTGGGTCCCCCAAGATCATGTGCGAAATTGTAAAAAATAAAATGGTGTGATGATTCAGACGAATTCAGAAATCATTGGCACCGTGACGCTCAGGGACGAGAAACTTGGTAGATCCTGCAAAAGTCTTGTCCAACGACAGCCCTTTTAAAGGAATGATGATGATGATGATGATGATGATGATGATGGTAATAAATCGACGAAAGAAATGTTGTTTACATATCTCGATGTTTATTCCCACGATCCCGAAAACAAATCTTTCGAGGACGAATATTTTCGTTATTCATTCAAAACATAGGAATATAAGGATTCGCGTCCACACCTTATCTTTGAACAGAAAAAAGGTGTTGGACTTGAATTCTCGACGTAATATTCATACACTAAGAAAGGACCACTTAACCAAGAGACAGACCCGTAAGCTGAGAACCATGCAACGTGCACATGAAAGAATAATGCTGGGCCTCACATGGAGAGACCACAAAACCGCACAGTACATCCGGGAAAAGACAAGAGTTAGAGATATCACGGAATCCATTAAAAAATCTCAAATGGCGGTGGGCTGGCCATGTTGCAAGACTGGCAGACAATCGATGGACATCACGACTCACAACATGGATTCCCCGAAACCACATGCGCAACCGAGGCCGGCAAAATGTTAGATGGAGAGACGAGCTAAACAAGTTCAGGAAGTACTGGCTCCGTGACACCCATGATAGAGAAGTATGGCAAATCCTGGGGAAGGTCTATGTCCAACAAAGGACGCTAAAAGACTGATGACGATGATGATGATGATGATGATGATGATGATGATGATGATGATGATGATGAAGAAAGGACCAGCAAGAATGAACAGTATAAACGCTCAGTGGTGAATGATCTGATGAATAACACGTGTTTTGCTAATAGTAATATGGAAGAAGTTTATACTTAGGGGTCAAATGATTAATACCTCTTGATATATCCTTTATTTCGACATAGAATACATAAAAAAGATACAACGAGCTTATCATCATTAGCCTTTTAGAGTCCGTTATTGGACATACACTTTTTCCAAGATTCTTCAGACTTCTCTATCATGGGCATTGCTCGGTCAATACTTTCTGAACTTGTCTAGTTCGTTTCACCATCTTACATTCTGAAGACCAAAGTTTTGCATGTGATCTTTGGGGATCTACTTTGTGAGTTGTGATGTCCAGCGGTTGTCATTGCTGATCTTGCAACATGACCATCCCGATGCCATTTAAGTTTTCCAATGGATCATATGATCAGACTTCTGTTTCGCTCCTAATAATATTGTACTGTCTTGTGATCTCCCCACACGATGTAAAACATGATTCATCAGTATATTGCATGCTTATCAGTTTGAGGGTCAATCTGTTGGTGAGGTTCCATGTTTCAGCTCCGTAGGTGACTATCAGGAGGGTGTATTGGTTGTATCCCCTTCTTTTTAGGACTAATGGGATTTTCTTGTTCTTGAGGATTGAACTTGCTCTAGCTCTACCATAGGATTGCCGTCCTAGAGTGATTCTTCGGTTGATTTCATCTTCTTTTGAGGATTTCATGGAGATTCGTTGTCCTAGCCAGATGTAGTGGTCTACTTTCTCCAGCTTTGAGTTTTCAATTTCAATTGTTGTGTGTTTGTCTTCGACATGTTTGGTTAACATGACTTTTGTTTTGCTAAATTTCATATGGAGGCTAACTTTCTTGCTTTCTTCGTTGAGTTTGTCTAACCCATATGAAAGGAAAATGAAAACTGTAGTTAACACGACGTGATCTAGACATTAACTATATGTACGTATAATAAGTGTGTATTGATTTCCAATTCGTTCTGGTAGTGGACGTCCATTTCTGGGTAAAAGTCATCTCGAAAATGTCAATTGGAAAGATCCTTTTAATTTGAAAAATCTTCCTCTATATCATCGTTTTTTACCTTAATTCACTAAAACTGCAGTAAGTGGCGTGAATGTGCATTAAATTGTACTACATTGAGTGTTGGGTCCACGATTATTTACAATTTGGCGCTATCGGCTGGATTGTAGCTGGAGAATATCATATTGTTTTGTTAGGTATCGTGTTGTAAATCAAGATATTCTACCATTATACCTTATTTCTCAGATGTTTCTGTTCACCATTGCCTTTGGAAATCATTCAACTTTTCTGAAAAATATGTATTGCCCCTGGGACAAACGCCATAAGTTTAAAATATGACGTTGTGGAATTGCAGTACAAGAAACACTTATTTGATGTTTGGAGAATGTACTTTGTGCCTTACCTCCTTCTTTCGTTCTTCCTTGTGACCTATATGTCTCTTTCTCTTTCTAGGCAGTCATGGTAATTTTTGTCAAACTCCAATGCAATTTGGAGTTATCTTTATCGCCCTACCATAACAAGAACAATCTTCGCCTGATTTAGGGGAGTAAGCTCTTCTCTTTCTGATTATCTTGTCAAGTTGAACTAAACCGTTATATAAAATTAACATTTCACTACCGTGATTTGGAATCAAGTCAAAGTGATGGTTGGGCTGTTCTCTTAGCAACTTAGCCAAACTAATAAGTCACACACACACACACACATACACACACACATATATATATATATATATATATATATATATATATATATATATATATATATATATATATATATAGTACAGAGGTTGAAGTAATCATCTTCAACTGGAATAGAATTTGGAATGGAGTTATATCATGGCTTGTTTACTTTCCATCGCTCTTTCGTTCTTTCCCTTTCATTCTCTTCCTTCAGTTCTTCTTCCTTCTTTGTAGTTTACAAGAGTCTCTTTCTATATCTTTCTTTTATCTTTGGCTGAAAAATGTTTACCTTCCATCTCTCTGTAGTAGCTTTTCTTTTCATTATCATTCTGTAATACTCATAATTCCAACACTTTCAATCCCCTTGTGGCTTCTAATATGAATTTTTCTTTCGTTTTTTCTTTTTTTTTTTCCTCCATAATTTCGGTAAGTCTTTACCCCTTCTCTCTCTCTCTCTCTCTCATTACTGTTTACCTAACATCTTTGTATTTCCTTTTCCTCTCATCTCCTTCCTATAATTCTTATGATTTTCTTTATCTCTTTTCCATTAATGATTTCATCTTGAATCTACCTTTCGTTCCTCCTTTCTTCTTCATAATTCCACTCTCTCTCTCTCTCTCTCTCTCTCCCCCCCCCCCCATTGTTGTTCAGGTTCCGTCTTTGTTGTTTCTTTGTTGTTTCTTTTCCTCTCATCTTCTTTCTATAATCTTCATTGTTTCCTCTCTTTCTTTTCCTTCGCCGTCTCCATCTTGAATCTTTCTCTTGTTCCTTCTTTTTTCTTCTTCATAATTCCTATTTATCTATCTCTCTTCCCCACTCTCCCTTTCCCTCTCTCCTCTCTTATTTTGTTTACCTTCCTTCGTTTTTCGTTTCTTCTTTTTTTTCTCTTTTATCTCTTTTGCCTCTTTTATTTCCTTGTCTTATTAGCTTATTTGAAATTTGAGCCTTGATTGCTTTCGTCAATTTCTCTCTACCTGCACTTTAATTTTCGCAAATTCCTTTCTATTGGTTTATTTTTCTCGCTGATGGGTTATATAAATTGAAATAGAGCAGAAGAAAAATTTCAAACTCCCATGAGTAACTTGGCCCCCGGCGATCGATTTCAAATTAATATCTAAATCATAATAACAAAGATTCAATAGTTTAATAATTTGTGAGGCGTGATGATTTTTTCTGATTTTCATTCAATAAAATACGGAATATCTTATCATCAAATGAATATGCATCTATATACATACACATGCATACACTCGCACATACATATGTATGTGTTAGTACGTGTATGTGTCTGTCATATGATAAAGATATATTTTGCTCATGAAAATTCTACAAAGTTTTATCAAAAATTAACTCCCTCTCTGAGCTATCAAATTTGTTCATGCATACATACATGCATATATGGATTCATGCACACATAAACAAATATATACTTGCTAATTTTTACACATACGTGAAATGGATACTGTTGATTTTGAATACATTTGAACAAATATTAGCCATGAAATGAACGCATGTATATCGTTATCTCGGGAAGGTTTCAACGGCCATTAACCATAGAATAATGGGCTACATGGAAAAATCATACGATAGTGTATTTGTTTGCCACACACATAACTTAAAATGGGTGGGATTTTTCAGCCATTCCCGTCGGAAGTCTTAAATGCAGCCTTTAAACGAAATAGCAATTCTTTTTTTTTTCTTTTTTTTTTTTTTTGATGATACCTCAATTCAGTACTTTTAGATAAAATGCACCGTATTGGCTATTTACATACAGGTCACATACAAATGAACAGAATTGGATTTTTGCATTAGATACATAGCTGAATTGATATTTTTGGGATGATTGCAAATGCAGACCCCACACTATTACTATTCAGTTGCAAAACATCAGGGTTTTTTTTTTGCATTCTTCAAGTTTGCGCATTTAAGTGTTACCTCAATGCAATTACCACGGATACAAAGCACTGTTTCGGCTACTTAGATGCCACATATAGATAAAGATAATCACATTTCAGTATCATGTCGATAGATGGGAATCAAATCATTTTTATCTGAATGTTTGCGAATTATTATTATCATTATTATTATTATTATTATTATCATTATTATTATTATTAATAATGATAATAATAATAATAATAATAATAATAATAATAATAATAATAATAATAATAATAGAATGGCCACGAGGTAAGTCAGAACGTAAGTGTAAATTTCTTTTGATGTAAAATGAAATTGTCTAATGCAAAACTTATGTCCAAATAAGATCCACTTTTTTATGTCAGTATTCAATTGAATTTGTCTCTCCCCTCGGATAAATCGTCGACCTTTCTCCAAATTTCAATGTGTCAGCCAGGTTCACAACTAGAATTCAGTTTGACTCTTACTGAGTCAAGTCTTGAAAAAATAAGGGAACGGTATGAACATACTAATTGTAATTAAGTAACCAAGAGACAAGGCTTAGTGTTATAAATTTTGAGTCGGTGGTGAAGGACAAACGCTCTGCCATACATTTAGAATTACAAAATTGAAACAAACCCAGACAATAAGAAAATTCCTGAACAAAGGCATACACCAGAGAGAGACGCTGACATCCAAACGGAAGAAGGAAAAGCTCTAATACTAACTTTGAAAGAAATTATGCAAGAAGAGAAAACGACACTGCCAACTCTTAGGGACAAAGACGCGAAGAAACTAAAAGAAGCAACGAAACATGTCAACAGCATCGTAATACATATAGAAACGAATGGTCTAACAGAGTTCAATAACCTAATCCACACTGCAGTGAAAGTGGTAGCAGAGTTCTTTACAACGCAAAATAGAGCCCCAAATAATTGGAAGGAAAACTCCAACTGGGAAACAAGATTAGAAAGACAGATATCACAACTTCAGAGAGATAAAGGACGACTGAAAGAACTCAAGGACATAAATAATGGAGAACAAATAGTATTGAATGAAACCACATTGAAATACGCTCTCAAAAAATAGCTAACTGGAAAGCACCAGGACCGGATGGGATTCACAGATATTGGTTAACGAAATTCACAACACTACACGACAGGCTCACCCACCAACTCGAAAGTTGCCTAAATGAAGGCAAGGTCCTAAAATGGACGACCAAAGGCAGAACCATTTTCATCCAAAGGGACATTGAAAAAAAAAGGAATCAGACAAGCAACTATAGACCAATCACGTGTTTACCACTCATGTGGAAAATCCTGACCAGACAGATAGTAGATAGAATATATATACATGGAAAGAGGACTATTACCAGAAAAAACAGAAAGGATACAGGGGCGAATGACTTGCTTTGCATCGACCAGATGATCTTAAAAGAAATAAGAAAAAGGAAGAAAAACGTTGCAATGGGATGAATAGACTGTAAAAAAAGCAATTGACATGATTCCATGAGGCTTGATACTCGAATGCCTCAGAATATTCAAGATCAGTGAACCAGTGGTGAGGTTCATAGCCAACTCTATGGAAAACTGGTAAGTAGACTTGACAATCTCAGAAGACAACTTAGCAGAGGTAAGCATGAAAAGGGGAATCTTCTACTGACATTCTCTGTTTCCATTACTATTTGTTCTGATCGTGATACCATTCAACTGAATCCTGAAAAACAACAAAGGATACCAATTCTCCAAAGCAAAAGGAAAAGCCAAGAGAGCTCGAAATGTCGTTTAAAGTGATGCCATTTGAATGGAGTTTGGAATAGAAAAAATGTGAAGTGATGGTATTGCACAAAGGAAAGCTTGAGGCAGCAGAAAGAATCGAACTTTTGGACGGCAAAAAGATTAAAGCATTGACCACACGAGAACGATACAAATACCTGGGAGTCCTCGAATGTGATACGATAAAACGGAAAGATATGGAGAAAATGAGAAGAAAATACCTTAGAATAATAAGGAAAGTATTAGAGACCAAACTAAATAGCAGTAATCTGATAAAAGTAATGAACACATAGGCTGTATCGGTAAAAAGATACACAGGACCATTCCTTGGATGGACAAAGGAAGAACTCCAGTTGATGGACCGACAATCAAGAAAGTTTATGACAATGCACAAGGCCTTATACCCCAAAGATGACATGGATAGACTGTACGTGAAGAAAAAAGAAGGCAGCAAAAGAATCATCAGCATCGAAGACTGAGTGAAGACATTATAAAAAGCACACGAAACAGTAAAACAGCAGATGACGCTCATGTGAGGAAAGGAATGAGACCATAAACCACATAACTAGTGAATGTAATCAACGAACCAAGAAGGACCATAAACACAGACGATAGAGTAGCAACAACGATACACTGTGAACTGAGCGAACGAATTGGATTTAAACATACGGAAAAGTGATACAAGTCGAAACTGGAGTCAGCCCTGAAGAATAGAAATCACAAATTGCTTTGGGATTTTAACACCCAAACTTACTACCCCATCCAAGCGAGAGGACTGGACCAAATGATTGTGGACAAGAAGAGGAATACCTGTAAAATAACAGCCCACAGAGTGAATAGGGAAAGAGGGTGGAAAGCTGGAAAAATACTAAGACCTGGCAAGAGAGTTGGTGTGGAATATGAAACTCAGGGTAGTACCAGTAATAGTAGGTGTACTCAGAACTGTACCAAAGACGCTGAAAGCGAGATTAGAGGAACGAGGGACAAAAGGAAGGATTGAGACTATACAAACCACAGTACAACTGGGGACTACACAAATAGTGAGGAAAGTGCTAGAAATATGAGATCCACGACCCCAGCTTTTAGCAGTGGCCAAACAGAGAGAAGAGATGAGGAGAGAAAAGGGGAAAAACACAACACACACAACAAATGCGGGTAGAGGTACGAGCCTGAGCGCAGCTGTGATAGGTGAGGGAGATATAAGAAGGGTGCTGGAGACCTGAGGAGATATACTATCACAGCCTCCAGCGATAATCACCGGTGTGAAACTGCAAACCACTGCACTGCTGTTGTCTGTGAGAGTGCGGAGAGGAGGGCTTGAATCCCGAGGAGACTTGCTGTTGCTCAGCCCCCAACTGTGGCCACCAGGCAACTTGGGTGAATAATAATAATAATAACACAACGTAACACCACAATGGTTGGGAGACATGAGAAAAGAACTAGAAGATATAGACAGGGGAGAACCACTAGTACTGAATGAAACCACATTGAAACATACTCTTCGGAAAGTGGCCAACTGGAAAGCACCGGGTCCCGACGGGATCCATGGGTATTGGTTCAAAAAATTCACCACGTTACACGGCAGACTCACTCACCTACTCCAGAATTGTCTAAACGAAGGCAAAGCACCAGAATGGATGACTGAAGGCAGAACCACCCTCATCCAAAAAGACCCAGAAAAGGGGAACATAGCAAGCAACTATAGACCAATCACGTGCTTACCACTTATGTGGAAAATCCTGACTGGGCAAATAGCAGAGAGAATATACATGTCAATGGATAGAAGGGGACTACTACCAGAAGAACAGAAAGGGTGTAGGATAGGAACCAAAGGGGCAAACGATTTACTCTACATAGACCAGATGATCTTAAGAGAAGCGAGGAAAAGGAGAGAGAATATCGCAATGGGATGGATAGATTACAAAAAGGCATACGATATGATTCCACATAGCTGGATACTCGAATGCCTTAGAATGTTCAAAATTAGCGAACCGGTGGTTAAATTCATTGGTAATTCGATGGAAGACTGGAAAGCAGATTTGACAGCCGCAGGGGACAAACTAGCAGAGGTAGGGATAAAAAGGGGAATCTTCCAAGGAGACTCGTTGTCCCCACTATTATTTGTTCTAACAATGATACCGCTTAACAGAATCCTGAAAAACAGCAAAGGATACCACTTCTCTAAAACAAAAGGAAAGGTCAACCACTTAATGTACATGGACGATATAAAATTGTTCGCAAAAAACAGGGGAGAGCTGGAGACTCTGTTCAACGAAGTAAGGGAATATAGTGATATAGTGATATAGGAATGAAGTTTGGAATAGAAAAATGTGCTATCATGGTGATGCACAAAGGAAGGCTTTCAATGACTGAGGGAATTGAACTCCCGGACAATAGCAAGATTAGGGCACTGACCGCACAAGACCGATACAAGTACCTAGGTGTCCTTGAATGTGACACGATAAAACGGGAAGAAATGAAGGAGAAAATAAAGAGGGAATACCTTAGAAGGATAAGGAAAATATTAGAAACCAAATTAAACAGCAGAAATCTAATAAAAGGAATGAACACCTGGGCTGTATCAGTAGTTAGGTATACAGGACCATTCCTAGGATGGACAAAGGAAGAGCTCCAATCAATGGATAGGCGAACAAGGAAACTTATGACGATGCATAAAGCATTACACCCTAGTGATGATACAGATAGACTATACGTTAAGAGAAAAGAAAGTGGTAGGGGGCTCATCAGCATAGAAGATTGTGTCCAGAGAGCTAAAGTAGTCCTAGATAGATATGTGCAAACAAATAGTGAAGAAATCATAAAGAGAGCGAGAGATAGTGCAACAAACAATGAAGTAGAAAACAATAGAACAGTACAGCAAACAAGAAAAGAAAGATGGGAAGGGAAAAAATTGTACGGCGAGTTTAAAAGACAGATACAAGATATAGCAGACGAGAAATCATGGACGTGGTTACGAAAGGGGAACCTTAAGAGAGAAACAGAATCACTCATCATGGCAGCCCAAACAAAAGCATAAGGACAAACTACATAAAAGCAAAAATCGACAGAACACAGACAAACAGCAAATGCCGCATGTGCGGTGAAAGAGATGAGACGGTGAACCACATAACTAGTGAATGTAGTCAACTCGCCCAGAAGGAGTATAAGCATAGACACGATAGAGTAGCAACGATGATACACAGGGAACTAAGTAAACAAATGGGATTCAACCATGTGGAAAAGTGGTATCAGCACAAGCCAGAGGCAGTCTTGGAGAATGACAACCACAAACTACTGTGGGACTTTGACATCCAAACTGACCACCTCATCCAGGCAAGAAGGCCGGACTTGGTAATAGTAGACAAAAAAAGGAGGGCCTGCCAAATAGTAGACGTTGCTGTAGCTGCAGACCATAGAGAAAAAAAGAGGGAGGGTGAAAAAAGGGAAAAATACCAGGACCTAGCAAGGGAGTTAAGAAAAATGTGGAACATGAAAACCAGGGTAGTACCGGTCATAGTGGGCGCACTAGGAACTGTCCCCAAAACGCTGAGGGAGAGACTGGAGGAGATCGGGATTAGGAGGAGGATAGAGACCGTACAGACCACAGCACTACTGGGAACTGCACGGATACTGAGGAAGGTGCTAGAGATATAAGTACTGCAACGAATAGTAGCTCTGTCATGATATGCGAAAGAGGGAGGAGACGTTAGCTGAAGACCTGAGGAGACTTATTGTCACTCAGCCTTCAGCGATAACCACTGGGCAACCAGTGTGAAACTGTTAATCGCAGAATTACTGCGACCTATGAGTACTAGGAGAGGAGGGCTGGAGACTTGAGGAGACTTGCTGTCACTCAAACTCCAGCGGTTACCACCAGGCAACTGGTGTGAGATTGCAAATAATAATAATAATAATAATAATGATAATAATAATGATAATTGCCTAGCTACCCCTCCCCCGAGTATGAATGAATGGAGTCTGTCCACCACTGACCGTTAGGACCCCTCAGTAGATATAAGCTAGCAGGGGGAAATCCACCGTGGGGGAAGAACACAGATTGCGAGACAGAGGGTAGAAACAGCATATTAATCTTTCGGCAAAGAGGTACATTTCTTTCTTTGAATGATTTCTGGTGATTGACTTTGAAAACTAACTCAGACTAAACTCTTATATGTATATTGTCTCAATAATAATAATAATAATAATAACAATAATTTTAATAATTTTAATTATAATTATAAGTGGTAGTTGTAACATTTGGACCGCAGGCCCCTACCCTGAATGAGCCCTGTGATGATTTTCGAAGGTTCAAAAGATATTTTACTTTAGGCTTTAAGTGACTATTCTTGATATTTTGATGATTTTCGAAGGTTCAAAAGATATTTTACTTTAGGCTTTAAGTGACTATTCTTGATATTTTGATGATTTTCGAAGGTTCAAAAGATATTTTACTTTAGGCTTTAAGAATGATTATTCTTGACATATTGATATTTCTACTTCTGAGAAGGTTTTCTTTGCGATTCCGATAAGTTTTCACCTGGATGAATTGTCCACTGCCAAATTCTACCTAATGAAAAAGACAAAAAAAAAAAAAAAAAAAAGTTGAGAGAGTGGTCTGTTGTTTCTTGGAGCTGCACGTGGGTAAGTGGAATTAAATTTATACTTTATAATTTAAAATTAATAACTCTCCACCCCCCCCCCACCGAGATGAGAGGTGTCTTATGGGAAAGTAATGCCTAGCTACCCCTCCCCCGAGTATGAATGAATGGAGTCTGTCCACCACTGACCGTTAGGACCCCTCAGTAGATATAAGCTAGCAGGGGGAAATCCACCGTGGGGGAAGAACACAGATTGCGAGACTTCTACTAAGTCAAGACTTAGTAGATTTAAGGGAGACGTATGATCCCCAAGGTTATTAATTTCACCCAGACGAAGGTTAGTGCTAATTTTTAGGCCTGAATTTAGGGGGGGATGGTCATACCACCAAATAGATATATCTGAGCAGCAGAATGGCCTATCCATGTAAGTTCGTACCATGGGTTGTAAGAACTGGTGGAACTTTGAGAATGCCACTGAGCTCATTGCCCTCAACGAACCCACCAAGGTCTGGTGCTACCTTAAAAGAACCAAAAAGAGCTGGTGGGGCTCTTCGGTTATTTCTGAACCACATCGGTCTTAACCAACCCACCAAGGTCTGGCGCTACCTCAAAGAACCAAAAACCCCTATCATGACAGTACAACCAAACCATTTTACCGCAAAAAACGGGGCACAGATCCAAGACCTGTGTGTCGTAACCGGCAGGTGTTCCCTTTTTAGCCACCAGGAGGGACCCGGTCGTCATCCTGTGACTGCTGGCCAAAACTCCGGCTCGTGTACCCTTAATGGCCTTCAGGAGGGACACAGTCGTCACATAGCTACTGTTGGCCAAGACTCATATACCACTAACGACACCCAGGGAAGGCGCGGTCCTCTCGGAGTGACTGCTATAAAAAACAAGAGAAAGAGATGGACAAGGGAGGAGAATAGGCTAGTTATGTATTGTTACTTTAAAAGCAAGCCTTCAGTGCGATCTTATAGGGAGCGTATGCTCCAAATATGGAGGGAAAAATCTGATGTGGAAGTATCGAACCAACGCCTTGCTGACCAAGTAAAGCAAATTCAAAAGAAGAAATGGCTGTCTGAGACTGAACTACTAGAGATTCGCATTAATGTAGAGAGAGGTTCAGGTGACACATCTGAAGAATGCCCCCCCAGCACAATTAGTACCAATAACAAAACTAGAATAACTCCCCATGAGACCCCCACAGTAAGCTATGTATCAGAGGGTGATGACGAGGCACCAACGGAAGAAGAGAACACCAAAATACAAGCTTTGAAAGAGATCATGCGAGGAGAGAAAACAACACTCCCCTCCCTAAGAGACAAAGACAGAAAGAAAGTCGGAGAAGTGACCGAGCAGGTCAACTGCCTCTTACAGCACATAGAAACAAACACCCTCCTAGACCTTAACAACCTAATTTACGCAGGGGCGAAAATGGTAGCACAAAGCTTTACAACACAAGATAGGAACCCGAGCAATAATAGGGAAGGGAAACCCAACTGGGAGAGAAGGTTACAAAGGCAGATCTCCCAACTACAGAGAGATGAAGCACTGCTTAGAAATACACCACACACAGACAGACCACGAGTAAGATTTTATAACAAATATAAGGTAACGCAAAAAGGCATCGCAACTGTAGTCGAAGAGTTACACCAGAAAAGACTAGCTAAAGAGGCAAGACTAAAAAGATACAGACTAAGAACGGCCCAATACACACAAAACCGCACATTCCAAAACAATGAGAAAAAGTTTTACCGAGATTTAAATGGGGAAAGAAGGCAGGACATGAAACCAGATGCCACAGAGGCCAAGAACTATTGGAATAGCATATGGGGGCACCCAAAAAGACATAACGTAACACCGCAATGGTTAGGAAACATGAGAAAAGAACTAGGAGATATAGACAAGGGAGAACCAATAGTACTGAATGAAACCACATTGAAACATACTCTTAGGAAAGTAGCCAACTGGAAAGCACCGGGTCCCGACGGGATCCATGGGTATTGGTTCAAAAAATTTACCACGTTACACGGCAGACTCACTCACCTACTCCAAAATTGTCTGAATGAAGGCAAAGCACCAGAATGGATGACTAAAGGCAGAACCACCCTCATCCAAAAAGACCCGGGAAAGGGGAACATAGCAAGCAACTATAGACCAATCACTTGCCTACCACTTATGTGGAAAATCCTGACCGGGCAAATAGCAGAGAGAATATACATGTCAATGGATAGAAGGGGGCTACTACCAGAAGAACAGAAAGGGTGTAGGATAGGAACCAAAGGGGCAAACGATTTACTCTACATAGACCAGATGATCTTAAAAGAAGTAAGGAAAAGGAGAAAGAATATCGCAATGGGATGGATAGATTACAAAAAGGCATACGATATGATTCCACATAGCTGGATACTCGAATGCCTTAGAATGTTCAAAATTAGCGAACCGGTGGTTAAATTCATTGGTAATTCTATGGAAGACTGGAAAGTAGATTTGACAGCCGCAGGGGACAAACTAGCCGAGGTAGGGATAAAAAGGGGGATCTTCCAAGGGGACTCGTTGTCCCCACTATTATTTGTTCTAACAATGATACCGCTTAACAGAATCCTGAAAAACAGCAAAGGATACCACTTCTCTAAAACAAAAGGAAAGGTCAATCACTTAATGTACATGG
This sequence comes from Thysanoteuthis rhombus, assembly GCA_963457665.1. NCBI lineage: Eukaryota > Metazoa > Mollusca > Cephalopoda > Oegopsida > Thysanoteuthidae > Thysanoteuthis > Thysanoteuthis major. Next base: position 55,322,726 of record OY735206.1, on the reverse strand, counting down.
ACGATATTAAATTGTTTGCGAAAAACAGGGGAGAGCTTGAGACTCTGTTCAACGAAGTAAGGGAATATAGTGAGGACATAGGAATGGAGTTTGGGATAGAAAAATGCGCAATCATGGTAATGCACAAAGGAAGGCTTTCAATGACTGAGGGAATTGAACTTCCGGACAACAACAAGATTAGGGCATTGACTGCACAAGACCGATACAAGTACCTAGGTGTCCTTGAATGTGACACGATAAAACGGGAAGAGATGAAGGAGAAAATTAAGAGGGAATACCTTAGAAGGATAAGGAAAATATTAGAAACCAAATTAAATAGCAGAAATCTAATAAAAGGAATGAACACCTGGGCTGTGTCAGTAGTTAGGTATACAGGACCATTCCTAGGATGGACAAAGGAAGAGCTCCAATCAATGGATAGGCGAACAAGGAAACTTATGACGATGCATAAAGCATTACACCCTAGGGATGATACAGATAGACTATACGTTAAGAGAAAAGAAGGTGGTAGGGGGCTCATCAGCATAGAAGATTGTGTCCAGAGAGCTAAAGTAGTCCTAGATAAATATGTGCAAACAAATAGTGAAGAAATCATAAAGAGCGCGAGGGATAGTGCAACAAACAAAGTAGAAAGCAATGGAACGGTACAGCAAACTAGAAAAGAAAAGTGGGAAGGAAAAAAATTGTACGGCGAGTTTAAAAGACAGATAAAAGATATAGCAGACGAGAAATCATGGACGTGGTTACGAAAGGGAAACCTTAAGAGAGAAACAGAATCGCTCATCATGGCAGCCCAAAACAAAAGCATAAGGACAAACTACATAAAAGCTAAAATCGACAGAACACAGGCAAACAGCAAATGCCGCATGTGCGGTGAAAGAGATGAGACAGTAAACCACATAACTAGTGAATGTAGTCAACTCGCCCAGAAGGAGTATAAGCATAGACACGATAGAGTAGCAACGATGATACACTGGGAACTAAGTAAACAAATGGGATTCAACCATGGGGAAAAGTGGTATCAGCACAAGCCAGAGGCAGTTTTGGAGAATGACAACCACAAACTACTGTGGGACTTTGACATCCAAACTGACCACCTCATCCAGGCAAGAAGGCCGGACTTAGTAATAGTAGACAAAAAAAGGAAGGCCTGCCAAATGGTAGACGTGGCTGTGCCTGCAGACCATAGAGTAAAAAAGAAGGAGGCTGAAAAAAGGGAAAAATACCAGGACCTAGCAAGGGAGTTAAAGAAAATGTGGAACATGAAAACCAGGGTAGTACCGGTCATAGTGGGAGCACTAGGAACTGTCCCCAAAACGCTGAAGGAGAGACTGGAGGAGATCGGGATTAGGGGGAGGATAGAGACCGTACAGACCACAGCACTACTGGGAACTGCACGGGTACTGAGGAAGGTGCTAGAGATATAAGTACTGCAACGAATTGTAGCTCTGTCATGATATGCGAAAGAGGGAGGAGACGTTAGCTGAAGACCTGAGGAGACTTATTGTCACTCAGCCCTCAGCGATAACCACTGGGCAACCGGTGTGAAACTGTAAATCGCAGAATTACTGCGACCTGCTAGTACTAGGAGAGGAGGGCTGGAGACTTGAGGAGACTTGCTGTCACTCAAACTCCAGCGGTTACCACCAGGCAACTGGTGTGAGATTCCAAATAATAATAATAATAATAATAATAATAATAATAATAATAATAATAATAATAATAATAATAATAATAATAATAATAATAATAATGTGGGGTCTGCGCTCGCACACGCTTGGATAAAAATGACATGCTAAAACATGCCTTGGTGCCCTAATAGTATAAACAAAAGATCATGTAGGTTATGTATGGTCTGTAAGTTACATTAAGACTTGCAGATGGAGAGACATTTGGTGAATCATGGTAGGATTGACAACGATGGAATTTATTTTTGCAAAAAAAAATTTAAAAAATATTATCGTATAAAATATATGCTTCTTTTTCCATCCTGCAGACTTATTGATGTACTTACTCGAGTACACCATGCCTGCATTAACTCACTGAAAACTCATTTCATCGGAAATATGATCGAAGCCAAAAGACATTTACGAAGGCAAATGAATCGAAAAGCTGGAAGAAAAAAGATCTCTCTGGGAAATTTGAAGAGGGTTACCGAGTTTGTCATCTTTTATTGTTTTATTAGCGAATTGGATTTGTTTTCTGGCTGTTTCGGCGTTGCTTAAAATAATTCCAGAGAGCAGACGAGAATATTTGTTGTCGAATCTGGGTGATTTACAACTGAATGATAATAGTGTAGGGCTAAATCTTTTGCTCACTTCTATTTATACTACGATAATCGATTTGCCAAAACAGATAACAATTAAATACTGATTACAAATAATTCTTCCTTATTCATTCATATGCGAATAAGTAAAAAAAAAAAGATTCGGTTAAATCAGTTCACATTAGATTGCACTAACTTTTCTCTTAAAGGCTGACCCAACAGGTCATAGTGTTGGGTAGTATTTTATGAAATTACGGAAACACTTTTCTGTTGATCTGGATCGTAAGAACCGTGGCCAAAGCAGTCGACCGAAAACTATGTATATCTTGGTTTTCCGGGGAAAGCTTGTGCAAAAGACTTTGGGAAAACGAGTGTCGATTGATAAATATATAGTTTGACCAAGAGGCACTTGATTTCAGAACATAAAATTATCATTCCCCTCATTACTCATCATCAGTCCGAGCATAAATTCCAATGCTTTATCAGTCTACTTGCGAGGATATCTGGTATTGCCAGGGATAAAATAATTTAAGATATAACTATATTCGTTCTTTGTTATATTTCTTCTCACACAACACAGCAGATGAAAAAAAAATATTATTTACACCATGTACCCATGAAAAAGTAGCCCTGGCGGAAGAAACAGTCTGATGCACAAAAAAGAACAAATGATGTCGTCGATTACTTTGACAGGCCATCTGGATACAATGCATAAGAATTTCTCTCATTAGGTGCCAGTATGAACAGGTTGATAGACATCAAACCCAAGAACAAAGTCCATGGGAAAGGCAGCAATCTTCAGAGATTGTCCCTGTGACTCCTTACGGAATGAGCTCATGTGACCACCGGCATCAACCTCACATTCCTTATAAATTTTGCCATGTGAAGATGCACACCTATTTTTAAAAAAATTGCATCTTAAGTGTAATATAGTGGCCAATAGCCTGGAAAAATCACTAAAAATGACCAGAAATTATCGGAAATGACACATGGTGACCTTTAATGAGCCTGATGTGAAAATCACATTTCTGAATACTTGAACTGTACTTCTACGCCAAATAGGTGTGGCTTATAACTCGAAAATTAGCTAAAAATGATAAAAATGAACCTCAGGTGACCTCAAATAGCTTCAGAGGTCAACATTGCATTGTCTTTGACCTAAGATTTATCCTATGTTTACCCTACCCAAATTACAGTTACAAAGGTGCAAAATTATTCTTAAAAATTTTGAAATGGCTTAATGACCCTGGATTACCTCCAAAATCAGCATAGCTGAACTGCTTACCTTCGATGTGTAATAATGAACCATATGCAGCATTCCAGCATCATTGTGTGGCCCACACCTGAAAATTGGCTAAAATACCCAGAAATGACCTTAGAGGTCAACTTCTTCTTGCATATGACCTCCATAGCCAATTTTAGTTTCATAGATGTTAAACAATGACCAGAAACTTGAGTTATTGTTTTCAAATGGCCTCTGGCGACCTCAGATGACCTCCGAAGTCATCGTCATGTGGATTACAATCATCACCACGAGAAGATGTGCCAATATACTACGTTTTAGCATTTTGGGTGCATAATTGTGGCCTACAACTCTGAAAATTGGCTTGAAAAGATCAAGAAATTGCTTTTGGTGACTTTGGTGGTGAGTTGACATGTTCTTAGACTACGTGCAGAATATTATTTTGACAGACCTTGTACTTTTAGCGGAGAGGAGGCACAAATAAACAAACGAACAAACGAAAGGCTAAAATATTAGCATAGATATGAGAGCGTAAATATGCTTATTCCCGTAGACTAACTGTGGAGCATAGGACTCAAACTATACCACACCATCAAACTTGGTCCTTGCTAACTCTCCTCAGCTGGGATCAAGTCAGTCCAGGCACCTTCACCTTACGCTCGACTGATCTTCGTCGGGCTTCTTCTGTACCTCTGTTGAATGCAGTTCATAGGATTCCGATGTTCTAGGTCCCTATCTTAGTTTTAGCCTCTGTCGTTAAAAGATTGTTTTACAAATTGGATTTCTGTAGGCTTTCACAAAAATGTGCCATGAGTCCATCTGAAGAGGAATTCCTTACAAAGTTCTCGTTGGGGTGATCGTTCGGCCATTCATGGGAGTGATGCTGGTGCAGTTTTAGAAGCAACTTGGTTTCACACGATGGAGTATCAAGTTCCACATCCCAACCTCTTCCTTAACCTGAGCCTTGGACTAGCAATATAACCCCTCAAAAAGTGAGCTCGAAACTTTTTAACTTCTCTCAAAAGGCATTGATTCTGTGACAATTCAATTCGTTATCGACGTAGCATTAATGATGTGCATTGTGCTTACCGAATTCGGACGAGATAACTCCCTTAATGGAATATACCAATAACTATAGGTCTCACTGTATTATCTCATCCATTCCGAGTCGTAATTCCATTGAGATGGAGAAAAAGGCTCTCCGTCATTCAATGGCTATAAAATTCAAAGCTACATACTTTAAAAGAATTGCAACAATAAAAAAAGGGGTTTCAAGAAATTCTTGAAGCTTTATTGGAACTCAAAGTAGATGGACGTCAGTGAAAGTTCGATTTGGAATAAAAACTTCCCAGTAAGAATGTTGAAAGCCGTATGTACACCATAGATATGCAGGTCGACAGGACTACTTAATGGTTCCTTGGATAAGAGAGTAATTTGTAACGATAGATCTATATGTTTAGGGAGAGTGTTTGGAGCGAGAAGCATGTTGTAGTTATATATTTATGAATGCGTGTGTTATTAGTGTTGCATACTTTCTTATTCAATACTTTTGGGACCAGACAGTTTTCAGAATTCTGAATTTTTCAGATTTCGGAATGGAAATACTGCTACCGTACCGATAATATCTAATGCTTCCTTTTCCGCTTCTCAAAGATACTCATGGAGAAATCTGCAGCTCTTTTTAATATTTTAGCAATCGTAAAAAGAAAAAAAGATCGCTAAGAAATGGACAAAACACTCCATGCCAACCATTAAGTGGAGTACTGTAACGCTGGCACAATTATACAAAGATTCCTAAAATCCCAATCCCCATTTTTTTCTTTTTTTTTGTTAAAAAAAAAAAAAATTTCAAAAAATCCCCAAATTATCCTTTACAAAATATATCTGCAACCCGGTGATCTCAAGGGGACTTTGGGAAGGCCTGATTTACAATATTTTATCTAATAAAAAACAAACAATAAAATATTACTGTCAACTTTTTGACCTGATGCTAGAAAGTTGGTGTATATTACCGCTTAAGTTCAATTTGTAAAATCGATACTCGCACCCTAAAATTGCTGGGGGGGGGGGTCACAAGAAAGATGATGTTTGCTCATGCGCATTTTTGAGGTTCAACGCCAAAAGGTGCGTACGGCGTAGACACTAGCTTGAAAAAGATATTTAGGGGATTACATTTTTTCTTAAATCTATCAAAAATAATTTTTAGAAGATTTTTTTTCTTAGAAGATGTCTAAAGGAGTACTCATGCGAATTCGAAAGGTTCTACACCAGAAGTTATTCGCTTCTATCTATCTGTATCTTCTCTTCCCTGCCCCCTTCTTTTTTGTCATTTCTCTCTGGAGATGCTCAGCTCTTTCCTTATTTGTTCCTTTTTCCCTCCCCCATCTTTTCATTCCCTCACTTCTTTTTCCATCATTTCATAGTTGTGTACAACGCATAGGAAGTAAAGGCATAATTAAGCATCATGATTTCATCGTAAATAGACCCTCAGCCCCAGTTTCGTATTCTGGGAGAATGATTTCTCAATCAGGTAAAGGGGAGTAAGCAAATTACCCAAAAGCTATATTTTAGTACGACAGACAAAAAGTTAGGGTCCAGTTCAGCACTATAACTACATAGTAAATAGGAGCCTACTCCTAAAACAGTTACAAATCAACCGGATTTACTCTATTCTTCAGGAGCATTTTGATGGTATTGCACAAACAAAACTTTGTTCCAAAATGAGATGTGATTTAGTGTAAGACTAAGCGGAAGTACTCATTCTCATCTGACTGGTTATTTTCATTCTTTAGAGATTTTGAACTTGTACCTTTATAGTTTTTGATGTAACGCTTCCATCGATATATTATCGGTCTTTTCTTGAATTGTCTGCAATTCTATAATGAGATCTTTTCATTATCCTATACATATTTTTGTATTAAATTCTTCATCAACGTTGAATTCAACACAACATTCGGTCGAAATCTTTTGTTTGTGATACAAGATACAATTTTTTTTAAATTGCTTGAAAATTCCAGTTTAAGTGGTTTGATCAGTCTGAAAGTCATCTTGAGCAGTGTGTTCTTTACACTGCAGAGACGTAAACTGATTTGGAAAAATATGAGCTATATACAGTTGCATAAACACATAGGCGCAAATGCTTGTACATTTGCATACATGCTTCCCCTCCTCATACATGCAGAAACACGTGTGCCCACGAACATTTAAATATATATATATATATATATATATATATATCGGTTCGATGATCTCATCGAGAGATTAACATGAGAGAATGGTGTACCAACTTTTGTCTGTACGATCAAATTTCTTCATCCCACCTTTGTTTATGATGTCATTGCTATTTCTATAGAATGACAGAATCGGTTAGAATAGTAATATGGCGAGGAAAATGTTCTCAGCTAAAAACCAGTCGGATGAAAACACATACGCGCACACATATGTATGCGCATGTGTAAATTTTCTATGTCTACTGATTCTGCAAGTTCCACCAGGCATGCCAATTCTATGGAAAGCAACTATTTAATGTAAATCTAATGAAAATTCTTCTGTTCGCCAGACGGACGTAATAGAAATTTAACGTTTATTTTAAAATTAAAAGTGCGAATAAAAAATCTATTTATTGTATTGTTTTGTTTTTTCATGAATGCTTGAAAGCGACTGCTTAATGTAATGTTTTTACGAACACAAGATCGTAACAATTTAGGGTAATATTTTATTTATGTGAGATGTACGTATTATAAATTTTATGATGTTTATCCTAGAGCTGAATACATTAAAAAAAAAGATATTGATTTTCAGATGTCTACTTTATACGGCTAAATAAGAGATAAAACAGGCTAACCTAATTGGCATAAGTAAAGGGTCCAGTTTAGCATCATATTCATACCTCCACTAAAAGCTTGAAAAATACATAATTCTCAAAAACATACATTCATAGATAGGGAGATATTTATTTTTAGGGATTTTTTTTTTTTTTTAATCATTTTGCGTAAGTGGAATCATTGTCCTGTGAGATTCCGTATTTGCATTGGGATTACTAAGTATGCTTTCTGTCCTTGCATTGACCTGTGGACATACGGTGATCCGTCTCACATGCTGAGGACGAAAAGAGAAAAAATGCCTCGAGAGAGAAAAATTGAATTGACAGCAAGCAACGCCGTACATTTATATAACCTTGAACGCACAGGTAAGTGTGAGAGACAATTCACTCATTTTACACAAACGTTCATTCTCTCCCATAGTCGTCATCATCAGCAGCAGCAGCTGTCTTTTACTATCTGTCGTTGAACGATGACCCTACCCAAGATTTTTGTATAGTTGGCGTCACAGAGCCAGTGCTACCAGATATTGTTTAATTTGCCACGTCATCTTATTTTCGGCTTGCTACAGTGTCGCATGCGCTGTCTGGGGATCCACGTCATCATGCAGTTGTCTGACATTCTTGTCACATGACCAGTCCATTGCCATTTGAGTTTTCTAATGGATCCAATGATATCTCTGACTACTTTTTTTCCTCTAATATACTGCATTGCCTGGCGATCTCTCCATGTGATGTTTATTGCTCTGTGTATTGGAGAATAGAGTTTTTTGTAGAATTCTTGGACACATTTGAAAATTTGGCCCCTATCTGTTGCAAGATCTCCGTTTTCCACGAGCTCACTGATTATTTGCCTTTTACATTTTTCAACACCATTGAATTCCTTACTTTTTTCGGGAATGCTTTCGGTGACCGCTGTCGTGCATCTTCTTCTGTCTTCTTTGGATGATTTTGTTTAGCTCAGTTGCCTCATTATTTTCTCTTGTTGTAGTCGGTAGCTCAAGATTTCTTCCTTTTTTTTCCAAGGAGATTTTTGTTTTTTCTGAGAAGTTTATTGATGCTGATTTGCTTGTTTTTTGGTTAAAAAAACATCGGTGACAACAATTAGAGAGGTTGTTATGTTGTTGTTGAATTAGTTTGTATTCTATTCTGTTTCAGTGATAAGTTCATATCTGTTTTTTTTTGTTGTTTTTTTAGTGCGAGCTTGAAGAGACGAATGAGCTCTTTTCTTATGCTAAGAGGTTGCAGTTTGTCGTTGAACATCTTGCCTACGTTCTTCCTTGACGTAAATTTGCATTTTGCTTCTCATCATTCTGTGGTTGCTCCCTACATTAACTTGATTAAGGATCAGTGTATATTTGATGGTGTTACTACTGTCTGCCAAGATATAGTCGATCCTAGGTTTTGTGATGGGGCTTCTCCCAGTCTATTTTTCTATTCGGATTCTTCTTGATGGAGGTTTTCATGATTTCAAACCGTTTCCTTTTTTTTCTTTTCTGAATCTGCAGAGAAGGTGATAGCTCTTAAGTTCGATTAGTTCGTCCATGGGTCTTCTTTCGCTAATACCGATAATGCACCATTTGATGTTTTTAATTTCATTTTCTAGATCGGATAGGTGCATGTCTGTAGAAAGTGTTCTAACGCTGTAATAGATAATGTATAGAGTTGATTGCTTGATGATGTTCTCAGCGTTGTGTTTGGGTTTGGGTAGTCGCCCTTGGAACACATCGACCCCACCCAAAACAAGTGATATGACAGGGTCTTTTGAAACCACTGACCCTACTGGAACTGTTATTTTTTTGGTGTCGTGTTAGGGTAATAACTCTTGGAGCACATCACCCACACCCAAAACAAGTGACGCAGCTTGGCTTTTCGAATCTGTTGACTCGGGTGTATTTAAGATTGTGCAAACTATAGGTAGTGATGTCCAGCCGTGCTGGCTCATGACGTTTCAACAGGGGTTCTGGTGGATTGGTTACAACTGATGTCAATCAGAGTAACGTAAAAGCTCTACCTACCCTTTGTGCACTCTGTATCCCCTTATGATGAAGGGAGATATGGGTGTGCGCAGTGCTGCAGAGGATTAACGATAAAAGTAAAACGTTTGCTCGTGTTTTTTACGGTATTATGACCGGAATTTTCCAACATGTAACTAGTTCCCCACCTCCTTTGTCTACGCGTGTAGGTATAGCAACTGAAACGAAACCATCTCCCGTTGATAAAAGATGTTTGGAATATCGTCGCTAATGATCCATTCATAACGGTGTCATTTCACTGGATTCAAAACATTATATCAACTAATCAGAAACACACTGACCTCGCAATGTTATAGCAAAAATCTCTAAATACACAAGACAATTTTCAGTTAGATATTACATTCATGTCCTTGACTTTGAACCAGAGACCAACTAGTAGCGAACGTATTTGAAACGTCCATTTCTGCTCCTTCCAAATAAAAGCCAAATATATTCCATTGAAAGTTGAGCAAATCCGATGAAAAAATTGACTGAGAATGTTAAGAAGTTTTAAAGGAGTAAGAAAGGGATAGAACCCAACACATCTGGAGGAAATATAGGTACGCATCCATTTTCAAAGTTCTGTGAATCTTTGTGACATTGTAACGAAATGGAACAGAATACACTGTAGCTTTCAAGATGATATTTACAAAGATTAGCTTAGGACAAGAATAGACAAGACGGAAGATTTTTGGATAGGGTTGAGTTGCGCTAATCTTCCAATTAGGGGGATTTTGTCTACCTTGAAAATTAACCTTCAAAATATGGGGATTTGCATTTGAACACCGACCTCTGGCATCGGTGAAAGAAATAGTACAATTTCAACCATGAGAGAGGCCAATTGCCGCTTTTAGTACATTGAGAACTCATTTTACTTCCACAACCTAACATTGCTAGACCTTTATTGCCTTTTAAACATGAAAATTTACTTGGTTAGAATGTCTTATGCATTTTTTCGGTGGAGGGACACTGCAAACGTATTTGTTGACAAACAATAAGCGGTAGATCCGAAGATAATGCTAGTCTCATTTAGGTAAACAACTATTTGAGAAACATTATTCTATTCCCAAAATATTGGTTAGATTCGTTTCTAATTTTCCGAACGAAATTCCTCTCGTAATGAATCAGATGAACGCAAAATACTAAGCGGAAAAATTATCATTATCATTATTATTTGCAATCTCACGCCAGATGCCACGTGGTTCCTTGAAAACAATTAAGCGTAGGGAATTTTTTCCACGTCACGTACTGATCAACAAAACTTTCTCTGGATAAAGGTCCATTTTGCTTTAACGTATTTACCTCCACTTTGTTTGTATATATATATATATATATATATATATATATATATATAAATATATATATATATATACACACACACACACACTTATATATATATGTGTGTGTGTGTGTGTGTGTGTGTGTGTGTGTGTGTGTGTGTGAATGTATTCTTGTAAAATATCAATTATTCATCAGCAGTCACTAATCCATCCAAAATTGGCAAGATGCTTTCATGAGAATGCAACTGTCCATTCTGCTCGTTGGCTTATCCATTTTCTAGGTTTAAGCACCTGATCAAATCGTTGCAAACGACAGCGAATCGTTGAATTGCTCGGATTAAGTTCTTGAAATAATTCTTTAAAAGTAACATCGCTATCTGTATCGGATCAAGACAAAACTAGGACATTGTTGAACTCAACAGGACGACCTATTAGTGGCGTATCCTTCAACCTAAATTCAACTTTTTTTTGACTTTTCACACCATCTTCGATAATTACTTTACTTTTAAAAATCCATTCCATTGACACCATGAATATTTTGGGTTGTCTCTTCAGTATTGATGCCTTTTTAAAATTTATAGAGCATCACATGTCCTCTGTGCTTCAAAGACACGTCCATCTTTATGAAGGTCAATTCAGTAACTAAGTTAATTGAATTGTGCTGTGACAATGTAACGTATCCGTTGGATTCTATGCTGACACGCATTAGTATGATACTGTTATTATCTACGCATTTTAGAATAGTGAAAATATCATTCAAACCATCGCTATCAGAATTTGAACATTATTTATGGGGTGACCTGCTATTTTAACATAGTAGTCATAATGATTTTACACTATTCACTCCATGACATAGTGGTATGGCCGGTTTAACTCCTGATTTTGCTGAGCTGGTTCATGCAGTAACATCTCGTTACTTGAGGCTAAATAGTAATTAGGGTAAGCATATTCCTAACACGCCAAATGTCTGAGTTCATTTTTTTCCATATTTCTCATTCATACTGAATACACTTAATTCTGTGGTTAATATAAATTGTATACTTCGAATGTTATACAATGAACATTTTAGATCACAATACAGCTAAAGCCTTTGTCAGGTTGTTGACTTATTGATCAAATCTCGTAAATACTTACTAACACATAGTAAATAAGTTGATATACAATTACAAAGAACAGAGTCAGCAAATGGAAGTTTTCAAAAAGACAAGCCTGACTGCTGCAGGGCTAGGACATTTCTAGATCTATTTTAACTGAACATGATTACTGCAACTTCTGTATTGTCTAGGTACAATAAATATACTTGTGAATGTATGTAAGAATTATCAATTTTGCTCGGTTAGTGAGAGAGCTGCCTACTAATCACTTGCTTGTGACATCATGATAGAGAAAAATGTACCACTTTGGTCTAACGTGACGTGACAGACAAACAGAGGTGAGTTCATTTTTTTAATTAAGTGAGGATTGTTGCTGTTGTTGGGTTTCACTAGAAGGATTGAAGGAAGGGAATAAATAAAACAAAGTGAAATAGAATTTATAAAGATACAACACACAGGCACAAACGTCCATGGTTATAAAATACATGTTCCAAATTTTGTGAGACTTTATTAATTTGAACTTACACTGGTATTTTGTATTGTTTGTATCTATTGAATAAAACATTCCCACATCTTTATGACCTGATTGACCAATAATTAGTGTAGACATCGCAACTTTGCAAGAGCAATCCGGCGAATATTCTTCTCGAATCACAATCAATTTGAATCATCTTTGTTCCTTGTGCTCAGCGACACAGCATCAAAAAACGTACAAAGAAAGGATAAATAAGAAATATTTACAGAAAACAAGAATTGGTACAGAAGTGACAAAATGTTGGTCCTGAACTAACCATTAAGGGGATGACTCGCCAGGTCATTGTGAATACGCTGGTCACGCGGTGCACAAGTTCACTTAATAGCATCTCCCTACTGAGTAATTCCATGAAAGAGTATCTCATTACAAAAGCGCACTAATGTCCTCTCTAATTGGTTGGCAAGTTACATCAAAGGCATGCAATCGGTTTTCGATATATTCAAAATGGTTGGTTTTATTAGAGACAAATTTCGTATATATATATATATATATATATATATATATATACCAGCAGAATGACATGTTCAGGATGGAAAACAGTTATAAATTGCCCAGATTTACTGTTAATGAATGCATAATCGCCATATAAATAATGTTGGATTCCTCGTGAAAATTCATTCTTCATGTCAAAAATGAAATGACTTTCCACTTCGTTTATGACAGTCCAGCGTATAATACGATGAGCTACAGAGACGAACAAATTATGCATATTACTTTTGTACAATATTTTATATTCATTAGTTATGTACCTAGCATAGCCTAGCAAATTCTGAACACTGTCACGTTAGTACCTCAGGACACACTATGTTTTCGCCTTTTCCAGTACATAAATAGATTGGCCGGGAGGCTTCCAATTCTTCATCATCCTATATAAAAATATCTCCGAGAAACGAAGAATTTCTCAAGAATTTAAGTCTTGTAACTATAAATGTTTGTCTTTGAGATTTATTGACGAACATGGCAAAAATCAGACGTACTGTAAACTGAAGTCTCTTAAATCGAAAGGGCATGTATATTTGTTTGAGTGGAATTCTCTCACATACAGCCACCCGAGAGTTAGGTTATGTTGTTGAAGAACAACTTCGATATCGATTCCACTACTGACTTAATCACTGTGCATATAGGAGCTGGGTCCATGGTGCCATTACTATCTGACAGAAAACTTTCTTATTCAACCTGTAACAATTGTAAACCAGGCAGATCTCCACGAATGTAGAGAATTATTGGACTTCGATTTTTCATACTTCGCGAATACTGACCGTCCTCTTGGTATTCAAATACAAATCTTGAATTATCTTATCTTGTTTTTATAGCATGGTGTTTCTACAAATTCGAATCATAGAGAAAAGAGGGAAGAACCTTTGTGAGCAGTTGACCATTCTGAGCGTGCATGTTTTGTAGAGAACAATTTATATGCAACGGTATATCGAATTCTTTCTTTCAGATTGATTCTTGGATGAAGTATTGCGACGTTATTATCTATTTTGACTAGCTTTTTATTGTCATCTGGTTCCGAGTTGTAATGAAAAGCAACTGAAACTTTGTCAAATTAATAATAATTTATAGGTAATTTTGATTCTCGCTCCAATAAAACTTTGCAGACGTTTCCATAGGTCATACAATATAATGTCTGTAAAATATATGAAGATAATTGTTATAACCATAATGTCGGAAATGTAACTAAGCTTAACTTGCAAAATAGCCATGATGCGCTAAATGAAGTGTTTTGTATCTATAATGCTAACAAAGGCTGTCTCCAACTCTCACCATTGGACCGACATGTAGATATTCTTTTTGAGTTGATATTTGTATAGTTTGTAATCGTTCAGCTAAAAGAATATACTAATAGCCATGGTGTCTTCGAGTAAGTGCAGGCAGTACTGAGCAGATCCTCTCTTTGGGATAATGGAATGTTCTACTAGAGATAAAAGTTGGGATATTACGGGTTGAAGCTTTCATCATCGTCATCATCAGTCTTTTATCGCCCGTCGTTGGACGTAGGTCTTCCTGGGGATCCGCCAGACCTCTCTATCGTGTGCATCGCGGAGCCAATATTTTCTGAACCTGTCCAGCTCATCTCACCATCTCATTCTACCTGCTTCGGTTCCGCATTTGAACTCTGGGGATCCATGTTGTGGTTTGTGATATCCATTGGTTGTCTGCCATTCTTGCAACATGACTAGCCAATTGCCATTTTGGATTCCTGGTGGATTTTATGATGTCTCAGACTACTGTTTCTTCTCTAATATACTGTGCTGCTTTGTGATCTGTTCTTGTGATGCTGAGCATGATTCTCTCATGTGTATTTTGCATGGTTCTCAGTCTCTCGGTTAGGCTCCATGTTTCAGCTCCATAGGTGACTATCAGGAGGATGCATTAGTTGTATATTCTACTTTTTAGGACTGAAACGATTTTCTTGTTCTCAAAGGTTAAGCTTGCTCTGCCAAAGGCTTGCCATCCTAGAGTTATTCTTCAGTTGATTTCTTCATCTGTTCAGGATTTCATGGGGATTCGTTTTCGTAAGTACAAGTAGCCCTGTACTTTATCCAGTTTCCCGTTTTCAATTTTGATCGTTGTCCGTTCATTTCCGACGTTTGTTTAACATGACCTTGGTAGACCCCCCCCATAGTTCAGAGTATTGCAACATATATACCGTCACAGCTGTTTCTTCATCAGGCAATATAACGACTCCGAGCTCTTTCAGTTCGAAAAAGGGGTAAGACAAGGTGATACCAGCACACCCAAACTCTGAACCTCCCGCCTCGAGACGATCTTCCGAAACCTAGACTGGGAAAACAAAGGAATCAGAATAGACAGCAAGTAACATCAGATTTGCAGACGACTTCGTGCATTTTTGAAAAAAAAACCTTCAGGACCTCCAACTTGGGCGAGACAAACTGAACGAAGAATCCAAGAAAGTTGGCTTCTGTATGAACTTCTGCAAAACAAAAGTTATGTACAAGATAAAGTTTTGCACGAATTAGAGGATGAAGCTTCATGTGACTTCCAGTTGAAACAATAATCTTTTAGAGCTTTCCTATAGGTATTGGTAATCGGTATTGGAAATTTCCATTTCGTTGTGTCAAGACAGAGTGACCACCCAAAAAGAGCTTTATTACCAGCGCTCTGCCACTCAGACCGATCAGAGCTCGATATAAACACACACACACACACACACACACAGAGACACAGAGACACACACACACACACATATATATATATATATATATATATATATATATATATATATATATATATATATATATATATATATATATATTCCAACCAATCAAGTTTCACTCTGTATAGCCTTTTCTGAATCTACTTTTCTATCATATAAAGGTTCCTAAAATTCACAGGCAACAATTAATAATCTGTGAATGGTAGCAAATGGATATATATGATTATTATCCATTACAAGATAAAAGCCCTTGTCTATTGCAAGATATCCATAGAAAATTATCCATTGCAAATAATTCATCGCAAATTGAAAGCCCTGACTCACTGATAGAAGTGAGTTGTCATCAATTTCAATAAAACAGAAATTTTCATTGAGGTGACCACAGAACATCCGCACTTCATTGGTCAATTTGGGACCATTTTTTTCGTTCGTCTTAATTTCATTGCTTCTTATTGCATCTTCTAAGACGGTCATGCTCCAGCCGCTATCAAACAGTGCAGAACGGAAATGGATATTAAACTTCCAGTGATCTTCGAATTCACATCCCTATTCCCTCAGAAAGTCTTTCTGAACATCACTGCTGCCTAACCATTTTTGCTACGAAGACTTGATGCCTGCAGAATTTCAAATTACTTTATTTTCCTAGAGCGCCTGATTCATTGCCATCTGTAATGTTTGCTTGCATATTATAGTAATGTTTCAGTAATACTTAAAATTTATCATTATATGCATTGTGAATTATTATTCATTTTTATATAGTATTTATTTCATCTTAATTTCAGTTGATTTTTATTGACATTCTCGCCTGTTTGCTTGTGGTCATAAAGTGACTGTCTGATAACTCCCTCAAACTCGTCCCTGTTGACTTGACTGACCAACGATTGAACACTCACCAACTCATTGTCCTGGCCTGACCGTGAATCAAGGCGAGAACCGTAAAGACACTGGTTGCAATACTTAAAACTTACATTTACATAGTGATAATGATCATATTTGTTATTTGTCATTTTGATACCAACTTTTTCAATAAACTACACCTGACTAATCAGGGACTGATTGGTGAACAGATGAATCATCTGCACATTGTGAATGATAGATAGACAGAGAGATTGATTGATGGTATTTTCATTCAATGACTCTTTTAGTTCATCGTTTGGTAACTGAATTCTTCTCTCAAGTCTTATTTTCCTTTGTGCCTTACGGATATTCGTGTTTATTTATTACAAAATGTATGCTAAACTTGATCCACTTCACGACCCCCAGGTATATTCGTGCAGTGCCGAAACCTCTTCTAGGTAAACACATTGAATAATCAAATTTCTGAGAAATATAAACTACTTAATTTGAATTACTTTCCATCGATTGAGCTCATGTCTGAGAGAAGGTCACAATAACGATGCACTCTGAGCGAACCAGAATTATCTACGAGACATTCTTGCTATCCATTACTCGACCGCAGCGTGCTTCATAGAAACGTGCCTTTTAACATGTTTTTCTCCTTTTTTTACTCCAATGCAATAGTATTAAAAATTAATCCTTACAGCATTGTATTCCAAGCTGTAAGTCACAACATTTGCTCAGCGGTAACGAAAAGTGGGTCGGCATTCAATAAGTGAAATAGTAACTCTTTAAGTGTTCTCTTATTCTCTGTTTGATGGAGGGATGGTGTAATTTCCCTGAAAAGCATTACGCCATTTACTTCTGTAATAATTTCAGCAAAACATATGTTGACTGCACCAAAGGTCAATAGATTTCTGGAAAAAAACCCGAGAGCAGAATATATTTTTCTTTTTTTCATCAGAAGTACAGAAACCCAGAAATTTCTGTGTCAATTAATAATTCATTTTTCCTTTACCATTGTCTTCGTTTCGAACTTTCAACGTTATTAACGTTTTCGTTTTTCGTGTTTACAATAGAACTATGCTCTGGCTTATTGGGAACAGGGTTGCAAGTTTTAAATAACGAAGAACTATCCTATTTTTCGTTTCATATTTTATACAAATTAATATAGATACACGTTGTTGCAATGTACCGTTCTGATCATCATCCTTGGAGAAAAGTATCAGCAAATTCGAACACGTAGTACTAACGCTCTTGGGGAATGCGTGAATCTATTTCTTATGCTCGAATCTATTGCCAAATATCTTGGCAAAGTATCCCGTCACTCGCCTGCCAAGACGGTTGACGGAGAAAAAAGTGAATTGGTGAGCATTTGGTTAGACCAATCTGACATGACTACTTTACCAGTTCAGGAAATAGGAAGACAAAAAAAATTGCTGTTACACCCATCGTCAACCTTGGCCTCTCAATTTAGGAACATGTCAATTCAAAAAAAAAAAAAGAAGCAATTATTCAACCTAGAGAAACGTATTTCATTTTAAAACAAATACTAAGCTAAGCTCGATCTTCTTCCATGTTGGCTATTGACAGTTTTTCACTCTCTCTCTCTCTCTCTCTCTCTGTCTGTCTGTCTGTCTGTCTCTCTCTCTCTCTATATATATATATATATGTATATATCCCCCCCCTCTCTCTCTCTCTCTCTCTCTCTTTCTCCTGAATGTTTATGCGATAGAATAAAGTAAGATCGCAAAAACTTGCTATATAAACATCATTGTGTTAGTTTTTAGTTACCTCGAAAAACAGAAGCAGAATAAAAGCATAAATTTCATTGTTCAAGACTAAATAAAATAAAATAAAACCTGCAAATAGTTTATGAGCGTCGAAGGGTGTTGAAAACTTCTTGATTAGATCATCGTACTTTTAGACCGAGATTTTTTTTCCTATGGATTTCCCCTTCGCAATCTCCAACCTATTGACATTCACAGCAGTAAACCTGTTTCCATGGAGAGACGGGTGGCCCAGGGAGTTGAGGGTAGACAGCAGTCTATTACGTCAGCAAAAACTAGCGCTTTCACTGGGCATGAATACTTAACAGGTAAAGCATATAGCGGCACACCAAGTCTAATTAAATTTTCGATTAAACCTTTTCAACACTTCCACAGAGGACGTGGGTGCAAGCATATGCTTACATACATACATATAGGCTGCAATCCTTCATTAATGTATGTTTGATTAAAGTTCACAGTCAGGGAAAACATTTTACAGATTCTTACTTAACCGTTTTCGGCTTCCATACAAATAAATGTAAGCCAGTTGATGACGTTTGCAGTAAATGTCTCTAAAGACGACAAATGTTCGTTTATTTCTTGTTTTTTGTTTTATTTTGATTGTTGTTTTTTTGTTTTTGTTTTTGTTTTTTTGTTTCTAACTAACTTTATGCTTTATAAAACCCCAAATGAATAAACGTGGGGTTGCCAATGAGTATTCAAGGATAATTTGATCTCAGAATGAACATAAGATAGATTGTACTGATCTCTGATGATCTTTAAGGGTCAGTTTAGGGTCACGTCATTTTGTAATAATGAAATCAATGATACACCTCCGCCCCACGAGCTGCTAATTTGTGTACAAAGGTAACGTGACCCCTTGATAATTATGGGACAGGCGCCACTGAGCTTTGGCGACCAATAAATATCTATTCAGGGCCAGGCCTTCAGGGTCAAGTCAATTTTAGCTTGTTCAAATCTGAGGGGAAATGGTTACACCCTAGGAAATGTGAATTTGAGTACAATGGTAATTTGACCCAAGGATGAACATCAGATTGATGGCTCAGGTCTTTGGCAATATCTTAGGGTCAATCAAAGTCATGCCAATCTTGGCATTTTCAAGTTTAAACGAGACAGGTAGTCTTTCTATTTTGGCATTTCCAAACCTGAAAAAGATGAACTTTTTTTTCACAAGGTTTCTGCGCAGGGCTATCCGAGGTTGCTGTACACCTTTCATTCAATTTATGAAATCTCCGTAAGATAAATGTGCTTTAATTGTTGTTATATTTGAAGGTTTTGTACGCACGCCTGCATGTGTGAGTGTGTGTGCATGCAAACATATATGTTGTAATATTTTAAGATTTTTTGAGTGTTTTGAAGTTTTCAAGAATTTTTTTTCCAAAAAGGTGAATATAGTCATTTTCAAAACTTTTGAACAACAAGTTCTGACTACGTTTCACCCTTATCTAAATTGTCCGATTAGTTTGTTTTTTTTTTGTTTTTTTTTATATTACGAAAAGAAATTGTGTTGAAAATAAAAAGTAGTCAAAATTACGATGGGTGAAGGTGGTATTAGCTGAAATTTGAACTTAGTTTGCCGATTCAGTTTTATCCACTGGTAACCATCACACATTGATGCATCTAGGTACGTGCATATATGCATATATATATATATATATATATATATATATATATATATATATATATATATATATATATATATATATATATATATATATATATATATGGCTGTATATTGGGTTCATAGGAAGGTAGTTGGGTTTTTAAATATGATGGAGTTTGTTAGATTTGCATTTTAATACCATTAATGATTATTTTCCCTGAGCACCTGCTGTGGAGCGATAGAATGTTAATCTCGTAAAGCATTGCTAGTGAGTTTGTTCCTCACTGTGTGTGCTATTATCCAGCTCTGTTGGAATTCGTCCAATGACTATATCAAGTGTGGTTTTCGTCTCTCCCGTCTGGGTGCTCATTATATTCGGAGAGGCACTGCGCTTGTCTTGAAAACAAGTTTACTGTTCTGCCACTTAACCAAACCGTCAAATGTAACCAGCAATTATTGTATATGTAAATGTTTCATGCGAGGGCATAAAGAAGAAACGTGAGTATGCAACGGGGATATTATTCTTAACGGCATTTAAAAGTCATTTTGCAGATTTACAGATGCAGATAGTGTCACAGCTTTCAAATGTACAATCTTGATTAGACTAGCAATTACCAAATATGCTGCCAGTCTCGCTTTACAAGATCACACATGAGCAAACGTGCATAAATAAGTATAAGTATATATATATATATATATATATATATATATATATATATATATATATATATATATATATATATATATATATATATATATATATATATATATATATATATATAGTTTCCTATGATAAGTGCCTGCGGCACAATTTTCGAGTTGATAGTTTCCTTGTTTTTAAAGCTACAATTTTCTTTTTTTTTCCTCCATTTTATAGCTTGAACGCTCTGCATTATGATTCATAAAGTCTTCAAAATAAAGAAACTGAGCATTATAGCTCTAGAAATAACGAAATTATTCATCTTTATAAAGACAGCTATATACATAGAATTAATTATAAATTGCGTTATATTACACAGAAAGTTATTGGAATGATCTCCCGTCGTTACACGACTAATATAACGCTCAATTTAGACATTGTAAATAGAATTAACAATTTAAGAAAATAAGAACGCAGCAGATATAAGATATATCAAATGCAATTTTTGCATAAAACATCACATCCTATGCATCTAATATCATGAATGGTTTATCCATGTCCAGGCCTTGATATATGAAATTGGAAGAACTTTTCTCTTGAACAATAAGTGAAAGACTTAGCGCTGCATGAATTAGAAATCGTCAACCTAAACTGTCATCATAAGTTGCTTCAGTTTTCAAGTGGGTCTGCCTGGCTAGTTCGCTAGTATGTATGTGTCATGTATACAGGCCACAACAATGGAACTACTCCTTATCATGTCAAGTGAAAACCTTTTTCTTTACAAAGATTCCTTCTCTTTACAGGGTTTTATTTTTGGATTCAATTTGCAATGTAAGATTGATCCCTTAGTTTGTGTCCAGCAACATTCACACATTTTTTCCTGAAAATTTAGTGATCACTGCCCAAGGAAGGTAAAAGAAATAATTGATTCATGGATCACCCATTTTTATAATTTTTCTGTTGATCACCCCAAACACAGCATGTTGCCAAAAGATGTCAGTCTCCTGTCAGTTTCCATAGAGTGACCAAGTAGACCTGTCCATTCATTAAATAAAGATTTCTTGATTTTTATGCTATACTTACAATTGTGTTTTTCCACAACAAATAAACACAGCGAGACAGACTTTATCATATAAATACAGGGAAGGTGCAGAGTGGCCTAACTGTAGACAGAACAGAAAATTGAATTTGTGAACTGAGTTCATATTCCATATGAGTTGGTTTGAGATCACTTTGCACATGCCATTGTGAATGGCATGAATCCACTTCCAAGTCCCAAGCTATGGGTAAAATAGTAAGGCAGATTGAACCCTTCTGTGGCTATTCTGACAAAAAAAAACCTTCTGCAAAGAAGTCACCTTGTTAGTCGCCTTGGCAGTCTTAATCTAATGAGCAACTTTAAAAGGGCACCAAGCCTAAAAGGGGAACATTTAAAGATGGAACTGCATGGCTGAGGGAAGAGTCTTTCCCAACCCAATACTCATTAACAAGGAACAATCCAATATGTAAATGTATTGAACATGAGTAAAATGAAAAATATGCATGTCTAATTTATTCCTGTCTATACTCTTAGAAGAATTTATCTAAAAAAAAACACACTCATTCTTAAATCAAAAACAATAATATTCCATAAATAACTTATGTCTGAATTATTTGTGAGAGATGGCTATTATTGAATATATTAATATAAAGTATGTCTTCAATGTTTGATTATTCAAGGAGTGAATACTTAGAGAGAGAGTAAACAAACAACTAAAAAGGACAGCCTTTCTTACAGATAAGCCTTACTATTATAGATCATCGGCATTATCTGTAGGAAATATCCTAAAGACACAGAAAATTCAAAGTTGCTATTCATCTTTGAAGAACTTTTCATTATTTTGTTCCTTGAATTCTATAATTATGAATGTATTCAAAATTTTACTGTTTTTATCTTTAATTCTATCAGTCTTTATGGAAATCATTTGGCAATTTGAAATTACAGTTTGAAAGCAGATTATAATATATTTCTTTGGTTTTTAATTCAAAATATCTGTAGATAAATATACAAAACAAAATTATGAAACTAATAATAAGTTTTATTCATATATTGTACTTTGTGGCAAATCTTATACTTCAAAATTCCAAGGAATTCCAGTTATAAAAAAGTGCATTTTTATATTTTTACTCAGTAGAAATATTTGTGAAAAGAGATAAGTCATTATTCAATTATTTTCGTCTGGCTTTTCTTCCATCTTATTTTGGTTGCATGTTTATACCTAAAAGGAAGTAGACGTAATAAGTTGTCCTAATTTCTCAGTTGAGGGATAATCTTTATTTTTAATTTTCGGCAGTCTTCTCCATCATATCTTAGTCCCTTATTTATTACGAAACACAAATTGTTTAACATTCTATGACTACGAGTCCAAGATATCATAAAAACAGTTAGGAAACTCAAATGGCAATGGGCTGGACAAGTTGCAAGAATGTTGGACAACCATCAGACATCACAACTTACAATTGTGGCTGACAGAGAGCAAGATGGCATGATAAGCAAAATAAATTTAGAAAGAACTGGCTCCTTGATGCCCATGATAGAGAGGTCTGGTGAATCTTATGAAGGTTCATGTCCTGCAGCACGCACTAAAAAGGCTGATGATAATGACTGTTAAGTAAGAAACATTGATCAGAATTAAAGATATATATATATATATATATATATATATATATATATATATATATATATATATATATATATATATAATATATATATATATATATATATATATATATATATATATATATATATATATATATATATATGTATATATATGTATAAGTATGTTGTATTTGATGGCATATAAGATTCACTGTTTAAAGAGGATTCTCAAAAATGAGTCTTATAGGCTAAGTTGAGGTATTGGGTTAATCCAAATACCATAAACAACTGGTACTTGTACCTAGCCTCACTCTATAACACTGTAATATTATTTACTCAAATATAATCATGATCATCATTAATCTTAAGATAATTATCATCATTACCATTATTATTATAGTACTTATATCAAGAAATAAACTATTCTAAAAATCAAAACTGAATGTTCTGGTATGAAAAACTTTGTTTAACTCACAATTCAAGATAACTACAGGCTGAATATGCATCAAATATGTTTAAATTAAAATACATATGTGTATGATCTATTCATGATTAAATCATTCTGACATTTTATATATATATATTTCTTAATAATTCTCATCAGACTCCCGTGGTTTTACATGTTTGTTTTTCCCATATTTCTTAGAAACATGGCTGCTCTATAAAGAGAATTTATTATTTTTATTTAATTTTTTAAACAAAGGAAATTCTCTCTTATATAGTATAGTCAACATCATTAATCAAAAAATAGAAAATGAGTCTTTGGTTGTACTTGAACCCACATACCTTTTTCTTTATTTCTAATCAATGGTGTTTTCACACTGTCGAAGAGTAATTGGTCAAAGCAGAACTTGCAACAAAAAGTAACTAATAGATTAAGATGACGGTAAAAAGTAGTTATAAAATAAAAATTTTGATTTATAATCCTTCATCTAACAGATAAATGCAATAAAGAGAATTTACTTAGTTTCTCTCCATCAAATTTATGATGAATTAGTGTTTTTATTGACACCGTAAGATACTTATAGAGATGCCTGTCAAATACTTTAATTGCATCCTCTTGTCTCAGCCATGAATTAACAAGTCTGATTCTTCAATTGCTAATCAAGTTTAGATCTGACAAACAACTTTTCAAACAAAATCCATGAAATTCAATTCATTATTGATTTTTCATTTATTTAGAAATTAAAAAGTTATTTCTAGGTTAAAGAGCTTTTCCAGACAGAATCCAGTGATTTCAGTTCATTATTGATTCTTTATTCATATGTTAAAAAGTTCTTTTCCTTTTTAAAAGAATTCAG
>OY735206.1:55265983-55293483 GCA_963457665.1 Thysanoteuthis rhombus | reverse complement strand
CTACTTTTGAAAATGAATTTGAATTGTCATGAACATTTCAGATGAAAAATATTACTGCGGGAATCTAAAAAAAGCAGCAGAATGTTTTGCTTGTTTCTTTTGTTCCTTTTCTATAAAAGTAGGTGAACGGACGTGATTCTTGCAGAACTGAACAAGTTGAGAAAAAAACAAAACATGGCTGAAGTAGAATGGAAATAGTTTTTTGTCAAAAACAAGAAAATTAGAAAAAAAAAACAAATGAATGAAAATGAATATCAAAGAGAATAGGAAAAAGATAGGTCAAATGTGAAAATGATGGATTTTATTCAGATTTTTCTTGCGTTATCATATGCTTGCTATTTCTGATATCACGAGTAGGGATTTATTCCAAAAAGACTGCCTAAAAACTTTCATTCCCATCACTTATACACAAAGATGGACCGACACATGAATAGCTTAACATGTTGTTATAATCTGAATCAGGTCTCAGATTTTCACTCTATAAAATCCGATCTATGTGTTTATTATTCGCCACTCAATAAAGTGCATTGATAAGAAAGAAAATCATGTTGGAAAATAGATATTTATAAAACGTAAACGATTTTTCCCATCATTAGGCTATGGACTTACTGATGTACCAACTTATAAAGCAGCGCATCAAATTCTCGAAAAGATAACAATAATTGCAGTTGTATTTTCGTACAGATTATATTTTTAGCTAGTATACGTAGGGAAATGTTCTCGATTTCTTTAGAGTTGCCCACTCAATACTGCTGCACTATTCTATTAAATTTTTGCCATTTTTCACATCAACAAACTTTATATTTCTAGTAGTAGCAAAAATATTCAATGATTAAATGCTGATATATCAATTTCTGAGCAACAATTTCTTCGAGTAAGTTCCAGCACTCAATCTGTATGTTGTGCATTGAAAATGAAGGAAGAAATCTTGTCATCGACCGGGAATTAAAGCAATCATTACTGATGAAATAGGGCTTTTACATGAATAACTGGATAGCAATAGACCAATATCTTGGTTACCATACTATATAATAATTGCACCATTAAGAATATTGCTAACACCATCAACATCAGTCTTTCATCGTCTGTTGTTAGACATAGGCTTTCTCCGGGATTTACTAGACCTCTCTATTATGGACGATGCAGAGCCAATACTTTCTGAACTTGTCTAGTTCATCTCTTTATCTTATATCCAGCCAGCCTCAATAACACATGCGATCTCAGGAGATCAATGTTGTGAGTCACGATGTCCATAGGTTGTCTACCATTCTTGCAATATAGCCAGCCCATTGCCATTTGAGTTTTCTAATGGATTCAATGATGTCTCAAACTCCTGATCTTCCCCTGATATATTGCGCTGTCTTGTGATCTCTCCATATGAGGTTGAGCATGATTCTTTCATGTGCACGCTGCATGCTTCTCAGTTTGATGGTCAGTCTCTCGGTTAGGTTCATGCATGTTTCAGCTCGATAGGTGACTATGGGGAGGATGCCTTGGTTTTATACTCTTTTGGGGGGGGGGGCTAATGGGATTGTAACTGCTATGTTAATCTCTCTCTCTCTCTCTCTCTCTCTCTCTCTCTCTCTCTCTCTGTATATGTATTCATAAAAATCTGTCTGTACGTTTGTCCATCTGTTCTACTTCATACGCCACAATTTTGCATATAGGAAGCAAAAATTTGGCATAGCATCACATCTTTTCATTGCAGAAGACATAGGATGTAGGATTTTCGAGGTTTTACAGGATAATTTGATTTTAAAATGAAACTATACATCTACACTCAAACTCGACTTCTCCATTCTGGAAGTTTTCACCTCAAGGGCTTCAATTCAGTGATTCACTTCTGGCTCTGATTCAAGAGGACCTAACACTACACTGTAAGTAATAATAATCAAGTTATTTTGGACAAAGTAATAAGTTTTCAATGTATATTTTCATCATAGATGTAAAAGTTAATTTTTTTTTTCGTACGTGTATATTTCTCCTTTTTTTCAGAAAAACTGGTTTCGTCAGTATTCTCTCGACATAGAATTTATTTAGATATGTATTTCTTTTCAAAATTACTCGAAAACGTTTTTTTAAGAAGAAATAAATTCATACATGGAATATTACGAACGTGAACAGTTGATAAAACGGGACAACACTCACACAGTTACAGTTAATAGAATATTTTGTGGCATTTTTGATCTTTGAAAATAAATCCATAATTTTTATAATCCATACGCATAAATAAGATTTTTGTTCATCAGGAAGAATAAAGAAGACAGGAACGTAAGAAGATTTGCTTTCAAAAAAATTTTTTCTGGTAAAAAAAATTATCAGCTGTTTCTGTTTTATTGGTGTAGTCTCGTCGTTCGTTAATCTACTTAGAGAGCTCCCCCTCTAAATAATTCCGCCCCCATATAACCTAGTTTGTCCTGGGGGGGGTTGTTAGTTTTTTTGTAATGTTTATTCATCATCGTCATTAATATTGTATTCTATATTGCATTTCATGTGGAGGAATATGAAGAATAAAGAAATGTTCACGTTGTCAATATTTCATTGAATGTTTTCTTGAAAAGACAACAGCGTTAATACGTAATTTCGAAAAGAAATATGAATTTTGATAAATCCTACTCCGATTGAGAATAGCGACAAAACCAGTTTTTTTAGAAACGTTCCGGTTCTAATATTTTCTTACTTTTGTTTTTTTAAAGAAAGGATACATTTCAACCACAAAAAAACGATAGCCTTTATTACTTTCTTTTCAAAATATCCAGGTTTGAAATAATGTTTTTAGTAAAAAAAAATATTACGAAATAACTTGATGAAGAAACGTATTCTATTCAGGAATGGGCAGAAAAAAATTGTACACAAAAGAACGACGCAATAGACTTTGGTAATTTTTCATATAAATTTCAGAGCTTTTGGAGAACTTAATTCCATTTTACATCTTATATTTGCCCATCTCTGTTTATGTTTTATTCAAAAAGGTAAAATTGTGCTATTTTATGGTTTTAGTGTAACGTTAAAATGTTAGTGAAGAAAAGAAAAAAATAACAGAATTAGAGAAAATAAGTATTAGCATCCGAGTAGTTGGAGTGAGTGGGTCTGTGCATGCGTACGTTAAAGACCGTTTTGAGGCTGACCAATACAAAAAGAGATAAGTTAGAATTTTTTGCGTGAGCAGGAAAACTAGCGAGTTTAAGATCCTTCTTCTTTAGTCCAAGCCATCATAGAATCCATTATAAAACTCAATTGGCAATGGGCTTGCCTTGTTGCATGAATGGAAGACAACCGATGGACATCACGATTCACAGCATGGATCCCCAGAGATCAGATGCACAACCGACGCCAGCAGAATACTAGATGGAAAGACGAACTAGACGAATCCAGAGGGTACTGGCTCTGCGGCGCACACGATAGAGAAGTTTTGCGAATCCTTGGGAAGGTCTACGTCCAATGACGGACTTCAAAAGATTGATAATGAAGCTTCCTTCTGATAGGTCATTTTTAAGACAAAGGGATCTTCGAAACAGGCAGGCCTTCGACAGTCCATAAGGGCAGTTGGTCTTTCGCCTTGGATAAAAGGAAGGAAGAGAGAGAGAGAGAGAGAGAGAGAGAGAGAGAGGGAGGGAGAAAGGGGAAACAGTGTCTTAAGGTCAATGTCTAGTTGATAGTAGCAATAGTTTGCTGTGGGGCTTTATTTCTCGCCCAACGTGGATACGATCCTAAATTAATGCAATTTTGAAAGTCTTGCAAAATGCTTCTTTGTATGAATTCCGTTTGACGTTTCGTTAGCAAATTAATTAAAGCACGCCCTAGTTCCCAAACGAAAAACCATAACGAATAAATTGGGAGAGAATTAATGATAGTTTTGTAGTTATTTGCGTGACTGCACTTTCTTTCAGATGGTTAACAACGCTGACAGCAAAAACAAAGGTCGATGGAGTTCTATCTCTATGGTGACTTAAATAGTCCCTCTCAGATTTCGACCAACGAAGATGTAGGCGTTTGTGCATTTACTCGCAGCGTGTGAATACAGGCGTACACAACAGCATAACGGCACGACAATGCATTCCACAGCTTCATTTTTGTAACAAGTGTGCAAGTTACGCATCTCTTTAAAGCAATTTATTCCAATTATAGCCAACTCATATAATTGCATTCATTCAATGAATATAAAAAAAAAACTAGCAACATCGGGTATTTTTACTATTAAATGATATGTTTATATAAAGAAATATCGAGACGCACATCTTACTCCAATGATCAGCCAGCTAATCTCACTGGCTGTAAATAGCAGGGTTGATCTTCATTGGATAACTCAGTATCGATAGTCTGATACCAACTTATGCTAACTTAATCGACTTATATAATGAGCGATGTGATTTTTCTCTCGTTCCTCTGCTGTAACAATGGGATCTTTCATTTGAACAGAACAATTTTGCCGACAAAAATATCTCCTACTAGACCATTTGATTCTTTGTGTTCTTCGATTGAAACCAAATATTTTTTCTTAAAAAAAAAAAAAATTCTTGGGAATGTTTTCACGTGGATTGACAAGTAATTGATACATCTGCGTGCGGATTTGTGTGAAGGTTTGTTTCGTGTTCTGTATGCTTGGGTTTGTTTTGTTTTTTTAGGTCTTTTTGTGGGTCGTGGATGCGTGTGGGAGTACGCATGGGCGTGCGCTACAAAGTAAACTTCTTAAATGTATGTATTTGGGAGATCAATGCGAGAGTTTATGACAGTCATGTCGGAAACAAATACACAATTATGAAAGTCAGAAAAGGCAGAAGTGGAGAAAAAAGACCACTACATCTACCTGCAACAACAAATCTCCACGAAATCCTCAAAAGAAGAAGAAATCAAGCGGAGAATCGCTGCTTTTCGGAAGTGTGTTTTCAGCTTCATTTTGCTTTTACGAAAAACAGCGCTCAGAGTTTGTTTTGATGCGAGCCGTTATAGAAGCAACTCTCTCTCTCTCTCTCTCTCTCTCTCTCTCTCTCCTACACGTACTCCCTTTTACCACCCCCTCACCAGCCTACGATGACTTAGCCAAGTGGTTCCCAAGCTTTTCGGAATCAAGGTGCCCAAGGAATTTTTCACGGTACCGTAAGGCAGACACTACTGAACAAATGTATATATATATATATATATATATATATATATATATATATATATACAAGAGAAAACGGTAGAACCATTTGCCATATTTGATGGCAACGGTTGTTCAAATACTTGATTTAAAAAAATGTTTCAATTTCTATAATTAACATTAGTATTATCAACATTTTTAAACATCCTACCAGCACATTTTGGGAATCACTGACTAAGCTTAACATATCATCTTCACTATTTTCAGACCTGGGAACGCTCAAAAATCTTTCCCATGTAAATGGCTGGTAATTTCTTCTTCAATTTATGCCATTTCGACCCACGAAAGCTTTTCATATGAATTCTTTATCTACGGAAAGCGAGAGGAAACCAATACTCCAAGGAGAGGTGCTAACAGCGATCGACATTGAGAAATAACCGTTTATCTTTCTAACCAGGGCCTAGGAAGATATAATTTCTATTATCGAGGAAGTCAACACTTAATTTTTCTCTGCCTCAATTACATCTAAAATAATGCGTTGTTATTCTCCAGAGAGAATCGTCACGTAAATTGAACGGTAGTTATGGCATTATTACCGTTGGGATCCTGTATTTGTTATCACACTTGAAGAAAAAAAAATCAAACAACTATTTCGAAAGAAATAAACACTTTAATTATTTGCAGATCTCTCATTAGTGTCCAATAAGTTTGTACAAGTGAAAAGCTAATCACCAGAACAGGTGAAAACATGACAACAGAGTAAATCTCCATGTACCAGACTGGCTGCCAACATACAAAAACTAGGTTTGCATATATTGACTCTTACAAGACCCAGTCGTTCAGAGAGATTCGTTTTTTGATGTTTCTTTGAAACAAGAGCCAAGGTCGAATTCCTTTAATACCTGGTGAGGTACCGATCATACTTTACTGGTGCTTGCTGCAATACATGGCTATCTATTGCTATACCGAAGTTTCTCAAAAAAGTGAAATTATTGTAGATATTATTAAGCTAAGTTTTGTATGACACATAGCTAGATAGAAGGGAAATGAAGTTTGAATAGAAAATAAAGAATCAACACTCGAAAACTCGGCTTTCGACTGGGCTCAAACTCCAACAACTGACATCGGTAGAAAATATGCATTAATTTCAGTAACATGGCGGATCACTAGGGGTTTTATTGAGGTATTTATTAAACTATGAGTGACTCAAGGTCAATTGACTGGTGATATTGCGCCACTTCAGGCTGGTAAGACCCTGCCTGTTTTGTAAATGAGCATTCAAATTTTTGGCTTCGATCCGACCTCAGAAATTGACCAATGGAGTCTGAGTTGAGGGTATATACAAGTAACCCTTTTCGGGCGTTCGCTACGCCATTCTTTTGCTTTCAAGAAAAATCTTGAAAAGTGGAAGTAACGTTAAGGTTTGTACGACAAAAGGTTGTTGAAGAGATACATTCGACCCCTCTCTCCTATAACAAAGTTTCCCACACCTCCCACAATCCCCATCTAATACGACTCAACTTAACATACCATCATGTGATTAAGGGTCTGGAAACGCTCAAAAGATTTTCCTGTGCAGATTGGTGGTAATTGCTATTTCCTTTTACACGATTTTACAGCAATTTATCTAGTAAGTTTATTTATACTTCCTATCCCCTGAACACACAGACATGTGTGTGTGCATGCACGTGTAAGTTTATATTGATATGCAATATACATATGCAATAATATACATGTCGTAGATCTTATGAGTACAGAATAGTTATGAAGGATGGAAAACCAGTCGTCGATTGGGAGACCACGTGAGAGTTTTTCACATGAGAAGACAACATGTCTTTGAAATATATATATATATGTCTTTTAAAAAATAAAATCTCTTTTTATAAATGGTTTAAAGTATGTGTGTATGTCTTTGAAAAATAGATAGATAGATAGATTGAATATAGTCTATGCTGCAATTACCTTAAGCATACCAATATCTCCACTTGCTCTACCACTAACAAGACTTATTATTTACCATAATTCAGACTGCAGAGGCAAAGATGCCTTCTACCTCCTAGAATATATCAAATGTAAACAGCAATGTATAAGTAGGTCTGGGTGGCATTTCATCATTAGACTTGAAACTGTGGGTATAGAATTGAATCACCGAATCATCCTAACCTACTCGCAGTTGATCTATACTTCTGCAACCCGGCGACAATTTCGACACAGACACTAGAATCAAAATCGTTTTTAAAAAATTTTAAAAAGTACACATCCCAACACGACAAAAATTCTAGAACTACATTGAGATTTGAGATCAACAAACTTGAAACTCTGTTCCCAAACAGACTTAACATTACACTCAACAGCCCTAATCACACGATCTCCGACAACATAATCCTCTCACTCCTAATTACTCACCAACATCATACCTGCATCTTAGACTATACTTCTATCTTGGCTCGAAACATTTTAATATACATATACTCTTATTCCCCACGACAACCACGCCTATACGATTTAGACTCCAACCCACGTATGATTAATATCAAAAACTTATCCTACCCTAACCGTACTTATCCCCTTTAGTATATTTGATATTGGGAACTTCACTCAGCGACAGAGACCTCTACCTATAGACACCTACATATCGTCGATTTCATTAATACTACTCAAAGCCATCTGACTTTTCAGAACATCTACCACCATTAAAGATTCAGAACATACATTTCCCAACTGACAATCGATCATAAATAACAAGGACCCCCTCTAACCTTACCCAAGTATCTTGATTCTTACTGTAGATAGCCTCAACCCCAAATTACCAAGTACCCAAATAGTCTAGCCCTAAACCATTACCCAGCTTTACCAATATCTATGACAACCAATTTCAAGATTGCACACCTCCTCTGACCAGCACAACCAACAATATATCTATAACTGGTGTAACTAATTCAAACAAAATATCCAACCAAACAACTGCATATTTATTCACAGACATAAAACAGTATAGACTCAGCACCATGACCTCTCGGAAATGCTCATTCTTGATTTCCATTTTTGCTCTCAAAGCAAAACATTTGATGATAAATTCGTTTCTTGTGGAAACATTTTGAGCACTTAAAGATGCACACATGCTATTGAAAATGGTAACCCCTTCCGAAACATGTAAAGCATACTGATTAGTTCATTTATGAATTATTTAATCAACATATAAAGTCTCCATAGACTTTTACTCCTCATATATATATATATATATATATATATATATATATATATATATATATATATATATATTGAAAAATGATCTTCCATTGTGACACAGAGAACGGGTCACTTGGCCTCAGTCCAATTTTCTGGAATTGTTCATCTTATTTACGCTTTCTAGCAGTGACCCTTTCACCGTGTAACAGTGAGAGAACATTTTAAATGGAATTTCAAATAATCCAATCATATATATATGTGCGTGCGTGTGTGTGTACATATATAGAGATTTAGGATAATTGGGTGATTTGATTGTGAACACATAGTTATCAAGTTGAATTGATTTACACACACACACACACACACACATATATATATATATATATATATATATATATATATATATATATATATATATATATATTATTGTGTCATCCATAGACAGCTGTTTCGATTTATTACATCTCTTCAGTGTGGCTATGGACTTTATCCCATCCAGTACCGCAGAATTGAAACCCTCACATCGGACCTGGAGGCCGATATCCTACCTCTGGACTACGGAACTGGGTGGTCAGTAAGGCCGAATTTAAGTGATATATTCATTTACGCAGAAACTCCTCATCCACCAGAATGCTCTATTCCTGTGGAAGAGCATTGCATGAGCTAACAATGGATGAGTAACCTCACTTAAAGAGTGCTCAACCTTTAATAGAGGAGCATTAATTATTGTGTCATCCACAGACAGCTGTTTCGATGTATTATATATCTTCAGTATGGCTATAGACTTTATCCCATCCAATATATATATATATATGTATATATATATATATATATATATATATATATATATATATATATATGTATATAGCTAGCTCAACCTTCAAAAATAAGAAGATCCCATTAATCCTAAAGAGAAGGGTGTATAACCAATGCATCCTCACAAAAGTCACTTATGGAGCCGAGACATGGAACCTGACCAAGAGAGAGACCGGTAAATTGAGAACCATGCAACGTGCACATGAAAGAATAATGCTGGGCCTCACATGGGGAGATCACAGGACAGGACAGTACATCCGAGAGAAGACACGAGTCAGGGACATCATAGAATCCATTAAAAATCTCAAATGGCGGTGGGCTGGCCATGTTGCGAGAATGGCAGTCAACCGATGAACATCACAACTCACGACATGGATCCCCCAAGATCACATGCGCAACTGAGGCCGACACAGTATTAGATGGCAAGACGAGGTAGACAAGTTCAGGACGTACTGGCTCCGCGACGCCCATGATAGAGAAGTGTGGCAAATCCTGGGGGAGGTCTATGTCCAACGACGAACATTAAAAGACTGATGATGATGATGATTGAAAGTAGTTGTAGCAGTTGTGGATATTTTGGAGTTTGTTTTTTTTTTGTCAAGGGGGATGGGCATTCTTAAAAATTAGCTGTCATGGTTACTGTGACTCAATCCTGGTCATTTTCCAGAGCTCAGTTCGTGGAGTTGTTGGTACGAGCATATATAATTCTTGCATATATGAATATACACACATACATTCGCATATACAAACACATATAGTATATATACACACATTTGCATATAGGCATACACACAAATACGTAAACATCACTTAACACTCTCACATTCATATACCCATGTTCAAAGTCAATATTAAGCCGTGCACAATGAAATATAATGCGGGAAAATGTATGATGATGTAAGACCTGTGGATTCTATACAGTAGGCTTCTGTCCAGGTAAATAATGCGTACTTGTAGCGAGTACAGTGGTTTGGATATAGATAGATATAAGACTATATGGGGGTATTTATAAAGTGTAACATTATCATTATGAATGAAAGATTGGATGAACGTTACTTATCAGTATTAGTAGTAGAACTAGTGGAGTAGAACTGTAATTGTATTAATAGTATATCCTTGTATAAGATGGGGATTTGATAATATTTGTGGCAAAATATTAGAAATCATCTAGTTGTATTCCGATGGTAGGCTATGGGGTTAGGACTGTGTCTAGTAAGTATGAAGATGATGTAAGATATAAGTCAGAGGAGATCTCCGTTATATATGATCGAAATGGGAAATGAACATTGAAAGCTTGATGGTCATTATAGATATTTTGAAGAGTCAGATAGCTCTGAATAGTGCAAGTAAAATGGACCATACATAGGTATCAATTGGTAGGCGTCTAGGTGACTTTGTGTGATATCCCCAATTATCGATACATGTAAGAAAGGTAAGGTACGTATAGGGTGGGATGAGTTTGTTACATTAAAAATATGTAGGTGGCAGTCCAGATTTTCTAGACAGGACTATAGTGGAAAATAAGAAAATATGCATATTGAGGTGTATTATGTTGCAGGTGAGATAGGGTGGGGATGTGATAGTACGTGTATGTGTATGGATAGGGAGAGAAATATTGTATCAGGTATGGGTATTAAGATAGTGAGTTGGTAAGCATAGAGTGAGAGGGTTACGGGGTCAAAGCTCGGTGAGGTTAGGGTTGTTAGGTTTAGTGTTGAGTCCGTTAAGAGACCGACGTTCAATTTTATCACTCCACGTATTCGCATGATGTTCAGAATTTTAGACGTGTCAATAGGTGTATTTTCATTCCTTTTTTCGATGATGGTAAATATATGATCAGTGCTGAAATTGTGGCCAGGGATACGGAAGTTCTATTCTACTCGGAGGTTGAAATGATTTGGTGATTTAATTCTGTGCATTTAGCTATCAAGCCTGATGTTGAATTGCAATCCTGAATTATATATATATATATATATATATTAGAGGCTCTTTAATGCTACTAGAGTGTTGCTCGGTAACTTTCCACTGCATTAGGGCCCCCATGCTCTCGATGGTGTCTAAATCTGAGATGTTTACGTGCCAGTTCAGGATCTAGATGTCTTGGTCCTCCAGCCACTTATTGTCCTTCCTCGAGGTATATACCGTTGTGTTGACCTGTAGGAACACGGCACAGCCATTGATATTCCTGCAGGTGAGAAGGTGGTCTCGTAATGTACATGTGATTTTAAATGACGACTATGTCTCAGCAGAGCGATTCAAATTTCAAACATTTGAATCATTTGCTTAACTTTTTGCCTATCACAATGATTCTAAGTTGTATTCGGAAGCATTTTACTTTCACTATATATAAATGGCATCGTAATCCTAATTTTCACGCTGGTTGAAACATGTAGTGCCAGCGAGAAATGCACAACAACGCCAGCTACTGAGACACCCATATCTATCCACCAAGACCCCTATACATACATGGACATATACTTGTATGTTTGTTGTGTGGATAGATAGATAGATAGATAGATAGATAGATAGATAGATAGATGGGATTTGCTTGGTAGCTGGGGTTGTTGCTTATTCCCCATCGACGTAATTAGTTCAAATCCAGATTTTACCAAAGCAAGTTTACAATGCCAGTTTTCGAAGTACGCAAACCTTCTGACTTGGAAAATTCAACCACACGTTCCATTCCACGCCAAATTATGCATAGATGCGACCAAGCATAAGCAAGGTTACTTTTATCAAATGTATTTGTCATAAAGCTGATTCATATCTCGGAAACTGAGAGAAGGGTGCGTTGTTTTAACATTCGGTAAGACGCGCTAGGAAGTTTCATTTAGATTTTGAAGAACGACACGCCCGGGCCTGTTAGCTACAACTTAATGCTTATTACTTGGATACTAATGGAAATAGAAAGATGTGAGATACACCAATCGATATCTCATTCTTTGAAAATGTATCACGTATATGGCAGATGTAGTTGTCTATCATAGTTTAGAAATTATAGCAGTTTTTCTTAAGCAAGTTTCTTTTTTTTTTAGTCAGAGATGGAGTTTTAATCAAGCTTATGGCATTTTTATTTATATGATAATCGTTATATCTCAAATATATCTATCTTTCGAATGTAATCAATGAGATATGCGTCAGAGATATCTCAAGTTGGATTTTATACTAATGGAAACCCGTACATCTTAACTACATTTGAAAAACAAGATCTCGCATTTAATAGTGATTATTTAAGGTTATTCATATTTAGTGATCGATGTACAGAATACAATTGGATAATTCTCTATTGTACGTGCATAAAATAGTTATCTTTTTTCACAATCAAATCCAAGTGCATTCAATCTATCAGACTTGCAAGACATCCAATTCTTTATTTAGTTTCAAAAAAATGTTTTACTGGGGAGTTCTATTTACAATGTTACTACAGTGTTAAACTGGGTATTTAATTTCTGCCAATTTTACAGAAGTACGGAAAAAGTACTGCTAACATAACCCCATGTTGAAAGTAAATGAAGTCACATAACCTTAAAGAATTGGATAGAAATAAGAAAATTTATCCAATATAAAATCAGATTAAAAAGATGATAGTTCCTATAGGTCATTCTTCCAACAGAAATTTCGCAAAAATGGCGGAAATTAAGCCCCCAGCTTAGCACTATAGTAGTTACATGGTAGCAAGAGAGTTTTATATCGTTGCGTTATGAGGATGTCGTCACTAGTAGATATCTATTGAACTATGTTTTTATTTCCCATACCAATGATTTTTAGGAATAAACCAAGAATTGTCAATACATTTCTGCATCGTAACAAAATTTGAAATATTCAAGAAATAAATTTATGTTATAATGTAAGTATAATTAATTGTATGAATAAAAAAAAACTATGGTAATTTAGCTATTCAGTTAAAATAGTCATTAGACTGTTAAATGTTTCAAAGGTAATTTGATTGATTCAATGGGACAGTATTTGACAAAAGCAGTACAAAGTTTATTTTGGAATATTAGAGAGGCATGGAATGGTTTACAGGGCCACACCGTCAAATTCATCTGGAATAATACAGAAATTAAAGTTACTTTTTTCTTGGTTCAAATTGATTTATAGGAAATCATATTTAGCATTAGCTTCTATTAACATTTTCGTACGTTTAATTGACAGTCATGCAATCTTTTTTTTTCCGGTCACAGTTTTGCATATCATCCGTGGGGATCCACGTTGGGAGTGGTGATGTCTACCGGTTGTCTAAAAGCCCCTTAGCTATTTAAATTTGTTTTTTTTAATGGCTCCAATGATATCCTTCACCCCAGTTTGTTTTCTTATATATAACGTGGTGTCTTTTGGTCTCTCCGTGTCACGTTGAACAGCATTCTTCTCTGTGCACGTTCCATGGTATTCAGTTTGAGGGTCAATCTTTTGGTTAGGTTCTATGTTTCAGAGTAAACACAGCCAGCATTTTGGGTCTTCTCCGATACGAAAAAAATGCGAGTTAATCTTTTTTTTTTCTCTTTACGCTTCCGTACTTCAGAATTATGGGTGTTAGATTTTGTTTCGGACAAAGGTTTATTAGTTTCGTGGTCCTGAATATTATGGGTAGTTTTTATTCGCTAAAACCTTACAGTCTGAGGAACAAGAAACACAAAATGTTTGTACGATAGATATTATTCAAAACCGTGATGTCTGCGGCCATGACAGGAGAAACAAAATTTTGGGATGAATCACCATAAATTGCAGTATCAGATACGGATCACCCTGTTTTCATTTTCTATTAGAAGAAGCATTCTCAATCATTAGTATTTTTTTAATAGTATTTTCTCACATCTTCAATTTTGAAAGGGATCTTAGTTCAAGTCCCGCCTTTATTCTTCATTTCCGATCTGTACTGTTTACTCACTGTCATAGATTGTTAGTCTGAATAAGTTGCCATAAAAACCAACTAAAACATTCACGATCGAAGAAAATACTCGTCAACACGCTCGACTGCTGCAGGATCAAACTTAAGAAAGACTTTTATTCCAACTGAAGATGATTACTGCAACTTTTTATTTTATATATATATATATATATATATATATATATATATATATATATATATATATATATATATATATATATATATATATATATATATATAGGTATATAAGACTCGCAAGATTAGATCAGTTGGTAAGTGAGCCGCCTTTCGATCGCATTATGGTGATTTCCACGTCATAGAAATGTGATATCTTATATAAAGGTTTGGTTTAATGTGAATATCAAGTATTGAAGAGTTAACTCCCTTAAATTTTGCCCGGATTGTTTTTGTTACAAGGATGGGGAACAAAGTTGAAGTTAAACTGGAGTTTGACAAAAATTAATAATGATTGATTACATAGGCTCTTATGTGCCAAAAAATGTCAGTGTATGACATTTAGTCAAAACGAGTGGTTTTATCACTGTAATCTCATCCATAAGCATAAGCAGGTATTTGATTTAATCCATTGAAAGATGTGTATTTTCACTCTTAAAATCCATTTTTCCGTTATTCATCCATCATTAGTAAAAGAAAAAAAAAAGCATTAAATGTAAGAATATGATACCCTCTCGTTAACACTGTCATGTTTAAAAGTCAAACGTCAAATATGTTTGCCTGATTTATTTTTTAAAGACTAGGAAATTTGAAATTCGTTTAGAACTGTGGCAACTATCGTGTTGTGTAGAATTACATCTCCATTGTAAAGAGGGAACAAAATAGCTTGATCAGCCTCAAATTTCAAATAACTTCCACTGTGGTCTATTGCCGAACTTCTCACAAAATTTCATAGAAATTCATTGAGAACTTTGAGGGATATTTTATGGTGCAAGTATAAAACTATGGGGAGGAAAATCCCTTGATCACCACAGAAAGATTTATTACTTTCCCACTGCCCTTTGGCCAACCGTCCATAAATTTGCATTGATATCCATTGACAACTTCCAGAAGTATTACGCAATTTTGCAAGATGCAGAAGGGGGAAAAGTCCTTTACTCGCCCAAAAATTCACTTCTTTTGTAGATCATTGCTTACCTTTTCAAAACAATGGAACTTATTGAGAATCATTGGATATATTTTGCGGACAAATGGAGAGACAGAGAGACATAAGCAAATACATCCAAAAAATACCCCCCTCCAAACTGAATAATGTCTTGCCGTGACCAGGATTCGAGCCATGGTTATCATAACCACTGTGGGATATGGCATGCTGTCAATGTGAAATACGTTTGCTTTATTCCGTTTCTAAAGTCCAGAAAAATTTATTTAGAACTTTTGTAGAATTTGTGTTGTGTTGATATATAGCTACGATGTAGGGAAGGAAGAATTTTTTTCTTAAATTAATCATTCCTTCCGTTGACCATCGCCTAATCAACCACAAAATTGAAATTTTTTGAGAACTGTTGGAGAAACAGTAGGACATAGATGAATAAATATATTTCTTCTAACTCAGTTCCCTTGCATCGTAACAATAAAGTACCAGTTATCATTTTTACTTAATTTTGATGTTCTATCATTTAACGAAAACTTATTCAAAAAAATCTAATTAAGTAATAAATCTCAAAATGATATGATATCGATTGGTGAAAACCCATGTTTCGGTCTTCATTAGTTTCGGAGTTATCAAGGTTAAAAAAATCATGACGAACGGACTAGATCAGACCAAGTCATATTGTTTTGGATTTCTTTTCAATCTATAATAAGCTCCAAAACACGTGTTATCGAATGGTGCTAACCGCATGTTTACATTCTTGATACTTTCACAGATACGTGGCAGTTCTGCAACCAATACATTTGAAGTGCGACGTCTCCTGGTCGCAATAAAGACGAAAAGTGCATTGTCAAATGTTGAAATGTGATGAATATCCCAAAAAAAAATAACCCATACATCCTTTTTTGTCATAACTGCTGTTCGGACTCGCTGTCACCATGAACCAGGAATGAGTGTTCGACTGAAATGTTCGCTCCGAGGAATGCAGAACTTGTAAATAGTCCACTGAAATTTTGGTACGGTCACTGATCAACCTACTGTCCGTGATAAGGCGATACATATTTTATTGGACCAGTACAGATAGTCTGTGTGTCTGTGTGTGTATTTGTCACATTTTTCGGTGTCTCTATAGCCTGGATACAAGAAGTGTCAGCCACGTGAATAGACAGAACTTTCATCAAATATTGCCATGCGTTCTCATTACATCTAGAATGGTCGATTCAGAGAGATCAAATTCGTGTTTCATCGTCTGCAAAGAGGTGAGCGCAGACACATACGAGCAAATGGAACCATATGACTTCTGTGTATGATTATTCACAAGGGAGAAACAAACGAAAATTGATTTTTTTTTCTCAATTCAGACTTTTTTAGTGATCACCACCCAACAAAAAGCGAAAGAAATAACTTATTCCATGGTTACCCTTTTTTTCAATTTTTTAATTGATCCCCCCAACATGACAAACAACTTGGATCGTATGTAGGTTTCTATAGAGCGACTCATAAAAAGGGTGGTTTCTCAGAAGTTAGTGAAGAAAGAATAGAAACACGAATATTTTTTTTATTATTTCTGAACAGCGGTTCGAGGATAGATTGAAATTGTTGCCATGGCATCCCCGAGCCAATAATCATGCAGCAGCCTCTGGCGTCATTAAATCAATTTTCGACCCGTTGATCCGCAAAATTAAAACCAGCGTGGAAAATCCAATATTTCTTCAATTGACAATGAAGAAGCCAATACTTTATTCAGGAGGATCCATAGTTGTGAACGAAAACAATGGATTTTTGCCACTTTCGAGATGAAAACAAAAAAAAAGGAAGGTTACATGTGTTTCGTTGACCACCTATATATATATATATATATATATATATATATATATATATATATATATATATATATAATTGAGAGATATAACTCTACATATTTTCAATATTCTTTCAGATAATTGAAAAGTACATCTTCCTGACGTTGAATTCCTGTAGAATGTGTTTTCCAGAAAAATCATTCTTTGCTTCTAAAACAAACTCTCAGTATCTTTCAGGTTATTTTTAGCTTTGCATTTGTAATGGAAGTTGAAAGGAGGATTTGAGATACACGATGGAAGACGCTTATTGGGATCACTTTGAGACAGGGGCTTTTAGATAGCAGTAACTTGCTGATAACATTAAGCAAAGGATATAAACGTTGGAACTATTGACATTCATTGATATGAATTTTCACTCATTGTTATAAATTGATTATGATGTTGATAAATTCAGTGTTATAAACAACTTTATTTTATGAAAATAATATATTGTGAATATGAAATTTGTATGGACTCGCCATCACAGTCAATAATTGAACAACCGTAGCGTCAAAATTCTGAATTATGTGAAAAGAATCCATTGAAGAATAAATATGGCTAGATTCCATCCTATTTATGACTAGTGGTATTTTCCCCATATTGGAAAAAGGGCCAAAAACGGCCAGGTAAATTTCATTTTCCAAAAATCAAAAAAAGTGGAGCACTGGTGCCAATTTCCAAGTCTACACACTGAACGGTATGGCCAGGAGCACTGGAACTCAAAAACGCAGCTAGTTTCTTTCAATTTCTTTATGTCTAAGAACGGACACTGTTTAAGCAAACAATTGCATATCTCTGAAATTTTTAGATGAAATTTTATTATTATTTCTATTAGATATTCGGACCATCCTCATCTTGGTTGTTTTTCATACAACGTTTCGGCGGTTGTACTCTACGGCCTTCGTCAGGTATCATTTTTTCTTAATTACAGACTAACAACTTTCAATGCTGATAATTTTATGGAGAATCCCCGATTCAGAACAGTTTTTTCCTTTGTCGATTTCAACAATGATTCAAAGTTACGAGGTACGCAAAACGAGTGAATGCCGAAAGATTTATTATTTATCATTACTAGGCTAAATACTAGCCCTACCGAACGGTGTTAATTGCTGTTCAAAAGAGAAATAGATCGATGAAAGGAAATCAGATAACGTTTGATTTGATACTTTTTTAAAATTATTTAATACTACCCCTTAAACTGTTAGAAAAAAGGGGTTTAATGTTGAAGAAGATGGTTGCTAATGTAAAAAAAAGATGTGCGGTTAATGTGAAAAAGGACTCGGACTAATGTAAAAAAGGGGTAAGAGTTTTGTTTTTTTTTAAGTGATTGATATTAGAAAAGAAGATGGGAGTTGCAAAGTTGAGAACAGGCGTTAAAAGTAAAAAAAAAATCCCTCTTCAATTTTCACCAATAAAAGTGAAAAAATATCTCTGCTCAATTTGACACCCGAGAGTAAAAAAAAAAGGAAATCTCACATTCCGACCACTAAAATTGAAAAATAATATTCCCCCTCGATTTCGACACCTGAAAGTTTTGAAAAATACCCCTTAATTTCAACCTCTAAAAGTAAAGAATGAAAGTTGCGCTTCAGTTTTTTCCCAAAATTGAAAAAAAACATTTCAACTCAATTTTGCCCCTAAAAATAAAAAAGAATACCCTTTAATTTCAACCCCATTGGTGACAGGAAAATATTCCCCTAGAATTCGATCCTGAAAAGTAAAAAGAAATCATCCCTCACAATTTTGATTACTAAAAGGAAAGATCTTTTTCATTTTAACCCATAAAGTGAAAAAATCTCACCTCCAAATTTTAACACCTGAAAGAGGGAAAAAGAAGACTCCCTTCAATTTTTAGCCCCAAATTTGAAAAAGAAATCCTCCTCCTAAAAGAAGAAAGAAATTCTATTTGATTTGACCGCAAAACTGGGGGTAAAAATCTGCCCCTCAAATTTCACCCCGAAAAGTAAGAGAAAAGTCATCCCCTCGACTACAAAAAGTGATCTTCCCCGCGTAGAAAATTCTTCTGCTCGATTTTGAGCCTAAAAAGTGAAAAAAAAATTACATCTCAATTTGGACCCTCCGTCCAAATTTTGCCCCCTAAAAGTGAAAAAAAACCTTCAATTCTGACCAGTACAAGTGCAGGGGGGACTTCCCCTCTCAAAATGACCCCTAAAAGTAGAAAAAAAAATTAATCCGAAAAAAATTCACTTGGACCCCTGAAATTGAACTCCTCCCCACTCCCAATTTTGACCTCCGAAAGTTTTTAAAAATCCCTTCTATTTTGACTCCTAAGAGTGGCAAAAAGTTGCCTAACCTCTAAATGTGGGTGGACAACACGAATTCCCTCACTATTTTCATTCCTGCAAATAAAAAGAAGGAATTGCCCCTTCGATTTTGAAACTATTAAGTGGAAATGTTGAATGATATGAGTGGAAAATAGTTATAGTAAAAACTATTTGGTAATACGTTTTACTAATGAAATTTCTCTCTCCTAATTGGTCAACTGTACTCTCTACTGAAAAATGTACCTTGACCGTACTACATCAAAACATGAACATAATTAAAACACCATTATTCAAGGTATCCATGTTTAACCAATGAATATTGCCATATTGAGTTGAGAAAATAGAATTAAAATATTCTTTCATTACGTCATCAAAAAGTATTTTTTATCCTTGATGAATAATTATATGACTAGATAAATAAATCCCCTTTATTTGAAGCCCCCATAAAAAATAATCGGGGTGGGGGCAATATTAATGTGCTAAAAACATTTCCCAGGGATCAAATCCGTAATCGCAGAAAATTTTATGGATTTATATCTAGTATTTTTGTAGTAAGCGAGTACATACTTATGTACTTACATTTGGGCAGACAGACGGGCTTTTAGAGAATTAGAATGAATCATTTTCACTGCCTTTTCTTTTCTGAATTAAAATAAGGATATTCATATTTATTCATCGTAAAATTTGAATTTAAATTTCACAACTATAAAAAAAAGTTCCATTTTT
This sequence comes from Thysanoteuthis rhombus, assembly GCA_963457665.1. NCBI lineage: Eukaryota > Metazoa > Mollusca > Cephalopoda > Oegopsida > Thysanoteuthidae > Thysanoteuthis > Thysanoteuthis major. The sequence goes on along the minus strand of OY735206.1, from coordinate 55,273,550 downwards.
TTCGTAACAGGGGATTTTTTATCCTAATCTTTAATTTAACTGCCTAAAGTGTGACACGCCTGCGATAGAGTGATACTATAGAAGAAGGGGTAGTTACTTGTACGGATAATACCATAAGCAGAAGCTTTCATCTAGCTTGTCTCTTACTTACATAATTCCCCCCAATGCCATAAGTCAATTTTCGAGTATTACGGAAAAAGGAAGGATTCCATATGTTGATTTTCAACGCTTTCCACACTTGCAAGATTGTTTTAAAACAACCTTCCTCCTTTTATCCATCCATATACCAAATTCAGCTAAACTTAATGAATATTATGTATAAACATGACTTATTTTTTTATAGAAAAATAACTATCAAAAAGCACGAGAAAAGTGAGAATCAAACATAGTTGCGTGGGAGACAAGTTTGCTAACCTACACCTCGACGAGGCGCCTTCTCAATAAGAGAACACTTAAAATAAGGTAAATTTGTCTACCTTTTATTTCTTTATTTTAATTCACTGTCTCTTAGTGCTCTTTTCATATTACAAACATGATGGACTAAACAATTTCAAAAGCAGACGTCACGGACAGCTAATTAAAATCTTTGCTCAGGGCAAATTCATTTACAATAAATTCCTGGGAAGACTGGAAGGAAGCGATAAGATTATGTAAACGATTCCACAGTCCCAGCCGCTGAGTATTCGGTCTGAGATATAATATGATTAAGCCATTTTGAAAAGGCTTTTGGGGCTTTTTTTATTAGTCCATACTAAGAGTTAACATCAGTAAATTTTAAAGTACAGAAGCCTGAAAAATGATTAAGTTGCATTTCCTCTATTTCGTTGACTGGGAGCTGAATTTATACTGTTCGTTTAGAATCAATTTGGACAGAATCAAAATATGCCAACATTTCTTCCGAATGGCCAGTCTTGTTTATCTTTTAAATTCGGTTTCTATTCATTTGAGTGGCTTGAGTGTTGCTGCTTTGCCTGATTTAAAGACTAACGTTGTCAGAACTTTGGAATTTAAAAAGAAATAGCAACGTAGTGCATAGTATTCCGTGTCGTTTCTGTTAGGTTCCTCATCCCCTTAGGGACCATAAAAAACAACTTACTATTATAGACGTCAGCCGTTTGTGAGCACTAACGAAAAAGACCCAAGCTTTCTACAAACCTTTCAGATTTTCCTACTCGTATTTTTTTACACAAATTGTTTGAGTGCACTTTGGTAAATCGGAAAAGGTGAGTTTTGTTTCGGTATACGTTCATTGATCAATATGTGTGAACATTTTAATGCCCGTTTAGTATGCTACAATATGAGGACTGATGAGGTTTCATTAATTGAATATTTCATTTTTATCCCGTCAGCTAGTTTTCTGCATAGGAAGTGAAGGCCTGTCTCGATGTGCAGCATTCTAAATTATACCCCTTACGTGCGATCAGGCACTGATAGCATAAACCAGTGACATATAGGCAACTACACGAGCCACGCAAGCAACAAAATAAAAGATCATCATCATCATCATCATCATCATCATCATCATCATCATCATCATCATCATCATCATCATCATCATCAGTCTTTTGACGTCCGTCGATGGGCATTAACCTTCCCCAGGATTTGCCACACATCTCTATAGTGGGCACCATGGGACCAATACTTTCTGAATTTTTCTAGTTCGTCTCTCCATCCGGTATTCTGCCGGCCTCGGCTACGCATGTGATCTCTTGGGATCCATGTCGTGAGTTGCAATATCCATCAGTTGTCTGCCATTCTTGCTAATATCTAGCCCACAGCCATTTGAGTTTTTTAATGGATTCTATGATATCATGGGCCCCTGTTTTCTCCCTCATATACTGTGCTGTCTTGTGATCTCTCCAAGTGAGGCTGAGTATGATTCTCTCGTGTGCACTTTGCACGCTTATCAGTCTATGGTTAAGTCTCTTGGTTAGGCTCCATATTTCAGCTACATATGTGACCGTTGGGAGGATGCATTGGTTGTATACCCTTCTTTTTACGACTGAAGGGATCGTCTTGTTTTTGAAGATTGACCTCGCTCCACCGAAGGCTTACTATCTTAAAGTGTTTTTTCGCTTGATTTCTTCTTCTTCTTTTAGGGATTTCAGGGAGATTCGTTGTCCTTAATTGATGCTGTGGTCCACTTTCTCCAGTTCTACGTCTTCGATTTTGATTGTTTTATTCTTATTTTTCAAGTGATTATTGCATATGACCCTTGTTTTGCTTAAAATTCATGGACGACTTTCTTGCTTTCTTCGTTCAGTTCATCTAGCATCAGAAGGAGTTCATGAAGGTTCTCTCCGAAAAGGGCAAATCTGAGATTGATCAGATATTTGCCGACAATTTTGATTCCTTTAATCTCCCAGTCGAGGTTTCTGGAGATCTTCTCGAGGCAGACTATAAAAACTTTTGGTGAGCTGATATCACCCTGTCTTACCCCTTTTGGGTGTTGAAAGGGTCCCGATTCTGTACGCAGCCCGATAAAGGATCTGCTATGATTGTGTATATGTTGCAGTGCTCAGACGTATACAAGGTCTACACATTGTAGAGTGATGGCCTTCATGACCATGTGAATTTCACAGAGTCAATAAATGCTACAGCGAGTGATGTTTTGTATTCTGCTGCTTTTTCTTTCAGCTGATTTATCAAATGGAGATGGTCCATGGTCGAGTAGTTTCCTGTGGTTGGTTTTTCTAGTGACGATCTCACCAACTTTTGTGAGTAGATGAATGGTGATGTTTCCTGGTCCAGTGTCTTTTCTTTTCTTTTCTTTGTTTATTTGATGGCTGGCTTCACCTTTCATGGTGTAACTTCCGGGAAGTCCTCTAACTGATTGCACACGTCTTGCTCGTCCTGTTTGTTGTTTTGTCAGTCTTTGTCTTGAGGAGAAGAGATTTTGGTAGAATTCTTGGGTGCATTCGACATTCCTTTCTCTGTTCGTTGTTCGGTCTCCGTTTTTCTCTAGTATGTTACTTATTTGTTTCTGTCCAGAACTGAGAGCTTTGTTAGAAGCTTTTTTTTAAAGCTCCAGCTTTTTCCAGGGATTTATCCCGATAATTGTTGTCATGTACCCTCTTTTGTTTTCTCATCGTTTCTTTTTTATTATTTTATTCAGTCCAGTCCCCTCAATTTTCTCTCTTGTTCTTGTCGGTGGCTTGAGTTTTCTGCATTTCTCTATGAGATTCCGGGTCTCATCTAAGATTTTATTAATGTTTTGTGTACTCGTTGGTTTGAATATACGGGCAGCTTCTATTAGAAAGGTTGTTATTTTGTTTTAGAGTTCATTGGTGTTGGTACTGATGTCCTTCTCTTGTTCGGTGAGAATTTTATACCTGTTTTTCAATTCAAGTTTGAATAATGTCAGAACACTTTGCATACTTTGTCTTCGAGGATACGCTACCTGCCTATATGAATCTACGAGGGTACAAAAGAGTAACCCTTTTCAGGTGCATAATGAACGAAAGAAACATCTTAAGTAGATTTATTGACAAGATAAAGCGTGGTGGCTTGGAACCCCCGCAGATAGTTAGCCAGTCACTACCACTTAATTAACACGACATTAAGAGGAAGGAGATGAAAAGGGGTTGATGAAAAGGGGATGGTGTGAAGGGATTCCAACGCCAGAAGTGAGGAAGATAAACAGTAAGTTTAGTGACGTGAGAAACAGAAGAAAGCTTGAGAGAAAAAAAAGTAGATGATCACTCATTTCCGGCATAAGTTGATTTTGCAAAAGAGATAACGATATAGGAAAAATGACCCTTGCCTACAAGTGAAGGGGCCAAAGGTTGGTCACCAAAGTAACAGGAGAGCAGAAGGGAGGATAGAAAGTCAGCAGCCGCTGGGTCCTGTCCACTGGCGAGAGATGATTCTCTCTCTCTCTCTCTCTCTGAGTAAAGATTTAGTTTTGTCTTCTATCAAATGCCATCGATGTATATTCGGTCGGCTGAAGAAAGAAAAAAAAGGTTCGATTTTGGATCCCGACATGAGTCTTGCATCTTTCGTTCCTTCCCTTGCACAGCAGCTGCGGTGCACATACTTGCAATGGAACTCACTAAGGCACATGATCGAAATGTCATAGCGCTACTAACACACTTGCGCAGACTTGTGCCTGAGTTAGTAGATATTCACCAAGCTTGGCCTAATCTGGCATCAGTTCGGGCAAGCATGTGGCGAGCGACAAGGCAGGATGATCAACTTGTGCTAGTTTTTCAGAATAGGAAGTGAGGTGCCTGTCTTGATGAACAGCATTCGAAATTATACCTCTTACGTGCGATCGGGCGCTGATAGCACAAAACCAGTGGCATATAGGCAACCACAAGAGCCACCAAGCCGCCCTTGACACAAGCAACAATAGTAGCATTTAAAATGACTGCGAGACTAACCACTGTCCTATGATAAGTGCCTGTGTACATTCTGCGTGCGCGTATATGTAGTTTAGTGTAAATACACACACACACGCGCACGCACACGCGCATATCTTTCTGTCTCTCTTTTCGAACGTGCGAAGGATTCACGTCTTTCAGTAAAAGTCATTTTATTAAGTGTCATTTGTGGAACGTCGCCACGCTCCCCGGCGTAAAATGTCTAAATTGATTGTTGTTCTCTCCTGGACCAATCAATTATTTCTCTTAATCAGATCAGTAATGAAATAAGTTCGTTACAGCAATTTGAAATTGGCAAAGCAGCGACAAAAAAATGTTCTCTTTTATATTCGTCTCTATACACATCGTTGGGAATATTCGCAAGTGTTTAGGAAAGAATCTTCTGATCAAAATTATCTTCCTAAGTTTTTTTTTTTTTAAATTTTGATTATTATTATTATTATTATTGTTGTCGTTGCTGTCGTTATTATTATTATTATTATTATTATTATTATTATTATTATTATTATTATTATTATTATTATTATTATTATTATTATTATTATTATTTCATTATTATTATAATTATCATTGCAGCAGTAGTAGTTGTAGTAGTAGTAGTAACTACTCTCATTTCTCAAATCTTAGTCTATTGGTGTCACGATAGACAAATAGGGGGAAAAAAAAGAATATGAATATCAACAATAAAAGCAACAGAGGAAAACAGGAAGGGAAGTTTTCCGAAGAGAAATTGGCACCCCAAATTTTATTTCATTTTACAGATGATCGAAATCTGTAAAATTCACTGAAATATTTTCATTATACATTTATTCATATGTTAATGTAATTCTTTGAAGTTTATTTGGGAATTTGATTTCGTGTTTTAAATTGAGACTCGATTGAAAATTATAGTCGGGATTCAATTACTCAATTAAAAATTACTTTTTCTTTTTTTTAACTCTTTTGAGAAAAAGTTAACTCGATCTTTTTTCCTCTGATCCGTTTAAATTTTGTTTTTCTCATCCGGATGGAAACAGAAAAACAGAATCGTTAGATCCTGGCACAAAAATGTATGACTTGTATTTTGATCTTTCTCGATTTGTTGAAGTAAAACTTGATACTGTAAGTCAATCATCCTTTTTGTAAAATTAGTTGAATTAAGGAATTGAAATTTCAAATTTCGTTCATGATTTTTTCCAAACTTACTCACGAATAATTCAAATAAAGAATGTTTGTTACTATCATAAAATTTAATTTTCCAGTTTTGATCAAAGTATTCAAGGAATGACAATCATGGTGATCATGATCATCATACCGGTGGGGTCCGGATCGGAATGTGCCTATTGCAGCTTATAGTTCAACAGCGAAACAGAGCATTAACTAGTCGTTGTTATGATTGTATTTTGTTTCCTTCATGAATTTTATTTATTTCCATCTCCCTTCATAACGACTGCGATAGTGCTAAACTTTGCCTTGTCTTACCGACAAACCTTTCCGTCTCATCCGATCTTCTTTTCTCCCCCAGTCTTCAGGCCTCCTCTTCACACTCTCACAATCCACAGTAGTGCTGTGGTTTACAGTTTCACACCAGTTACCCGGTGGTCATAGCTGAACACTGAGCAACCGTAAGTCTTCTCAGGTCTCCAGCATTCCTCTCATATCGTCCACACCTATCACAGCAGTGTTGTGGTTTATGCCGTCACCAACGTGAGCTTTTCTTGGCTGTTAGGCCATCGCTAACAGCTGGAAGTTGTAGATCTCATATTTCCTGTACTCTCCTCAGTATCCGTGCACTCCTCAATAGTGTTGTGGCCTGTATAGTCTCAGTCCTTCCTATTATCCCCATTTCATCTAATCTCGTCTTCAGTGTCCTTCCAAGTGCACCTACTATTACTGGTACTACAGTGACTTTCAAGTTCTACGCTATCTTCAGTTACAGGCTTTGGTATTTTCATAGCTTTTCTAACTTTTTCGTATTTACTCTGTGAGCTGCAGGCACGGCCACCTCATTATAATTATTATCATCATCATCACCATCATCACCATTATTATTATTATTATTATTATTATTATTATTATTATTATTATTATTATTAATATTCTTATTATTAATTATAATCTCACACCAGTTACCTGGTGGTTACCGCTGGAGCTTGAGTGACAGCAAATCTCCTAAAGTGTCCAGCCCTTCTCTCCTAGTTCTCATAGGCCACAGTAATACTTTTACAGTTTCACACCAGTTGCCCAGTGGTTATTGCTGAAGGCTGAGTGACAATAAGTCTCCTCAAGTCTTCAGCCAACATGTCTTCTCTCCTCCACCTATCATGCCAGTGCTGTGGTTCACATTTATTATTATTATTATTATCATTATTATTATTATTATTATTATTATTATTATTATTATTATTATTATTATTATTATTATTATTATTATTATTCAGGACACAAGAATAAATCCCGAATGATAAGTACAAAAACCTGCCTGTGGGGATAAGATCTTTTTTTTTCAAATTCCCCAACTTCAAAGAGACGAAAGATTATTGAAAGTCACATATCGCACACGAACAGACCACAAGCCAGACAATGGGACACATACAAAATAAGGTAAAAAGGAATAATCTCTTCAGTGGAAGAAATGCAGCAAAGAACGTTGATCGAATAAGCAAGACGGGGCATATATCGATAAAGAATTGCCCAATATACGGAACTGCATTCTTTAAAAAAACGGGAGAAATTTGAACAAGACTTGAATGGAGAAAGTTGGTTGGAACTTGATGCCACGGACACGTAGGACGTCTGGAACGACAAAAGAGACGCAACAAAATACCAAAATGGTTGGATTATTCTAGAAAGAGGGAATGGTTATCAACAAAGAATGCAGAGACAAGATTGGAATCGAATTCGGAAACGGAAAATGCGAGCTATTATTGAAATGTATCGCAAGTGGTATTGGGGTAGAAAGAATCAACTTACCGGACAATGAAACAATTAGAGCATTAACCACACGGGACCGATATGAATATCTGGGGGTTTTCGAACGTGGCAGGATGAAATGAAGTAGAAGATTAAAAAAGGGTTTACTTTAGGAGAATAAGAAAAATATCATGAACCAAGCTAAATTGCAGAAATCTTATGAAAGAGATGAGCATGTGGGCAGTATCAATAGTAAGACACACAGGAACATTTCATGGATGTATAGATGAGCT
>OY735206.1:55240983-55260983 GCA_963457665.1 Thysanoteuthis rhombus | reverse complement strand
GGGAGTTTGTTTTTTTTTTTCATTTTCAGGCTCATTAAAAAATTAAACATGATCCTGCAAAATAAGAATATATCTATGTGGACAGGTTGGTTCCACTTTGAGGTTACGGGAAATTATAAATAGAACCTCCTTTTAAACCCCTTAAAAAAAAAAAAATTTTCTGTGGACTTTTCCACTCCCCCCCCTCCATGTCCCTTGAGTACGCAAGCCAAATTTAGTTCGACATGTTTAGGTTGTTTTCATAGCGTGGCAAATAATCAGACACCTCTCACTTGAAAACAAACAAATTTAAGATGATGATGATGATTAAAATGACTACTCTACTACATATTTACCTGTAGCGTTTCAACATCGTCCCAAACGCTCAAAGATCACACAAAGATATTTGTATAACAGTTGACCTTATGGTTCGACGTTTCCTATGCAGTAATTGACCTTTGAGGCACCCAATCCTCGGTCAATTGAAAAGTTATTGAATGAGAAGAGCCAGAGTGGCCGTGGGAAATGTTATCGTGAGACTGACGAATCGAGAGAAATTCAATGTGGGTGAAAATTGTATACTTGATGACGTCAACCAGTTAATTACGTCAGTGATAGATCGATTTCTCTCGCGTCACGTAAAGTTTTACCTTTAAAGTTTAAGAATTACGTGGTATTTATTGCTCGTTGGATGGAAGCACTTCACAATACGGGTTCTGCAACTGGAGAAAATCGATCATGTGGTCCTGCATCAGTGGCAGACTTGGAGAATCTAAGGTCGTGGAGACCCGCAATTTTATTTCTGCTGATAGTCCCGTGTTAGCTTTATTCATTACTCCGATTCAAATTCATTGCGATGTCGGGGTATATTGTTTCTTACCTGTCATTGATTGATTATCTTATATTTCCATAAGAAATCAGTTATAAAATGCCTGGTAGTCTTTTTCAAAAATAGTTCACTCAATCATTTCATCGTACAATTTGTTTGTGTTCAATATTTTCCGATCCAGATTCCCAATCGATACACTGCACCACTTTGCCCAAATTTATTCACGAACATTTTTAAGGCTTTTTTCTCTTCCGCCTATTGTGAGATTAAGAAAGACAATGACATGCTCGGTTGCTTCAGGATCGAACTTCACTTTTACTTCAATTCCGATTGGAGAGGATAACCACAATTTTTCATTGTATGTGTAATAAATAAAATGGAATAGAATATATTTGTGTATTTAAGTATAGATTCATTCATTTACTAGAATGAAATAAGCCCTTGTGTATTTGTAACATACATTTTCCTACAAATGTATTGTTTGTATAATAAATAAATTCGTAAATCCATATCTTGTCACTGGGGCTCAGTTGTCAAAAAAACCGTCAACCAGTCATTTGGTTATGATATCAAATTACGGAATGAGAATGTCAATTTAATATATCGGTCCTATTTACCGTATACATCGGTCCTGTTTAGCGTTAAAAGACTGACAAACAGCGAGAAGTTTACTCCCCCGGGGTGAGGATTGTTCTTGTTGCAAAAAAAAAAGAGGAAAACTAAGTCAATTCCAGCCTCTGACTCGAAGTGGAGTTTAGTATACTACTTCATAGTATTTTGTAATATTTTAATATACGACGTCTGTTAAACACACTGATCAAGAGGCCAATTAAAAGGATTTAAGTAGACGGTATGAATATGGCTACATTGTACGTATTAGTCGACACAACAAGAGAGAGAAGAGGTAAGTAAACTAGGTCGAATAGTACTAACATACTGAGACCAAGCTCTAGAAATGCCTTTACTAATCTTTTTTATCCTAGAGGAACCCTTGAATAATTTTCATGACTCAAGAAACCTCCATAATTGTATGTCATTTATAAATTATTTTTGTTATCATACTTCGAGGAAACACATGCGATCCCTCGTGAAACCCTAGAGATTGCAGGAACCCCGGTTGAGAGAGCCTACCTAAGAATCATGCAAATCCTGATTTCAGTCGTTAAAATACTATCTGATTGCGTGTAGGCCTTCCTTGATCTATCTAAATTGCTGACTGTTTGTTTATTTTTTTTTATTGCGTATAATTCGGGTTTCTGATAATGAATAGTATGAAGCCTACGTCATCCAAGATTTTCAACCAGACAGAATTCGCTAGAGAGTGCGCTATTCTGGGCATTAACGTCATCATCCATCTTCTTTCGCATGTCTCGATTACAATGTTAGGGAAATGTTAGAAATGTCTTCGTAGTTTACTCAGTTTTTTTTTTGTTTTTTTTGGTACGTCGATTACAAGACATAGGAGCAATAATAGCGATAAAAGCAACGCTCAGCGTTAAAAAAAAACGAACTCTTTTTCCTTTCTACATCGATACAGGGAAATATCATTTTGGGAAGAAATAGACTTTAGCTATTAAAATAGATTAGTAAGAAGAAAATCATGTCTGGGTCCAGGACACCCTTTAACATCTAAGCCTGAACGGTATCTAACTTAAAATCAATTCTTTGCAGTTTTTGGTTGGATTTAGAAGCGGACTCTTTATCACAAATCTCTTGAACCCAGACAAACCTTAACTGCGCAACAGTACAGTGAGTAATTGCCTCGTTTCCTTCTCCTGTTCTCTCCCAACAACCCCGTCTCCTATACACCCCCCACAACGCTAACCTCAAAAGAATCAGCTCAACATATGATCATCCCTGCTTTTAGGGTCTGGGATTGCTCAAAGATCTTCAGATATATATCAGCGGTATTTACTTCATTGTTCGTTTTTTGGGGGGTTGGGTTTTTTTCTGCGATTTCGGCTTAAGTTTTGTTTTTGTTTTTTGTTTTCATAGGAACGCTCTACTTTCCGATGGCAGCGAAAAACTGAGGTAATTAATCTGGGCTTAATTACCCACAATCATATTCTGGCAGTTAAATTAATTGCTTGTGATTTTTTTCCGGATATACCAGTATATTTGCGTATGACTGTGTAAGGGGGAAGTGGATGTTGTGTGTGCATGAGTGTGGGCGCTTGTGTATATGTGTGTGCTACATCGTTTGCTGATAATAGTATAGCCTGTTGCTATCACAGATGTTAAATAGCTAAATGCTTGAAAAGATTGGATAGTTTTGAAAATCAGCGGTCCCTCCTCATCCTATGTGTATACAAGTCATATTAATACAACATGGTAGTTACTGAGCATTTGGTCGACTTATCTCGATTTCTAAATCGACGAAACCACTGGTTCGCAGAAGTACGAATCGCCCGCTCTAGTTTACGTACTAAGAATCCTACAAGGCAAAATCATTTTCCTGCAAAGTCGACACAAGAAATATTCTCGAAACTGTTGCGCGTCAGTTGATAATTGCTTCCAAGTCTTTTGCTTTCCTTCTGGGGCATGTAGGCCATCAGATTTCTGTTTTATCACCATAGTTGTCTCTGATTAACTCTTGTCAAGCAGATGTGCGTATTCACACATTTGCGCAGATGGGAGATTCTCATACACCCCCATGCGCCGACTTGATCTGATGTCTGGAACTGCAGAAACATTCGCGAATTTATTTAGACCTGAGAGCGTACTGTACGTGCATGGAAAACATCTCTTGAATACCATGTCTAACCAAAAATGTTTCAATCCTTGTAATGGTTAACATGATCACATAGTCTATGTAAAGAATAAACACAACCAATAGATCATACGAATGTAACTAATAAATTAGTGCTCGTATGTCATACACACGTTGTGTACGTGGCTTTTCGTTTAATATAAAGCCTAATACTATCCTCATGACATTTCTTTGTGGATGGGAAAGCAATACATTCTCATTACTTCATTTCCAATTGACTACCCTCATGCTAACGGTAAATGATATTCCAAGAACTAAATGATTCACTTATTGCTGTCTGGGTCTCCAGATCAGCTGTTTCAAGTGACTTTCAGGAGAGATCATGTGACAGCAAGTTCCCTCAATACTCTAGCTACTAGACTGAACTGGAAACCAAGCAAAAATGGATCGTCATTATTCAGGAATTAATGCAATTATTACTGACGGAATAGAGCGATTTTACGTATGATGTAATTGCATTGATAACATTCTTAGTATAGAAATGCAAAAAGAATAAAGGGGTGGCCATTGGTCAGGAAATAATGCAAGCATTTTTTTCTTTTGCAGAATAGGGCTGTCATATGTAAGTTTAAAATGCATTGCTTATTATTTCCCCATATGAATATAATGGAAGGGCTTGTCAGTGGTCAGGAAATAATGCAAGCATTACTCAATGAATTAATTGCCTGTGCCTATATACCTATAACGTAAATGCATTACTAATGATTTAAAAAAAAAAAAAAGATGCGTTGATGATATGGAAGAAAGGGATTGGTATTAGTCAAGAATGATTCAAGCTTTACTAACAGGGTGGGGCAACTATATGAATCATATAAATGCTTTGATGATTATATTACAATAGAAATGCATTGAAAATTAGGGAAAAGTGTCTGTCTGTGTTCAGGAATTAATGTAAGCATTATTGACAGAATAACGATCGTACATTTATAATTTAAATGCATTGTGGACAATTTTACAAAGAGAATGCGTTGGTCCAGAATCGAAACAATCGTTGCCAGCAGAATAGGGCTATTATTCAACTAGAATGCCGAAAAATATTTTAATTTGCTTTATTAGTGTGAATAATTTTTCTTTGCGAGATTCTTTCAATTAAATATTTATTTCATTGTTGTGTCAAAACTATTTCCATTCTGCTCCTTGACAGCCATGTATTAAGCAGAGGAAAATGATGCAAAATGCATTGAATGCCAGGAAGTGAGGGATTTTACAGTGATCATTTGATGGCGTAATGACGTAATATCGAATGGAACCTGAATAATTACGCGAAAACATTACTGAATGGCAATCCAAACGTTGAAGATAATTTACGGGTGTCCAACTTATTTAGTGTTCAACACTAGAACGTGGGAAAAGAATGAAGAAAAAAGAAAACAGAATTGCTGTGAAAAATGATCGAAAGAATGAAGATAAAAATTTCTGAAATTTGAACCAGAAAAGAAAAAAAGGGTTTTAAACAAAGAACAATGATCGGAAGATAAAGAAGATGAATTGAGGAAATAATTGAAATACAGAGGAAGCCACGTGATTACTTTAAGAAATGGCCCTTTTGATAACAATAACCAGGTGATAACATTAGGCCGAGGATGTATGGGTAAACTCATTGCAATCACTTCAAATGAAATGTTTGGGACAAACTGGGTTTGATAGCAATACCCAGATGATAACATCATCGGTGATTATAATAAGCGGCTTCCACAGTAGAAAATTGAATTAAAGAACGACGAAAAGGAAGGATCGAAGTAAAAAGGGGAAAGTTTTGAAAACTGAAAGAGAACAGAGAAAAACGAATGAAAGAAAAGGAAGAAGACAGTTAACGTTAATATAAAAAAAAATTGGAATGAATAGTTAAACAAGAAAAATCAAACAAAAGCGGAGATTTGAAAAAACTATTAAAATCGAGGGAAAATGCAATGAATAATAAAGATATGACCTTTTAAAAGTAAATAGAAAGAGAAAACATACGAGGCTGGTTACTGCAGGGTTAAACTACACTCATACTGCTATTCTGACTGAAGATGATTACGGCACCTGTCTTCTAAATCTCACACAGACCTTTTTATACACATTTGAGACATATTGAAAAACTAACGTATCTTCTTTCAAAATTCCATTTTGGTTCTGATCTCAAGGGTTTTAAGATTCTTTCAAAAAATTGAACTGACCTTACAGAAATTAAATTCTAAAAAAAAAAAATTGTTAATTCACATGAAAGAATTATGCTCAAGCTCACATGGAGAGACCACAAGACAGCACAATACATCTGGGAAAAGGCAGGAGTCAGGGACATCAAAGAATCCATTGAAAATCTCAAATGGCAATGGGTTGGCCATGTCGTAAGAATGGCAGACAACTGATGGGTATTGCAACTCACGACATGGATCCCCAGAGCTCACATGCGCAACCAAGGTCAGTAGTGGATTAGATGGAGAGACCAGCTGGACAAATTCAGAAAGCACTGGCTCCACGACGTCCATGATAGAGAAGTGTGGCAAATCCTTGAGAAGGTCTATGTCCAACGATGGACGTCAAGAGACTGATGATGATGATGATGATGATGATGATGATGATGATGATGATGATGATGATGATGACCGGATTTGGGGGAAATATTGCTTACTTTCTACACTGAAATGCATTTGATTACCGGGGGGGGGTCGCTTATTGGTGAAAATAGTTCAAAAGTCCAGTAAAAGAGTTTCTACTTTCCTCTACCATATTTATAGCCAGCAGCGTGTTAATTTTTAATTGATGACAGGAAATGTAAACAGTTACATTCTGTCAACACCTACTCATAAATCACATTTCTGAATTACGCGCCACCGTACATGGTGAAACGTATCGTGCGTAATTTTTAGAAACATTATCAAAATTCTTCTCACAAAGACAGGTGCAGCGAAATTTGATAAACTTCAGATTTATCGATAAGTAGAAAAAGTATTCTTTCTGATAATAATTTTTCATGAGATTCCCCGAAGCTCCAATAAGCATAATTATTTAATGACAAAAGTTTCTAAAAATCATATTAAAAAATTCCCAGAGGATATTATTTTCAAAAGTGTTCACTGTATTTTAATTATGAAAAAAAAAACGAGGAAAACTTTATAAACAGAAGATATTTAAAATCTTTTTTATTTTTTTGTTTTTTGTTTTTCATTTCTTATTTTCCGATTCAGAGCCAATTAAGAATTGATAGGTAGCAGGATGGAATAGGATTTTAACGGATTTTCTTTCTCTTGGGAATATTCCAAGAAATGTTATATGGTGGGAATATGTTTTATTCAGATTTTATAAAATTGAAATAGGGGAGTGGTTGTTGCTTTTTGAGATGTACACAGCTTTTCATTCAAAATAGATTATTTTAGAAAACAATCCATTAGCATATTTTTGGAGGAATTTTAAAATGTGAATGAAAATTGGGTTCAACTCAATAATCTAACTTTTACTTGGGATCGAACATCGACTACATGGGGAGCACGTTACTAGCTCACTCACAAAACCGGCTGATGACTATCTCTCATAACAAAAATCAACATTGTAAAGCTAACGTTTACCTGACCTTGATCACGGACTGTTGACAGTACAGATAAATTCCTGATCAATATATCTATTTCTGTAGCCCATTTGCGGAGGAATATTCACGTCAATATCATTGCATGATTTTACTTTTTTTTATCTATGATGTGTTTTCTTGCTTGTCTCTAACTTCTTGCTGGCAACTATGTCTCTTTGAAGCCTTACATTATTGACAATATCTGTTTGTGTACGACTTTTTCGCCCTTCGGTCGATCTCAGTAATTTCCGTTCGTTTCCGCAATTCAAGCCGCCTTTTCATCGTTAGTCACTTGTCATATATTTGGAATGCAATTTCAGATCAAAATTCAGCTAATAACCATATTTCAAGCTAAATACCCACTAATCGACCCTCGTAGGCATTTGAGATTCGTAGAACATAAGCCTGAACTGCTTTTTGGTAAAGTGTGCCTCTGATTCGACACCAGAATTTAAACCTCAAATCTGTTTGCAGTTCTTATTCTTTTATTCAAAGATATGACCAGTTGACACCCACATCCATTTTGACAAAGAAAAAAGAAACAATTCTCCACACTTTCACCCATAAAAAGAAAAATAAATTTCCATTGAAATTTGACACATGAAGAGGGAGAACAAATTTTCCCTCAGCTTTGACATTTTTTGGAGAGTAAAAACTGAGAAAAAATCTTTCCCTATTCGGGGTCAAAACTGGGGGGAATTTTTTCCCTTATTTAGGGTTCAAAAATGAAGAGATTCTTCGAGGAGAATCGAAAGTGACTTTTTCCTTTTCTCTCAATTTGAACCTCCAAATATAATAGCTTTTTCGTCACTTTTGACTCCTGAAAAAGAACATTAAATTCCCATCAATATGGACACCTAAGGAGAGAAAAAAGTTTCTCATCACTTTTGATCCCTAAAACAGGTCTTTTCCCCTGTACACATCTTGCTCTTAAGAAAGGAATTTTTTTCTCTTTATGGGTCAAAAGTGTGGGGTAACTGTCTTAGGGGTCAAATATCAGTGGAGTTTTTCATTCAGGGTTCAAAAGAGATTTTTTCCATTCCCCTTGATTGTAATCCCTCAAAAAAATTTCTCTCAATATGGACCCCTGGAAGAATGAAAAAAAATATCTGCATCTTAATTTTGAGCCCTAAAAAGGAAAAATAGGTTTCCCCCCACTTTTGACCCCTAAAAATGGAAAAGGTTCCCGCCACTTCTAGTCCCTCAAAGGTTACCCCTCTCAACTTCGAATCCTATTGGGGAAAAGTGAGCGACGAAATCTAAAAAAAAATCTTAATCTATATTCCCCAACAAAATATAATCTAAAAATACACTACTTATATACTAAAATCGAATTATGTATTTTATTAAATCAAGTGAATTTTGCACACATATGCAACGTATTCCAAATCTACTGAAATCGTTTTTCGGCACAGATCGATGTCAAAAGTTGGAAAGACTGATAGGTTCCAGCGAAAATCGACTATTGTAAAATTGAATCCAAGAAATTCAGAGATCTCAAAATATCTTTTCATAAACACTACTGCTAGTACAATACTATAGACGGAAACAGATATATTTGCAAATATACGTAGATTCAGATGCTTTATACAGATATAGATGGAACGTATATTGAAAAATCTCAAAGAGAGATAGCTGCTCTCTACATATATCTTTATCCATCTATCTATCGATCGATCGATCTATATATATATATATATATATATATATATATATATATATATATATATATATATATATATATATATATATATATCATGTATGTGCGTGTGTGCTAGATAGTCCTGAATGAGATTGCATTTTTGAAGGTGGGTTCAAAATTCGGTTAATTCACTTATCGTTAGCATCATCTTCACTGAGCCAAGCGCCTACTGTGAAGGTAATCATTTTTTCTGACTAAAAGAATGTGGGATCCTTTGCAAAGAGAAAACATTGAATTGATCTTTTCTCCACTGTAAAATTATTGCCGCTAAGTGAGTGTGCCTTTGATCTAATCAGATGGGCATCTTAAGGTACTAAATCACTTGAATTAGGAAGATGCTGTAAAACACCCCAGGCGCCTCGGTATAGTTAAGATTAGGGAATAAATAGAGCTCTTCCTGAAAGTCGCAATGGTCAGCAAGCCGGTTATACAGACTGTGATGAGTGTGATAGTTAAAAATCTCGGTTCACAGACCAATTAAATCATCATTGGGGTTCTCCATCACTGCAGCCCTGCGTCAGCCAGACCTATACTTAATAAAAGACAATCATATGATGCATAAGTTCGAACGTAAGAATTTTTCGAAGGCAAAGACAAAAATGAAGTGACGTAAACAAATACAATAAGGTAGAAGACGAAGAAAGAAACAATGGATAAAAACGTTAAACCCAAAAGAAGAAGAAAAAAAGAATTCAAAAAGGGTGAGCTGGAACATGAATCCGAAAGTCAAAATCACAACGAAGGAACGGAAGAATTAAACCGGAAAATCTCAAATGAAGGAATTAAGAAATAATAGAAAGGACACAAACAAAAGAAAGAGTGAAATCTTTGAACAAGACCAAAGTCATTTCGTTTTGTATTTTTCACAAAGTCAAGCAAAGAATAAAATGATTGGATGGATGCAGTAGCTGTGAAAATATTTGTAATCATCGTCATCCAAGTAAATACTTTGCTAGAGTGCCTTGGGAATGTCCTCACAGGCAGCATGTGTTTTGTCGATCGGTGAATCCAATTGTTTAGCTCGAAAGACAGAAAATAATCGAAGTTTATGTACAGACTCAGTCGACAAAGTTACAAAGGACCATGGTTGATTTGGAGGAGGATTAGCCAAATATTTGGTGGGTGGGGAGAAAGAAAACATACAAAGACTATTAAGTCAGTTAGGGGACCTGTGATTTCACACACCCCGTTTTCAAACTGGGTAAATATGATTATTTTGGAAATTTAAAATATATCTTTGGTCTTTAGTATCTCAATTCTCGTTGAATATATGCTTACACCATGTTCACTAGAAACTCACGAGAAATGAATGATTAACATATAAAACCCAGAAGTGAATGAGATTTCTCACAATCGAGGGGCTGGGATTTCAATTCTTTGAAAACTGATTGACCCATTATGTCCAGAGAACCTCGCCCCCATAATACATTAGCGCCATTATGCAGACTTTTAAAACCTGATGGATAAAAACAAAATTTTCCATGAAGTTTTGTGTCGTCAACCATTATTATCTCGGAACTTGATGTTTGTTAAACAAATAGCTGGAAGCAATGGATCAAAATCTTTTACACTGACCTACGTTCACTCGAACAAAAAATAAAAGTATAGAGTAAAAATTAAAAATGCAAAAAACCCTCTTTCTGTGGTCTTTAATCAAACATATATTAGTTAAGGACTGCTACCCAAATACACATATATATCTCTCTCTACATAAATACACACACACACTCACACACACACACACACACACACACACACACACACATATATATATGTATATGTATATATGTATATGTATATATGTATATGTATATATGTATGTATATATATATATATGTATGTATATATATATATATATATATATATATATATATGCTTGTATATATATATATGTATATGTATGTATATATATGTATATATATGTATACGTATGTATATATGTATATGTACATATATATATATATGGATGTATATATATATGTAGGTATGTATGTATATATATACATAATATATATATGTATATATATATATGTATATATATGTATATGTATATATATGTATATATATATGTATATGTATATATATATATGTATGTATATATATGTATATATATATATGTATATATATATATATATATATATATATGTATATATATATGTATATATATATGTATGTATATATATGTATATATATATGTATATATATATGTATATATATATATATGTATATATATATGTATGTATATATATATATATATGTATGTATATATATATGTATATATATATATATGTATGTATATATATATGTATCTATATATATATATATATATATGTATATATATATGTATATATATCTATGTACATGTATGTATATATATTTGTATGTATATGTATGTATGTATGTATATATATATATTGATGTGTATTGTGGAATCAATCAATGTCATCCCATAGTTTTATGAATAAACATTTTGTCCAGTCATATCAGTTGAAAAAACTGTTTAAGAAGCTCTACCATAAACCATTATTTTTTCCATTTTTGACCACTACTTACTTGCATCTCAATCTTCATCTTGATTTGGTTTCATCTTGATTTTGATTTCAAGTTATGATTTCTGTTACCAAGAAAAGTAAAAAGAATTGAGTGTTCTTCCAATTAATAACACCTCCATAACCTTTTAATTGGTATCAGCTGTGATTTACGATGTAAGTGTAGTGTTAAACTAGAAATTTACTTTCTGTTCATTGCAAGACCAAATCCACAGTTTATTTTTCAGAAAAACGGATATTCATCTGAACATGATTAGAAATGAACTTTGAAAATGGGATGAAAAATCAAATAACTTATTTCTCAGGGGAATTAATCTAAAAACTTCAAAGTTGTACTTTTGTACGACTGACGTGAAACATTGGAATGGCAGTGTGGACAGAGCACCTCCCCACCCCTGAAATCTGAGTATTTGTATTCCTCTCAAACTGATAATTTCTAAGACGAAGTGGAGGTCTTGTTGATTGGAAGCACCAAACATTAATTCTCAAAAAATCTTCTACTGTTTTCCGCTTTAAGTGGTTAAACGAATGTTTTATGACTATGCCCTGAACCTACTACATTCAGTAAACAATGTAGATCGGATGTTCCGAATAAGCTCGGTGTAAATGATCGATCTTTTGTGTTGTATACGAAGAAATATACTAAAACATATACTCTAACGTGTTGTCATATTTGAAGTAATTTTCTCTCCAGGCAACGCTGGGTCTCCATACTAGTACGCATATATACGGTTGAAATTTTAAGACAACAAGGAAAACAACAAGTTGGGATAATTGGTTTTTATTCACATATGTTTGATCTTAAATTTTCAGAGTGATAAGAAAAATGAAGACGTGAAGACCTCCGAGTAGTGGAGTTAAATTTGTTGTTAGCTAGACACGTCTGTTGTTATACTTACTGATCCCTCATCGTACGTTTAAGTACGTTTGGGGGATAACCTCCGTGAGTAAGCCACTTTTTAAAAAAATACGTAGTATAAAATAATACCAATATACAATACACAAAATATTTTATACAAAATGACAAACTACATGTATGACAAAAACTATATAATAAGAAAGGGAGTTGGTGTTTGATCAACACTGCTGGTGTACCATCTTGATTTAACTGTTTTAATTATAAAATCGTTGAAACAGTTACATGGTAAGGAACTGATTATCCCAACAAGAGACAATTTATACATTGTGCCACAAAAAATTATATGTGAAACATGAGAAAAACACTTAAGAAAATTGCATAAATTGCACAGATATTGGGAAATGGTTGACTGAAGTGACACAAAAATACTGATAAAATCTTTAAATGCTTTGTGTGCAAAGCTGCAAAGCTGCAAAGCTTTCTAGACTATATATATATATATATATATATATATATATATATATATATATATATATATATATATATATATATATATATAGATAGATAGATAGATAGATAGATAGATATAGATATAGATAGATAGAGAGAGAGAGAGAGAGAGAGTTACGAACAAGAAATTCTGGAAATTGGAATTGCGCTCTCAAATCGAATTTACGGCCGACTATTATCACTACACTTGGTGATCAGCATCCGTTGTAAGTAATAACCTTTACGACCAGTAACCTTTGTGAAACAGTGGGATAGTTTATTACAAGGGTACTTAAAAAGAGATGGTCAAAACGAGACAAATTACCGACTACTTTTGGTAATTTGTTTCCAAGATCAATTTCCCCAATTTCTTGCTTAGCACTTGATAAACTAGGCTTGCCCTAGACTGTCATACTAATTTCAAAATATCATATATAGCATCAGTTTCGCTGCACCCAATAAGAACAGTGCTTACATAACACAGCCACGCTGTCTGAGTATTTGTTTCTCTGGTGGAAGAACACATTTATCAGTCGACAAGTCTTATTCCATGTATGCTTATCTGCATAATAATATCTCAACATTCGTTCTGTTCCAAAGGTTAGAGACTTGGTCTTATTTGCCACTGATAACAGTTTCTGTCATTAGATATTACACTACCATGGGTGCTGCAGGCCAGACCATGCTAAGAATATCTCTCTATATATGTAAATAACACAGATCAGGAATACAATATAATATGATGCAATGTCATATTTGTGGTGGGTTAATTTCATAAAGTGTTCGATTTATTTGACATTAAACATTAAGTTAGTTAGAGTAGAGCTTAAAATATGACAAAATAAAGGATTTGCTAAACAAATATGTTTATGTTTCTGCCCTGTTTAGGCTTCTTCAGGCGAATGATACTATTTATCTTAGATCCCAATTCAAGACATTTTTCGAGGGGAGCTATTTTTCTAGGGTGTGGGACCTTCTTCTTCTTATATATATATATATATATATATATATATACTCTTTTTTTTTTCATTTCCTTTTTTTTGTTCAGAGGTTAGTCATTGCTTCTTTCGTTGTTGCTTTTTTTCTGTTTTACACAGTGGAAATTTTTTTGCATGTTTGCAGTTATAAATCATATGTAAATAAGCAGGATATACTTTGGGCATTTTCCTTATCAGTATGTTGTTGAAACATCAGTTCTTTTTGATAAGTTTCCTCTCTGAGAGTGTTCTATTCTTACCTAAATCTGTTTCCCACTGTAGGGTTCACTTTTACATGACCCTAGTCGTGAGCTTGAATATTCTAGGTTTGGTCTATTTCTACATATCTAAAATAACTGTAAAAAAAGTTGGTTGTTCTTAATGTGGCAGGAGATATACACTACTACTACTACTACTACTACTACTAATAATAATAATAATAATGATAATGATAATAATAATAATAATACTTTTGTTAATAATATCGAAGGGAATAAGATATATATGGTGGTTAATTTTTAGCATACCCATATCATGGGGAGTTGAAGGATGTTTTTCAATGAGAATTTTGAACAGCGCCAGCATTTTAACGATACTTGTTTCCTATTTAACAGTTCTGCTTTTTGGTTTGTTCTTTTTCTATTGCCAAAAAGTGAGGATTTCAAATCTACCATGGGCATACGTAACATGACGTTTCAATGCTCTGGCACCTGTGCATTTGTTTTGACATTTTCCATTTTAACATGGGTTTGAGGTTGTCATCTGTCAGTCTCCAATAATGTATCGACAGTGATGTACTGTTTTAGTATTTTTCGTTTGTAAATGATGGTCAGCTAATTTTAGTTTAAAGGCTGTTTTAGATATTCCTATATGATATTTCACTTCCAAGAGTTTCTCTTGAGTTGATAATCTAGTTTAGTATACAACATTCGATTCGAGACTTTTTTCTTTTTTTTTTTTTTTTTGCAAAAGGTATCTGTTTCTGTTTGTACAATTGTAATATGATTTATTCATGCTTTCTCCATTAGTGCTATTTCTAATTACTTCATTTTTATGTTTTATATGAA
Organism: Thysanoteuthis rhombus; assembly: GCA_963457665.1. NCBI lineage: Eukaryota > Metazoa > Mollusca > Cephalopoda > Oegopsida > Thysanoteuthidae > Thysanoteuthis > Thysanoteuthis major. Next base: position 55,246,212 of record OY735206.1, on the reverse strand, counting down.
ATTATTGAAATTCTTCGGACAACTGTAGCTAATTTTCAGTTTGTTCTTATTAAATATTTTACTCGGTTGGTTGCGCGGGGTGATGTATTTTTCTATTCATTGGAGAAATATTTTTATAAGTTGGTTTTTACTTTTAGGTTGTTGCTTACTCTATTGTTTTACTTTTTCACCAAATTTCTAGATAGTTTCTATGAAACTGCTGTCCTTTAAGGCTTTGGTGAATTTATTTCTTACATTGTTGAATATTGTTTTATTTGAGGAGATGTGTATTAGCCCAGTTTCTATTGCTTTGAGGATCTTTTTGATGATTTGATTTGTGTGATTTGATCTTGTGTTGATTTATGTAATCACAGATTGTTTTTCTCAATGTATCTTATGGGTGTTATTATGTCGAATGAAAGTATGATCTTGAAACTGTAGAATTTTCATGTTGGCCTTAATTTCAATTTTAAAGTTCAATTTTTTCATTTTTTTTAAAATGATTTTTTTCACATTTTTGCACGTGGCTATTTTCTGCAATTAGGAGTCCATCCTGCTATATTTATAGATTGTACTTTTCTAGTGGGGTTATACAAAATATGCAAGCTGATCAGGTCCAACATTTACGCAAAATCGAGACCATCCATGGAAACATCAAATCAGCAGACTTCGTTTTTGTTTTTTTGTCCATTTTATTGATTATTGAACAGTACCGTTTATCTGCAGTGTCTGATTGTTTCTATATCTTTATTATTGATGTTGGCGTACATCTTCGCAAATATATATATGTAGAGAGAGGGGGGGAGATAAAACGAGAGGGAGAAAAATTCTAAAGGCTTAAATGATCCATCTGAGCAAAGGAATTGTCTTGGCAACAATATAATAAAACACTTGATAATCACAAATATTCTTGCGAATCTTATCTAAAGGAACTACCTCTTGTGAAACGTTGATGTGTTTTGCTTAAGCATTATCTGATGTGTGTGCATGTGCGTGTGTGTGAATATTAATATTTATAAGCCGGAATCTTAATGCAAATACATGGACACATCAAGAGAAAATGTTTCATTGAATAATTATGCATATCTGTATAACTAATCAACCTTCCCGAATCTTATTATGATTCTTCTGCAAAAAAACATTTTCCTGTATCCCAAGTCTACAGTGGACGAAACTTTTCAGTAGAAAAAAATCAACAAATCAGAAGTTAGATAAATTGCTTACACTCTGAACGGATCTGAAGATGGTAAAAGTAGCTGTTGAGAGCAATCGGCTTCAACAAATCTTCCTTGTCTTGGGAAATCTTACGTACAAAACTTCACAGAAGCCGTACATTAAAGTAACGTATCTATATGCAGGATGAAACCGTCAACGAAAACTGTCACCAAAACTGTCAACATAGGATCTAGATGGATGAATATTCAAGCATGAACTCCCTATTATGTCTAGGAAAAACGGTTTTGTCGTTTTTAGAAATTAAGTTTTTAGGGGTGAATATAAATTGTAATGCAAGTTTCATGCTAAATCAGTCCTTGTCCTTTGTCAGGTAGCATTCACTCATCTTTTTTTTTCACGGCAAGATACGAGAAACTATTTCTTGAGCATCCGTTTTCTCAAATTTTTAATTGATCACGGTATGCTGCCAAAAAACATTGATCACATGACGGTTTTTATCAAGTAACTAACCAGACCAACTTTATCAAATTTTCTCTTCTTGAAAAAAGTTGTTTATCATTTTTCATTCGTTTATTAAGTACACTTGATAACTGTAGCGGTACTCACACGAAGCTAGACCCGCCCATATAAACATATCCCCGTAATGATAAGCATCGAATGGATTTCATGACATAACCATTGACGTCACTTACGGTATCAGCATGTTTTATCTGAATTGTTCTGTTGGCCTGTTTTTGTTTTTTTTTTGGGGGGGGGGTTGTTTGTTTTTTTTTCTTCTGCAAAGGTTTCAAAAAAAGGTGTGTCAGTGGGTCAGTGGCCAGCTTGTAAACAGATCGAGTTTAAATATCGGCTTCTCATAGCTCTTCTTGCAGTGTGTTCATTCGTGTTCGAAAGTAAATTTCTCCCGGGTTTAGATCGATAATCTTTGATTTCCTTCAATGCAAAATTACGTGAAATTATACATGGGGGAGATCGTTAATACATCAATAATGATAATGAGTGTTTCAGAAGATTAATCTTAATGAATTCGTACTAACCTTCCGTTTGAAACTATGTAGCGAATTCATTCAACTCCCACGGCGAAAACAGCAGCATTGCCTCCGACGAATGACCCTGGGGTACGCAATGGTTTCGGCGCACGATACTGAAGCAGTACCTCACGATATCACAAGGCTTTGTTAATTTTTATTCGCCTGGTTGTAATGCCAAACTCAGGAATGCTACCTCTCTCCGATCTCTACGCCTCTTGATATAATTCCTCTTTTCTATTAATGATATTCCGAGCCTGGTCGAGTACGGTGAAGTCAATCCGACAATTAAACCTCGGCATCCGTCTCTGATAGATTATATGGTTCTTCCACTCATGCCTTACATATTATTCCCACAGATTTTCTTATTATCCCAGTTTGTGTCGATATTTCCCTCAAAAAGGCATGAACTTTTTCATTAATTAACAGACCAGATCAAAAGAATAGAACGCTGGTGGTTAAACATGACCTCAGCTGGAAAGGCGAAGTAAAGTTCCAATTCTATTGCAAATATGTATACAGAGAGAGTGGCAATGTTCAATATTAATCGATAAAATAAATCCAGATTTCGTAAGAGTTCAAAAAAGGAAAATGAAAATTACCATGAATAGATATTTTTAATTATAAGCAGTCGCTGCTCATTCTGAATATATGAGGGTATGTGTTTGTTGTATTAGATAATCAGTCAATTAACAAACACTAAAAAAATGACAAGACTTAGTATTACGAAATTCCATTCATTTTTGTAGCTTGAGACACGGCCTTTTAAGACTCCAGCCATCACTTAGTGCAGTGGTTCCCAACAAGGTGGGAATAGACCCCTGAGGATCGTCAAAAGTGTTATTGAGGGGTCCTTAAACAGACCTTTCAAAAGCTTGGAGTCTGTCAGCTTATCAAGCATCCAGGCGGGGGGCTTGGCTGCTCGAGCCCCACCCCCTCCAACATTTAGTGAGATTTGCTATCGTATAAAGTCACTATAAAGTTTGTACCATACATAAAGCTTCAGGGACTTCAGGGGAGTCTGGGGGCCCCTTTGATTTAAATTACACCTCCACCACCCTGTCAGGTAAACCCCTGATTCCATTTTCATAATAATAGTAGTGTAAACTCTCTCCTTGATTAGGATTCAGGAGAGTTCTCAATAATATATTGTAGTGAACAGGTTTGTCTAAAAATCATATTAGTGTAAATGGTAATTTCTGTCTGGTCTGACGTAATCGGAAAAAAAGGATTAGTATGCATGGCTTTGGAATGTGATTATGTAAATGTTATCATCTCTAAGAGTCGTGGACGCATCCGTATCAATTCGATGTTGTTTGTTTCGAAAGAGCCGGCCTTGAATTTAAAAAAAGAAGCAACAGTATCTCACCCCTCATTTTTTTATTAACCATGAGTAGATAACGATTTTCACAAGCAAGGGACTTTTAATAAAGATTCATACTACTGGGACCTCCGTCGTAGAGTTATTTCCGGAAAGGGGTTTTCCTAATAAGATATGTATATTTCTCTCTTGAGCCTAAATGCTATTTTCGAATAAATCCTATTGCATCGATTCGTTAATCCAATCATTGCATTTTTTTTTTTTTTTCAGTTTTTGCTTCAGGGACATGAAAAAAGGGTTGCGTGAGAATGCACTGATCATAATTTGCTTCTTAATCTCTTATGTAACCAGGGAAAGAGCAAAGATCCACTATGTGATTGAAGCTGTTTTGTAAGTTTCTTCACAGTATGGGAGGAAATAAAATAATATACAGGGAAAATATAATGGTAAAGAAAGAAAGAAAGAAAGAAAGAAAGGAAATGGATGAGAAAGAAAAAAAAGGAAATTGATCAGAAAGGAAGAAAGAAAAATTAATGACAAAGACAGAAACAAACAAAGAAAATAAATGAGGAAAGAATGAAAAAAAAAAGACAATTGATGAGAAAGAAAGGAAGGGAGAAAAAAATGAAGTGATATGAAAAAGAGAGGAGTCATGGAATACAAAATCATTTTTTTAAAAACAGAGGGAGTAAACAATGGAGTAAGAAAGATGGATTTTTTGATTGAATGTTTGACCCTAACATAAAAGAAAATAAGATTTTGATTAACTGATGTGGACACCTCGGCGTCCTTCGCTTGTTGGATGAATTTTCTTTTATTTGGAATGGTTCAAAAACCAGCTCTCTCATTGACGAGATATTTGAGGGCTTTAAATTAAAAATGCAATTTTTTAAGCAATACAAAAGTAAGATAAAATTTCGATTTCAAACAGCCTGTTTCAGGAACCGACCAAGACAGTATTTAATTATCGGACGAGTGACCTAGAGACTATCAGCCAATCCACCGGTTCGTCCAATATTAATTTCGCCCATGACAAGTGACAGACTGCTAGGCTGTCGACTACTACCCTGCCAGACACATAGCCTGAAGACATGCAAAAAGCTCAACTGACCAAAACAACTTGAACCACTCAAAAATGCATCTCATCAGAGACCGAGCAATAAACTCAACTTACTACCAGAGGTTTTGACACTTAAATCCTCTTTTGCCAGTCTTCTGTCACTCAATTACTCCAACCTACAACATTCATGAAAACATTTCCAACAACACAATCCTCGTTGAACATGGAGGAAAAAAAGGCTGTAAAATCAGTTCGGCATTTACTAACACTTTAAGATCTATCTCGTCGATACTCTGACCACAAAGTTTGCAACTATTTTGACCATTTCAAAGTCTACCTCTTAAACGCTAAATTGAACTTGGACAACAAGATTAAAAGAAAAAGGAAATAATAAACAATGAGAAAAATAGAAAATAAATAGAATAAACAAAGAAAAAAAGATCATTGTAAATTGTTTCATTTGGATGATTTTTTTGATTTTTTTTTAGTTTCTTTTTTTTTTATCGCAGCGTTTCGGCCACTATACCCTCCAGACTTCATCGGTTGTCCATTCGGTAAGGAAATTTTGAACCATGTCCTTTGACCCAAACATCCAAACTTCGACCTCCCAATGATCTCGGTGAATTATCTCAGCATTCAAGTACAATTACTATGTATGGATGTAC
>OY735206.1:55155983-55235983 GCA_963457665.1 Thysanoteuthis rhombus | reverse complement strand
TGCCCATACATGCATATGCACATACACGTAATCATATATATATATATACTTTAATCCATGTCTATTCACACACACTTATATCCCCACCCATTTCGAGTGTCTATTTATCAAAGGAAGAGCATAAAGAAAATTTAATTTCCGGAAAGTCCCCTTGCTATCCATATATTACATAACATTATCTCTTTCTCCATAAACGAGGCATTCGCTGTTTATCTGAGATTTGTCTTTTCTTGTTTTGATGTAATTATACCTGATTTATTCATTTGGAGCTGCTATGGTAAGAGATTCTGTTTCACTTTCCTGATATCATCTTAAAAAAAACATTTGTAACTGCGATAGTTTCTGCCTTTGAAATTCTCTTCAAATTTTACCGTATTCCAGCATTAACGTTTTTGCTCTCAATTGCTGCGCTGTTTCGATGACTTTTCATTATATTTCTACACCTCGCAGCTGTCCGTATTTTACAAATCCTATTTTGGCCGTTTGGACACAATCTTCGACGCTGATGCGTACTAAACCCTCTTTCCTCCCTATTTACAAAACTCCAACCCGGTGTCTGTGTTTAGGTGTAGAGCATTTGCTTATTGACTTCTCAATGCATCGAGCTACCAATTTGAGTTCTTCTTTTGTCCAGCCTAGGAAGGGTCCTGATTACTTCATTGTTCATATTGCCCACGTATTCAGCCCTTTAAGGAAATTTCCACAATTTTTTAATATATTCTTCATTCTCCTAAGATACACTTTTCCTAATTTTTTTCTTTTTCATTACAGAGATACATTTGCATGCTCCAATGTTTTTTAATAGCAACCATTTTCAGTTTATGCCCTGATTGTTTTATTTTATCATCTGACACTTCATTTTTTATAGTTATCAATATCCTTATTATTGGTACTAGCCTTAGTTGTGGGTGGTAGTAGCTGTAATGTTAGTAGTGGGGTGGTGTTGATAATAGCAATTGTAATAAAGACAGCTGTTGTGACAGTAACAGCGACAGTAGGCTTTAGGGAGTGTCGACATTATCATTATGCATTTTTGCACCAGTTGCCTGATGGTAGCAGGTAGTGACTGAGCGACAGCAAGTTTCCTCGGGTCTCCAGCCCTCTTCTCCACACTCTCATTGTCTGCAGCAGCGCTGTACTTTATTATTATTATTATTATTATTATTATTATTATTATTATTATTATTATTATTATTATTATTATTATTATTATTATGTTGTGGTAGTAGTAGTAGTAGTAGTAGTAGAATTTATTGCTGCTGAATTAAATGTTGTTTTTTATAAAACGATATTATGACGTCTTGCAAGTTCTCTGATGTCGTCATTTTTTACGAAAACGAATGTTCACCGTATAGCAGAAACACCTTTCCCTGTATTACTGCCGCATGATGCAGTTTCCGAACTGTCCTTTATGTCTGTGTTTCCCAGTTACTTGTCCGTCATACGTCCTATTACATAACTTTTAGAGTTTCCGATTCTAAAACGCTAAATGACTCTTAATGGCTTCTTACTCGAATCAGTGACTGATTGAAAATTCACAACGCTTTCTCCGTCTACATTCCGTCTAGTTCTCAGCATTTCAACCACATATATCACAATTAATTGAAAGCTTCACTTTTGTGCCAATTTACTCGCTTCTGCGTTAAAAGTTTGTTTTTTCTCAAAAGTGAAAAAATATCCGGGAGGAATGTTAGTTCAACAACAGCTGTTAGTAATAATTCGAATTTGAATTGATTTATTTTTTGATTATTTGAAGAAACTTCTACCTTTCCAAATATATTGATGCATTAAACTTATTTAAAACAATGAAAATTACATTTAACAGTTTTTTTCAGATTCTAACAAGACAACCATCGCTTTAAAGTTTAAAATCTATTGTTAATTGTTGAGTGTTTTTTTCAACCAATAATATAATTTTCATTCATTTGAAGCTGCATACTATCGATTATCTTGACATTTATTGTCTTAAAATAAAAGCATTAATCATTTTCGCTCTCAAAATGACCTTTCAAACGTTATTCAGCGGTTATGGGCAACTTAAGTCACTTTTTGCAACGTTTTTAAGATTACGAAATGTTCATGAATGATTATGAATGGTTAATCTCTGCAGTTTCTATCTCTACATACCTACCTTTAAGTATTTGATTACTTGAGTGTGTGTTCCCATGCATAGATTTGCACACAGCACATTCATTTCAAAGCAATGTATCAATATAATAATCAAATTTAATGTTTTTTGTTTGTTGGTTCATTTGAAAAGGCTTTTCCTCCAAACCCAATATTGATTGTACAACCATAGCAGAGGATAAAAGTATTACTTTGCAATGGGGACGCTCCAAAACGAGTCATTTTATAATCTAGTGATAGTAGTCAGGTTGGCTACTTTATTTTATACAAAAGCAATCAGAAAATAACAGTCACCCGGGAACAATATCACGCTACACGGTGTAATAGACGTGATAGTTTGTGAAATGGAGATACCCGATATTAGATGTTCCAATTCAGATGACATTGGTTAAAAGTGAGTAGGCCATTATGGGAAATCATCCGAACGATTGCTGACTTTAAAGGGCGCTTTGCTGAAAGGTTAGCGAAGGAGCGGTTGTGACTGATGGTGATGTCGACATGTCGATGGCTACCTCTATGGCATCATTACTTGAAGACCACAATACTCTTGTATTTTCCAATATTTAACATAACTATCACAATAACCAATGGCTGTGTGAAAGAGCAGTACTCGTGCCAGTCCATCACGATGTTGACAGGAATTATGAAAAGTATGCATCAGATCATACTGTTATAGGTATAAACAAAGCTGAGAAATAATCTAACGTATTTTAACAGCCTGCAATCCCTTGGCTTTATACCTCATTGACTCAAGTTAGTGGAAGGGTCACCAATTATTTTCTTGGGAATCGGATACTCCACATTTGTGCAATAGTGCAAGTCTAGTAGCCAGATATGACTGAAGTAGCAAAACTGACTTTCTTGACTTCTGGAAATTGTGTTCATTCCAAGAATTCCAACTGATCTTACTAGCATCCCATCTGATTTTAAAACATTTTGCTTTCCTGTCAGGATATGTTTTCCCATGTTTATGATTAAATCTCTGTGGAAGAATTGGTTGGATCATAATTGCAGGGACCCTACTTCTCCCATTGCCAAATATATTGCTGAACCAAACAAGTTGGATCACCAGATAATCTAAACTCAATTAACATGATGTGTGAATACTTCATTCAACATTAATTGATGCCAATACGTGGCACCGGATATTTTTCTTTGCATACCCTAAAGATGCATCGAAGGTCGTTACTATAAACCGAAAGGGGTGCCATTAGCTACTAATTATAATTCAAAAGGTAAGTAAAGTTTGGTGATGGAACCCTGCCGTCAAGGTGTCTATCATTTGATTCACCCTGTAATAAGAATCAATATTCCAAAAAAGCACCTGAAAAACAAATCATGTATCTCTCACGTGTGCTTAAAAGTGTTTGAACTGCTGCTCAGTAAAATCGATCGTTTATAATATTTGAAGAAGTTTTTTACTTTTCCGAAGTGTTTTATCTTATCTATTTCAAAATAAACATACTCCCTCCTTCATTGTTTTTTTCCTGCAGAAACTTATGTCAGGTTTCTGACTGATTTATTTTGTTTGTACAACTGATGATCAGAAAGTATTTACGTTTCCTGATTCAGAAACAGTCAGTTGTTATCAAATATCAGTGAATTCGAACAAAATCACGAACAATATCCCGACAAAGATATAAAAATGAACTTATACTTTGAGTAAAATTTCAGTATGAGAAATATGATATATGTTCTTGTCATTTGACGTGAAAAAAGGCTAATGACCTGCAGCTTAACCTGAAGAGGGACAGGAACAGACAGACTGACTGATAAAAGCAGTGACATTTCTGACGTAACGATGATTCAGATAATGCTTTTATAATGAAAAAAAAAAGGAAACTAAAATGTCTAGATAAGATGCCATGTTTACGAGCGTTAACACAGACTATGATACATAGGGGTAAATGTATTCATATAATTTCATGTTCAATGGATCATACATACCGACCAACACTAGTTTTTTTGTACCTGGTCTCAGTGTGTTTCCTATTGAAAGCAGTAATGTTACACACTAAGGAATATTATTAGACATTTTAAATGTTCCCGTGTTCCCTGTCACTGTAGTAGGGTTTCGTGGTCTTTCTTCAAAGAAGTGTTTACTTAATTTGATTGTAAGGAGCTGGAAATGAGGCATAAGAGCTTTGAGTAAACTTTACTCAACAAGATATTTCCAATCCAACGATATACAATTTGCCTATATTTGATGAAAATATATTTTCTGATTAGGGTACCACAACATAATTATGCCATTAGGAAGAACTGAAAGCCCGTATACATGGGCCAATCGGTCTAAATAATCAAATCAAAGCTTCCTGCAAAGCCCTATTACAGCGGCAAGACATTTCAATGATCTATTTATGGACTCTGATGGATTATGAGTCAAATCACGGTTCTGTGAGATCTTTCGCATCCCGGAAAGGTAATTCTAGATGTCAAATTGGGTTCTTGATGTTATTTCCCTTCTCTTCTCCTCTTTTCTAATTCTCTGCATCTGTTTGAGATTTGCTTTTCCGCCTAGGATGATGGTTCGCCTGATTTGACCGTCCATGGAAAACGAACGCTGACGTTGATCATTCTATCTCCCCAGCTGATTATTAGGATATTTTGAAGGCAGAACTGATGGAATTCTTAAAATGCTTCTAGATGCCAATACAAGCATTTGTGTCACTATTGTTTCGTATACTAACATTTTGGTGTCTTGATGTCACAATAACAAAAGATTCTTGTTCATTGACACCTGGAAGCAGTTCAAGAATATTCAAAACGATGTTGGAATTTGTCATTTGGGTCAACGGGAATGATGATTTCCAAGATGGAGAAAGTGGTCTAAGTTTGCCGCAACTGTTTTGCCTAGTTGAATTGGTTATTCTATCTGATTTGTACCAAGTAGTGACGGTTGGTGGATGATTTAAGATTCTTGGATCTAAATGTAACTTCAAGTTTCGTGTATGCAAGTTTGAAGCCGGTCAGGATACGTTGCAGTTTTCTGAGCTGCACCACTGTTGTCACCTTGGAATTCACCATAATCAGTATTATAGTGAAAAAGAGCTAGGAAAATGTTTTGGTACTGCTAAATTGTTTCAAGGAAAATATATCTAGTCAAGATACTTATATAAGATCTATAGTCAAGATTCTTATTTGCTTCATATTTTGTTCACCATTTCAGGTGGATGCTCTCTTCGACCTTGCATAAATGCGCTGTTTCAAATGCACTGATACTACCAACAAAAAATAAAACATGAGTCCGATCAGCTTGTGATGAAAAAAGAAGAGAGATTACTTCAAAATAACGTTTTTCACATATATTTCCGTGTTTCGAGCAAATATTATCTTGGCTTTTTACCTTTGCAGATTTAGCTTGTCCTTTTCTCTACACTAAATGATTAAAGCTATAATATAGCGTACTTTTGTTTGCTAGATAAATGTAAGTAAAGATGTTTAGGGACATGTTGCCAACTCTGCTGTTATTATCTTATCGAGATTATAACCTTCGATGATGATGACAGTTAGGGTTGGGGTCAGTCTGTCAGTAGGGCAAAGGCTAATATTGGGGACTTTCAACTCGTTTTTGAAACGTTTATTTCGCAAACAAAAATACAGTGAGCTGTAATACTGATAGTCTTCACTATGGTGGGAACTAACGAAAACTTTCCAAAGTAAATCAAATATATTCATAAACATGAAGACGGAATCATATTCGCTGATATGAATACGTCAAACATATGTATACATGCATATCACATACTGCACATACACTGACATACGCACAGATATACACTTGCAAATGCACACTGACGTGTCTACACTCAAAGATAGCTAGAACCTATTATTCAAGCATTTTCAACAATAACTAGGTTGCAAGATCTTGCTACGCGAATTCACCAAATATTGTGTGCTTGCCTTCCTTTTAAATCAGCATTCAAAATCCTGACTTTCAGCAGCGCTAGAAGGTCTATTCAAGTTATTGAAAATATCTCTCCTACACTCTCACTCTATTCCTCTCTTGATATATACATGGATATAAATAGATAAATAGAGAGAGAGAATATTTAATAAGATTTATAGCGAGTAAACCCGAGTTTCACGCTCTCTACTCGAGAGTTATTTGTCTTTTCCAGAAGCTTTCGTCTTTTTTCCGTCGGTTATGTAATAGTCATATTCATTTAAAAAATCGTTCATTGTTTCAGCAACTGTTGTTCCTAAGATTTGATCCATTAATATGTTCCAATTGTTGACAACTCTTTGTGCGAAGAATCTCCTTCTTGGATTTTTCTGCAATGCTCTTCATGATTTTTTTTCTATTATTCATTTAAAACAATTTTTCGGCAGGGATGTTGTCGAGGCCTTTTATTACCTAAAACTTTTTGCATCATGTCTCCTTTTGACAGTGAAATAGTGAGACATGATTCACCAGACATGAAACTGTTTTGTGTATCTGAGATTATATTGTGCTTCTCCATGTGTCTCATGATGCGTTTATTTATTCGTCTTACTAATGTCTTTACAATATGAGATGCAAGTGAGATAGGTCTGTATTTAGAAACTAGTTTTTGTCTCTGTTTGTGTGCGCTGGTGTGATTATAGCGTCTTTCTAGTCCTGAGGTAATTTTCCTTCGGATATAGATTTGTTGAACAATATTGTGATTGGTTTTGGTGTTTACAAGAGAAGTTTAAGTTTAAGCAAAGATTCTGACATCACGATGCGCTATTTCGTGACGGAACGTCACTGTTTATTCCTGCAACTTACAGTTGCTTGATTTGTGCTTCCCAATTGTGGGCATAGGCTTATGCTTCAGCAACCATAGCATTTTAAAAAGGTATAATCGTAGGGAAAAATTTTTTCTAAAATATCTTTTTAAAGATTCTATGACACGTCTACAACGTGGGTTCATTCGTATTTGAAAGTTTCTACACCAAAAGATGTGTCTGATGACGCTGGCACAAGATTTTAGAAATCGATCAGAAAACGAAAATCACGTTTCATAGCGATAGGTGTCAAAATGCAGATTCCAGATATTCGAATTCAGTTGACATGGGATGAGAGTGGTTGGGCTATTTTAAGAAAACCCGGAACAATAGCTGACTCCCGAAGGATGCCTTCCTAAAAGACAGTTTGAAATCGAAGAAGGAATGGTTGTAGCTCAACGTAATGCTGATATATCAATGGGTAATATTACTTCTATGTCATATTTTGCTGAAGACCTCAAAATCAATGTCCTTTACGATATCCAACATAACTACTGCATTTACTTATGGCTGAGTGAAAGAGCAAGATTTGCGCCAACCAATAACGATGTAAACAGGAGTAATGAAATTTGATAAACGTTCATTCATCAAAACAAGGATATTAAAAAAACCCATTTTTTTTTACAAGTAAAAGTTTGTGAAATCGAACTTCTCTTCAAAAAGTAATAAAATACGTATTCATAATTTGATCAAAACTTTATTTTATCAAAATAAGGATACTAACAAATATGTTTCACGATAACTTTATAAACGTTTATGTAATCAAACTTCTTTTTCACAGAAAGTTAGTAAATTTCGACAATTAGGCATTCTCACCATTTGGCGTGGCACACTCTCTCTCTCTCTCTCTCTCTCTCTCTCTCTCTCTCTCTCTCACACACACACACACACATACACACATATATATATATATAGTGAACATTTTTAATTTCCAAATATAACTGGTTAGGCAAACTCTTTCAAAAATATGGAGCAGATGTCACGTTTTGTCTGGCGTACGTTTATAAATCAAAATTTTGTTAATGTTGGCGATTCATTTTTGGAACAAAATGGTGATTTATCTTTCGCAGTATTTATGGTCACTATCTCTTTCTATTCACTCATTTCATACATACATACATACATATATGTATGTACGTGTGTATAGACGTGGGATTAAATCAAAGTAACGATAATTAAGTTTAATTTAGCCATAACAGTGTACGTTTTTAAAACCTACTCAAAATAAGCAACCAATTTGCGATATTTTGGTCAACTTATACTTGTATGTATGCGTGTGAGCCTATGTGTAAAAATATCTGCACACAGTCGATTATATCTGTATGTATAAGTATATATTCAGAAGTATTTTGTACGTCAAATAATTTATTTATATGTTCTTTTTTTTCCTACCATGCAATCATTCTTCTATTTAAGTTCCTTCCTATTCAATACACATAATTCAGTGATGAATATTGATCACATAGTTCGAACACTCACAGTGAAAATTCCAGATGAAAACTCAAATAAAGCTTGCGTTGTCAGACTACGGACTTATCAATATAAACTCGTGCACGCACATTTCATTGAAATTCATTTGGAACTTTTGTGAATACAAAACAGCTAAAACTAAATAAAACATTCCGATCTGAAATTTGATACTGTCTTTCCGCCTGTCCACAAGATATTTCTAAAAGTTTATAATGAATTTCAATGAAATTCTGTCAAAGGATGGGGTATAGGCTACGAGAGAAATGACTTAAATTGATGCTCATCTACCCTGATGTCCTAGTTAACTGTCTGCAATCACATAGTATCCTCAAAAATACTGTCCGTCCACACTACATCTCCTGAGTTTCTAAATCGATTTCTATCATATTTCTGCAGAAAAGTGGGCTATAGATTAGGAAAGGCATGATTGAATTCTTGAGTGGATCTATGCACAATAACATCCCTACATTGTATCAATCTATTCACACCACGCAATACCGTACGCACTATATCTCCAAAAGTTATCAATGAATTTCAATGAAATGTTCTCGGAGGATGGGAAAGTGTGATTAGATCTTGGAGCTCATCCATTTGCAATTACCCCCACCCCCTATGCCCTAGCTATCAGCCCACCATGTATCCAGACTAGTTTTTTTTATAGTTTTTTTTTATATATTTTTTTCCTTCTGACTAGGGCAACACGACGAAATCCACCATTTTGAAAAATGGCGGTAATTCTTTCTGCTTCTGATCTCCAATGTCAATCCTATATATTCTTATTCACTGAAGGTCTCTTTAGCATTTCTAATTGGTTTCATTAGTGTACTCAAAAATTCTTGCGCGGCTCTATTACAGCACCAGGAATAAAACGTTTGTTTTTCATCTTAAATGTTTTATATGGTCTTATTGAAATAGGTCTCCTGAATGTCAATCAGAAAATGTTGAAAATGGCATTTTAGAAAATGTTCCCCGCGTTTTGATCAAAAGACAACACACAAACTTCCAGTCGTATCATATACTAAATGAATCATTAAAATTATAAACCGATGACATCAAGATAGGTTTGAATTATTTTTACAATCAATGAAAAGCAGTTAACTTGTAATATCTTTATGTCTGGGCTGAACAAGTCAAGTGTTATAATTATATCTTTTAAGTGGTGTCTTGATTTATCTAGAACGTTTTAACGACACCGGGAGAGTTTTCTTTGATAAATAAAAAGTCCCCAAGGGAGATTCTTTCTGGCAATTTTTGAAATCTAATATGAGCAGCACTTTTTAAACGATTGTACACGAACGGAAAAGGATTACTCATTCACGTATCTGATTCCATTTTCGCACATAAAATGGCCAAACTTTGCCCCTGGCTTATCACACTGATTTTTTTCTCAAATATTTTTACGTAACCTTCGACCTAATTGAGGTCTAAGAAGAGAGGGGACAGAGAGGGGGAGGATCATAGAAAAAGAAAGAAAGTTAAGATGATGCCCAACTTGACACGCCCGGACATTTGAAAGAAAAACTCATTTATTCCTTCCCCTCGCTATCCGAAAGAAGGGAATTCTTTTGTGAGCTGATATAGTCTACAGGGAAGGAGCAATTACCAGATTTCTATGAGGGAAAAGTTTTGAGCGCTCCTGGGTACAGGGAGTCGTGATTATGGTATGTTTGACTGAGTTATGGGATTTTTAGGTAGTGGAAAATACAGGAGATTGAGTTATAAAAGGATGGAAGAGGGTGGTCACTGTCTCACACACACACACACACACACACACACACACACACACACACACACACACACACACATATATATATATATATATATATATATATATATACGGTTTTAGAATGTTGCTTGATCTCCCGAAAGTGTTCTTATTTATCTATCTATATATCTTATATATTCTCCAATCAATGCAGTTCGCTCACTACTCTAAGTAAATTGGTCCAAGCAAAAATTTAGTACCTAATACTAGTAAATAATTAAGTAATACTTAGTACCTAGTACTTTTTGTTGGATATTTTTATCCATCCACACACGATGACCCAATCCACACACACACACACACATATATATATATATATATATATATATATATATATATATATATATGTATGTATGAAAATGGAAAAAAGAGAGGACGTGGAAGCCAATTTGTTGTTTTTCTCCACATTTTTCCTCGTTGTCTCTTCTCCATTATCATGATGGATTATCATACGATCATACACTATATATACATTCATACGGGCATATAGTTGTTGTCTTCAAATATCATGGCTGGACTATCTTCCTATTTACATCTTGTCGCAGTGGTCAGAGTGGAATTAGTCTAAAATTCAGGATTTCTGATTTTTCAAATCATTTAGAATATTTGACTTAACTTAGTAGCAGGCTAATTTTAATTTTGTATTTCCCAGCCCCCCCTCTATCACTTTCTCTCACCCCCTCTATGTTTATCTACTTATCTCTCCCTCTATTTCCACCATATATATATATATATATATATATATATCAAATACTGCTACGGATACATTTTCGAATTAACATTCATAAATCAATGCATATCAACTTCGTTCGCAGGCCTACTTTTCCACAAAACCTCAAGCGCATATTTACATTAGTTTATAAACGTGCATGCACGCATGTTTACTTAGTTGTTATCTGATTTTCCACCCCTGAGTATCTATGTATTTATCTCTATCAGTGGAATTACAGTACAGAGTTTTGTTTAAAGACAGTGTGGCACCAACTTGCCAGACGTAGGCATGCCGATTTTTTTCTTCAGGAACTAAAATTGAAGTCCTAGAACTTGGCATTACATAATAAATTTTCCAGTTCTTAAAAACTTTCTACGATTGGCACCAATTAGAAGCGTCTGTCGGTCCAAGTTGAAAAATACGAAGACACTGTTTAAATTCTGTGCTTTTGACACTTAGGAATAGAAATTCGAGAATATATTTCTTTTTGTTAATTATTATTCACAAGGAGTGTGGAAAGTTCGTAAACAGCTAAATCTTTCAAAGTACATCGGAATGTGTGTAGTTCTTCATCAAGATATCATTTTGTCTCATCATCAGTCATACAACGTCCGTCGTTCGACATAGACTTTCCCCAGGATCCGCTATATTTCTCTATTATGGGCGTCGCAGAGCTAATATTTTCTGTATTTGTCGAGTTCATCTCTCCATTTTGTTATTTTTGTTGGCTTCGTCTGCGCATGTGGTCTCTAGGGATCCATGTTGTGAGTCGTGATATCCATTGGTTGTCTTTCATTCTCGCAATATGACCAGCTCATTGCCATTGGAGTTTTCTAATGGATTCTATGATGTCTCTGACCCCCATTTTCTTTCTGATATATGATGCTGTCTTGTGATCTCTCCATGTGAGGTTGAGCATACTGAAGAAACAAAACAAAAATGAATTAGCCCCCCACTCCACTCCCAATGCCTCGACCGGGACTTGTCTGGCCATAAAAAAGAAAACAAAAACAAAGACAAACGAACGTTGGATTAGATTTAAGACAGACACATCATTTTGTCTATCATAAGTGCGAATCACATGTATTTGAAGTGACTAAAAAAAATAAACTGTTAACTTCACCCAACAAAAGATGTCAGCCAAAATGTACACATATATCTATTAAGCTTTCCTTAGTCCAGCACAGAGCCAAGTGTAATGCATAGTGGTTGTAAGATTGCACAGTGCAAATCTTCCAGATTGAGATGGCTTGTGTGCCTTGAGATTCATCAGCATTCATGAATTTTGCCTTTCTGTTGAGTTTGCACATGGACTAGTGGCACCTGTGCAAAATAAGGAATCACGACCAAGCAGATTAGAGCCAAATATCTATTCATATGTACTCACTGAAAACCCATCTAACCCAGTTAATCCCTGCAAAAGGCCATCATCATCATCATCATCATCATCATCATCATCTTTTTATCTTGCGATAATGACCGTGATTTCCTCTCTGCATATGGTTCTCAGTTTAAGAGTCAGTCTTTGGATTAGGGTTCCATGTTTCATCTCTATAGGTGAATGTGGGTAGGATGGATTGTTTATAAACCCTTCTTTTTTAGTACTATTGACATATTAGTTCCTTGTTTTGAATTAATGTCCTTTTTGCATATTACAACTCCATTGAACAGAGATTATCCTTATCCCTTATCGAGGTGAAAAAGGATAGAAGTGTTTACATCTGTCATTGGACATAGACCTTCCTCAAGATTCGCCATACCTTGCTATTATATGCGTTGCAGAGTCAACACTTTCTGAACTTGTCTAGTGCGTCATGCCGTCTTATTTTTTGCCGGTCACAGTATCGCATATGGTGTTTTGATACCTCCGCTGTGAGCTCAGATGTCCAGCACTTCCAGCATGACTAACCCATTGTCATTCGAGTTTTTTTAATGGTTTCAATGATATTGCTGACCATTGTGCACGTTTCATTGATCTCAGTTTGAGGACCAAACTTTTAGTTGGGTTCCATGTTTTAGCTTCATAGGGCTCTACGCCAAGCTGTATGATAGCAACAATGATGTGGGGGACTCCCATTGAGTCAAAGGCCTTTTTGATATTAACAGCAAGTAGCATTTTGTAATTTGCTGCTTTCTCTTTCAGTTGATTTGCCGAATGGAGATGGTCGAGTAGCTTCTTCTGGAGCCCGCACGTAACCGTGAGTGTTTTTTATCTAACGTTGGTGATTCAGTTGGTGATCACTTAAGTAAAAGTTTTGTACTTGCAGTTGAGTAGGCTTATTAGTCTGCAGCTATTTACATATTTTGGTTCCCTCTTCCTCTATAACAGCATCATATTTGCAGCGTTCCAATCGTCCAGGACTTTATTTTGTTTGAGGCTATTTTTTCTGATGATGATATCAGTCAATGGTGATGTTATCTGGTCTAGATGTCTTTCGTTTATTGTTTTTTTGTTTGTTTTTTTGATGGCACACTTCAACTCCCATAGAGTAACTTCTAGGGAGTCTTGAAACTGGTTATCCATGACCTTGTTCATTGTTCTATGTCCCTTGTTTGTAGGAACAAGTGGGGTTTTTTTGGGGGGGGGATATAGCTGTTTGACACCTTCAATAATACGGTTCTTGTCTGTTGATATGTCTCCACTTTCTTCGAGCACATTAGTTATTTGCATTTTTCCTATACTGAAGGTGTTTTTGAAAAATTAATTAATCTTTAAATCGAAGCTTAAAAATTAGGGCATAAACAGTAGTTTTAACCCTAAATTGACACATGGAAATACCATAGGTCAGCTTCACCTGTCCTATGTTAATCCTGGTGTCAAATTACCCCCATGGATAAATTTGCAGCCATTCTGAAAAGTATACGACGCATACATGCAAGCAAACACGATAATAAACATTCGCTGTCTTTATAGGAATAGATATAGATAATGTGAGTGTTTACGTCTTGATATATTCATCCTTGTTTTCTAGTTCTTATCTAATTACCTCTAAACTACCTTTGAGTGGACAGCATCTACTTCTTCTCCCTCTCTCTCTCTCTCTCTCTCTCTCTCACACACACACACATATATACACACACGCACAGGCATTCATTGTCTCTCACTCAGATCACTTGAGAGAAATAAAATGAATAGAATCCCAGAATAAACTTTACGTAAACTTTAAATAATGATGCCCTCCTCCTGAAACATCTGTCATTATTCGCTTTCTTTCTTTCTAAAGTGCGTTTGCAATACTGGACGAAATAATAGACGCAAATATAATTGAGTTCCAGTAAATAGCTCGATTTTTCTCTTCATGGCAATCAACCAAAAGTCTATTCCTCTAAAGATGGTGGTTCCAAACATTATATTTATCATCATTTTTGTTTAACCTAATAAGCAAACCGTGATTATCATCCGTTCGTGTATATGCTTGCGTTCGTGAAAAGCGTTCTTAAATGCAAGATGACATTAAAGGAACCTGACGAATATGCAACTTCAAACACCTTGTATTAAATATGACCAGCCTAAGAATTTTTCGTATTGCCAAATTGTAAACGGTTTATCGGAAATCAAAATTCCGCTTGTAGATTATTAATGACGAATGCCAAATATTTACTTGAAGCATTCTACTTAAGTTTGAATCAGGTGGAAACTGCTGAATACGTTCTACTTTTTAGAGAGTCCATTTATTATCTAAATTATGATATTCGGAGAACCGATCCAAATTAATGACGAAGAAAATTGTTCTTGTTACAGATCAAGAATAAATATAGATATAACTTTTAGAGATTTTTCACACACCTGCAAGCCGTACGCACATATACACGTACGTATTATGATTAATCGAGAAAGCTTTACGGATCTAAACATTGAATATATTTCAAATTTATGCCATTTCAGTCCATTATTTCCATATACCTATTAATGCAATTTATGTAAGCTTTTCAACTGATGTTTTGTTTAACAAATTACAGATTTTATGGTAGTATGTGTGAATGTTCCTTGTTGGGATCCTCAGTTGTTTACCATGGAACTGTTTCGGGGATTCAAAAACAAAACAGTATATATATGTGTGTGCGTGTGTGTGTGTATGCGGTGCTGGTCAAAAAAAGAGAACAATTTGTTCAAACAGCTTTTTCCCATGCCCACTTTCAATAAAATCTTTTCCAGACATGAAGTTTATATCACAGCTATAATGTCTAAAAGCGTTAAGATCATCTAGCATTTACGATTACAATTAAGAACGACATTAGGTGATTCGTTTTCTCTCTCTCTCTCTCTCTCTCTCTCTCTATATATATATATATATATATATATATATATATATATATATATATATATATATGTGCGTGTGTGTAAGGTTTATGTATCTAAAAACGTTCGTAGCCCCAAAATAAGTATTCTCAACATCATTCAGCCCTTGTCAAACACTTAATTTCATGGTGAATACTACTCACACTGGTTGTAAATTATGCAGTGAAATTTTAGATCAATATCCAGCTAATGACTATGTGTCTGACTGGGGACTTATTGCTACATCCTCGTGATTATGTATAAACACACACACACACACACACACATATATATATATATATATATATATATATATATATATATATATATACATATATATATATATATGTGTGTGTGTGTGTCTGTGTCTGTGTCTCTGTTTTCCCCAAGATTACATTAGTTTGTCACAGAGTCACAAATATGGGACAGCCAGTCGAGGATCGAACTCCATACTTTCGTAACGTCATGCAAGACCAGTTAGCCAATGACCATTCCATAACAAGGCACCCACACATTCGATCTTTGTTATTGCGACCAAGCCGTTGACTAAGTCGATTTTGTTAAATCTACTGGTCGCAAAACCCCTCCCCCATATCTCAGAAACTATCAAAGATAGGATCATGCTGTCCGATAACATATATTTCCAAGATTCATCTCGATTTAAAAATTAAAAAAAAAAACAATTTGGAACAACCAGGTAAGTTGGCCACGCTTCTTGTAGCTTCCTAGCTCGAAAACTAATGTAATTAAAACATGGAGTTTTCCCTGATCGATAGCGCACTATTTCAGTATTTATTATGTATGCGATGCTGTGTTTCTTTCAGTATTTTGGGAACTATGGTTGTTTACTAGGAGCATGTTATCTTTGAAAATCTTTGCTTGTACGGATGTACAATACACTAGACAGACACAGACTACAAACGAATTTATTATACATTCATATAAGCATGGATTACTTATTATTTTTTTTTGTGCATGGGAGTAAAATACGGTCAGTAAACACAACATACAAACAACGTTATTATACACTAGTATAAGCTAGCATTTTAATGTACCTCGGGAACAGATAGATATTTTCTGAATATGTTTTTGATGAACAAAAGAACGTCAATAAACAATGATAACTGGCACGTGATTACTACGAAGTGAGGGAGCCGAGCTATATACCAAATATTTAGTCTTCCGCGCTTACAAGCTCGGGAACAGATAAAGATTTGTTTTAATCTCTGCCAATAGAGATAGAAAAGATATAAGAATTCACTCGTGTGTTTTTGTTTGTCCACAAAATATCTCTAGGAGCACTGAATCAATTTCAATGTAATTTTGTGCAAGGCTGAACAATGGGCTACCAAAGAAGAGACAAAGTTTGGGACCTGATCTAGAGTTATTTTCTCCCTTAAACCTAGCTATGTATCCATGTCGTACAAATTCAGAAAATTTTCTGAATGAATTTGAAATTTTCTGACTTTAAGAAACTAAACTAAAGTCTACCTACCGTATCAGAAGCGTTTATCGGTCACTTTAACACAAACTTAGTTTATGACAATGAAGAGATTTTAAAAGTATCACTAAACACATCATTTTATAGATTAGAGTATAAGTATTGGGTGTAAACACTTCGGGGGTAAATGACCTCATTTTTTTATGTGGCTGAAATTCATCATCATCATAAGTCTTTCAACGTCCGTCGTTGGACATAGACCTTCCCCAGGATTTGCCACACTCCTCTATCGTGGGCGTCGCAGGGCCAGTTCTTTCTGAATGTGTCTAGCTCGTCTCTCCATCTAATACTCTGCCAGCCTCGGTTCCGCATGTGATCACTGGGGATCCATGTCGTGAGTTGCAATGACCATCGGTTGTCCACCATTCTTGAAACATGGCCAGCCCACTGCCATTTGAGATTTTCATTGGATTCTATTATATCCCTGACTCCTGTCTTCTTCCACAAGTACTGTCTTGTGGTTTGTTCATGTGCACGTTACATTATTCTCAATTTGTGAATCTCTCTCTGGATTAGTTTCCATGTTTCAGCTCCAAAAATCACTATGGGGAAGATGCATTGGTTGTGCACCCTTCTTTTTAGGAATAATGGGATCTACTTGTTTTTGGAGGTTGAGTTTGCTCTGCCAAAGGCTTGCCATCCTAGTGTGATTCTTTGCTTGATTTCTTCTTTTGTGGGTCTCATGGAGATTCATTATCCTAGGTAGACGTAGTGATCTACTTTCTCCAGTTTTGTGTCCTCGATTTTGATCTTTGTGTTTTTATCTTTTTATCACATGATCTTCGTCTTGCTGAAGTTCATGTGTAGGCGGACTTTTTGCTTTCATCATTTACTTCATCTATCATTAGTTGGAGGTCGTGAAGGTTCTCTGCAAAAAGGGCAATGTCGTCTGCAAATCTGAGGTCGCTCATATACCCACCGTCTAATCTAATTCCTTTACTCCCCGAGGCTAGTCTTCTGAAGATCATCTCGAGGCAGGCAGTGAAGAGTTTGGCTGAGTTGGTATCACATTGTCTCACCCCTTTCTTGACCTGAAAGGGCTCCGAGTCTTTTTTTCAGCCAAATAAAGGAGCTGCTGTGATTGTATATATGTTTCAGCACTTCGATATATATTGGATCTACACCTTGTCAAGTGTTGACCTCCATGACCTTAGGGATTTCCACTGAGTCAAAGGTCTTTTTAGAGTCGATAAATGCAACGGCGAGTGATAGTTTATATTCTGCTGCTTTTTCTTTCAGCTAATTCATCGAATACAGGTGGTCCATGGTCGAGTAGCTTCTTCTAAAACAAGGTTTCTCTTGTGATTGATTTTCATCAAGTGTCTTTGTGATTCGGTTGCTGATGATTTTTGTGAAAAGTTGGTATACGCAGTTGAGTAGGATTATAGGCCTGTAGTTGTTGAAGTCTTTCGGGTTTCCTTTTTTTATATGAAAGCATTATGATCACAGTGTTCCAATCATCTGGAACTTTACTCTGTTTTTGACACAAGTTGAGAAGGACAGCAAGTTTCCTAGTGATGATCTTACCTGTTTTTCGGAGTAGGTCGATGGTGACGTTGTCCGATCCCGGGGTGGGGGGTCCCTTTCTTTGTCTGTTTGATGGCTTGTTCCACCTCCCATGGGGTTACCTCTCGGGAGTCCACAAGTTTATTGCTCGCATCTTGCGTATCCTGTTCATTGTTTTGTAGTCCTTATAACTCTTTAAATGAGGGGTCGTAATTTCAGCCAGTCAATTCCATAATATCGACCTTTCAGAGTTTTGATAGTTGAAACATTTAAAAGGAAAAAGTTATTCATGCAACCATTTGAAGGATATAATTTAACAGGTGTATTATGATGCTTATGTTCGCAACAATTTATTTTGATCGCTTGCCCAGTGTCACTCATCTCTACTCTTTACACAGTATAATTTCCCCTCTTTAAAGGTAAGTGTTGCAGTATTGTAAATTGGAACTTCAAGAATTCAATTCGTCGGCTTAAAGTAGTGCCCATTTACTTTGTTTATGTTGATATTCTTTCTTGGGAGCTTTTACTCAAATTCATATATTCATCATTTAAAGAATATATAGAGTGTCGATATTAGGGCTACCATATATATATATATATATATATATATATATATATATATATATGTATGTATATATATGTATATATATATATATATATATATATATATATATATATGTATGTATATATATGTATATATATATGTATATATATATATATATATATATGTATATATATATGTATATATATGTATATATATATATATATATATGTATATATATATATATATGTATATATATATATATATATATATGTATATATATATATATATATATATATATATATATATATATATGTGTGTGTGTGTGTACAGCATATGTGGTACAAATCAGGCTAGCAGTATAACATAATATAATAATATATCAATAATATAAAGCCGCTTCTGAAATGTAATGGATTTATTTCATAGAGTGCTCGATACATACACCATTTCACTCATGAAGTTAAGTTGTTTTAGAGTAGAGCTGGAAATGGATAGCAGATCGTGGATTTGCTACACAAACTAGCTGGATGAGGTCCAAAGAGGGCAGAAACATGTGCTAGTTTGTGTAGCGAATCCACAGAAAGCAATTTTATGAATTGGGGTACAAGCAACAAAGAAAAAATATCAACACAAGTGCAGTATATGGTTAGTAGTTCAAGACAGTACATTCAATTCCCTGAAGTTACTCTTTGTAGTGCTGCAATCCTAGCCCTTAAAGAGATGAACTGTTCAACAAGAATCTAAGCTAGCGACCACTGTTTATCATTGAGAACACAGAAATCCGATTATTCCCACTGCATAAGACCCCTCGACTGGCATCTTGAATGAATTAATCCTATTTCTATTTTTCAAGCCCTCAGACTCCAAAACTTTAGGTGGTCGGTATTAGGCGTAGCCGAATCTGCTTATTAATTTTTTTCCTTGCCTTCCAGTAGATATATACGTATTCACTATCACTGCCAATAAAGTTAGAAGAATTATATATGTTCACTCGTGTCTTTTGGAGCAGATCCAGCAATATTTTCCTCGCCGAAATTGTAGCTATATATACACACAACGCAAATACTGCAAAGGTTCTAAATTTTTTTCCGTCTTTAGAATTGGAATATAGCGAGCGTATTTCACTATGACTGTTAACTGTGTATAGAGGTTATATCGCCAACTCTGTGACTGTGATAACCGTGTATCGAATCCTTCTATTGTATCAAAAACTCAGCAAGGCAAGATATAAATATTTGTGCTTTTATATTATTCAGTATATGAAGATACAGAATACACTTGCTCTTTCTCAACAGTAGAGATTGCAACATTGAAATTGACGACTTGTTTGTCCTGTTAGATAGACAATAGGCTTTTTTTGCTAAAATTTGAAAACAAAGGCGTTTCCAAGATAAATTTGAGATGGCAATTATATATCAAAACGTTATAAACTAATTCACTACGTATACCTATTATACTGAAGTGGTATAAACTATTTTGACTATTCAAAATTCTATTTTTGAATATTAAAACACACACATACATAGTAAAGAAATTGGTGAGCTAAGTTCAGAACAAATAAAAGCAGAAAGCTAGGCTATTCGAAAATGTTATTAAAATCAACAACAAAGGATATAAGTTAGTTTTAGGGTTTCTGGTTAGGGTTAGGTCTTGGGTTAATGCTACGTTTGGGGATCAGATTATATAAGTAATTTTGGTAACAAATGGAAGCTGAAAAATGGTAGTTTTGCCCTTGAAATAATAATTTGCGACGTCCATACAAAATTTGTGTGTTTAAGCCGCTTCAGTACATAAAAAACTTCTGTGAGCAGCATTTAAACAGCAGCAGGTCTAGGACAGCTAACGATGTACTGTGTAATATTCTAGCTGTTATTATCAAAACCTGAGTATTTGAAGTATCAGTTGTTACAAAAACCCTGATCGTGAAAAAGTCTCCAGTGCTGTTATTGTTTTTGTGATGGTATCTGTTTGATGGTAGAAATAGTGACTGAGTGGTGTTCTTATCCTGGGCTGTACAACTGTGATAGTGACGATGATAACTCCTGTACCGATGCTGTGATGGCGTCGAAGACTATGGATGCGATTATAGGGGTTATAATGCCGTATTTGTGGTGGTAGTGTTGTGATGATGAAGGAATCAATCATCATTATCTACTGCTACAACAGCAGCCTTGCGCGTCTAATTGTTGGATATAGACCTTGCTTAAGATTTGCTAGACCTCTCTATTATGAATATCATGAGGTCAATGCTATCTGGATATTTTTCTTTTGCGTATCTGGGGATCCACGTTGTGAGCTGCGATGTCCAGTGATTGTCTGATATTCTTGCAGCACGGTGAATATCAATTAAGAGATCGATGAATTTTTCGGGCACGACACTTTCGGGTCGAGAGTTTTGATGTCCCGAAGCAATCCATCACTCATACAGGATCGGCTTCTTTAAAAGTAGTGAAAGGTAAACTAAAGATAAATAAAGTAATAAATTGATAAATAAAAAGAAGAGCAATTGCCTGAGGATGAAAGCATAGAGTAAGATAAAGTTCTGTTGCTTTTTAAGTGGTAAGTTTTGTGTGGAGCCGAGTCGGTGGCGTGCTGAGAGACTGGATTCTCTTGCTAAGATATTGATGGTGATTTATTTCACGTGAGATGGATCGCGTTCGTCGATAACCTTCTGTAACTTCTACGACAAACAAAGAAATATGTGGACGAAAGTTGCCAAGAGTGGATGTAATTTTTCTTCGCTGAAGAAAAATTCGAGCACGATTTAAAATTAATGATCGCAGCTCTCTCTTTATTCTCTCTGACAACCAGGAATCCCTTATTTCAAGACACTTTTGTTGCTTGGGAGAGAAAGCGTCGTTGTTGGCGGAGAAAAGTTGATTATTCATCTCGTGTGTGCTGTGTGTGTGTAACCACGAGATGTCGTTTTCACAGGGTGGTCCAACCTCACCCCGAGTGACCAGCTTATAGGGTTTCTCTCATTAGGTTCTCGGTCGTCTAAACATAAACAGCCCAATTGAGCTTTTTTAATTAGTCGACGGCGTTCCTCATGTCTTCTCGCCGGCCACACAGAGGGCCTGAATGTATAAAAAAAAAAAGAAAGTTCCAATGTCGTATCGTGTATCTTTTATCCTTTTTTTTCTTTTATCAAACTTCAGTCCAAGTTGGAGGTGACTTTGCTTTTCCCCGTAACAACAACGACAACCCTCACCTAGTTCAGTTGAGTAAATTGTTCACAAACAGATGAATAAATTCTCCTTATTGTGTTTGAAATTATAACCAAGTGACTTGCAGGCAGCTCCTCCAACTGTGCCGAACTTACAAATCTTATATATATATGTATATACATATATATATATATATATATATATATATATATATAAGAATTCATTTATCATATATACAATGCAAAATATTCAATCATCATCTTCCGTCGGAAGAGAAGTAAGAAGCAAATTTGACCCTGCTCCAGTCAGGCTTGTTACCTAATAATCTCCCCCATCTTTCTTCACATCTTTTTATCTTAGTATTTTTCTTAGTTCTAAAGGATGTTAATTAATGTTTTCTCTACTTTACCTGCTAAGCACCAAACGAAGTTAATTAATTTTCTGCCATTTTCTTTTTCAAGTTCGCACCTTGTCTTCACTCTATCCTACACACGCCGCTGTGAGTAAAATCTTCTTCCAAGCGATGCTTTTCAGTATTCTTAGGAATCCACATTATTCTGTACTTGGCATACACAGCTCAATGAAGAAATCATTTGCGCTGGATATGATAACACTTCTATATCCCTACTTACCACCAGATGTAGACCCAGCAAAAAGGTTTATCACACCAGTCGGCAGGTGATTTGTAGTAGTCAGTTCGTTGGTAGAATTTGAGACGTCGATTAATGAGTTTTTAGGTAAATCATCCTAAAAAGAAGGGTGTATAACTAATGCATCCTCCCAATAGTCACTTATGGAGCTAAAACATGGAACCTTACCAAGGGACAGGTCTGCAAATTGAGAACCATGCACGTGCACATGAAAGAATTATGCTGGGCCTCACATGGAGAGACCACAAAACAGCACAGTACCTCTGGGAAAAGACAAGAGTCAGAGACATCATAGAATGCATCAAAAATCACCAAATTGCAGTGGGCTGGTCATGTTGCAAGAATGGCAGACAACCGATGGACATCACGACTCATGACATGGATCTCCCGAGATCATATGTGAAACCGAGGCCAGCGGAGTATTAGATGGAGAGACGAGGTAGACAAATTCAGAAAGTACTGACTCTGTGACGCCCATGATAAAGAAGTATGGCGAATCCTGGGGAAAGGTCTATGTCCAACGATGGACGTTGAAAGATTGATGATGATGATGATGATGATGATGATGATGATGATGATGATGATGATGTAGTAGCCATTTTCATATTTTGTTTCATTTACTTTTGGAAGTAAATATATTTTTGGAATCGTTTTTTCTCTTGCCGAGACTGTTCCCCAATTGACTATGTCTCTTTTTGTGTGTGTGTGTGTGGGGGGTGCAAATTCTATTCTTTATTTATCATCTAACCTTTATCTTCCTTTCTTTCTTCTTTTGTGCTTTCTTTTTAAGCTCTCTTCAGTCATATCCCATATCAGTAATTTCTTTCTAGAATTTTGGTATTTATATGACCTTGACTTATACATTTTTTTTCTCCTTTTTCAGTTTTGACAGTCATGCAAAGGAAAAAGTGTTAAAATGATTAAAAAAAAAGACAAAAAACAACAGACCAAAATGAAGAAAAGTAGTGAACCGGTCTGGTTAATCACTCAATGGAAACTGTCAAATGACAGACATCTTTTGGCACCATACCATGTTGGGTGTGATCAATTAAGAAAATGGAAATGGAAATGATCAATGAATAAGTTTCTTTTTCCAGCTCTTTTAAGATCACTAAAAAATCGTACAACAGAAAAAGGGGGGAGGGGAATGTAACCGACACGAAAAATAAGGCACTGATTTACCATAGAATTATATAGTAAATTGACCCTCGGGTAAATCTTTTCTGAGGGAGTGGGTGGCAAAACAAAGTGTTTTTTTTTGTTTTTGTTTTTTTTTTTTTCGAGACATGATAAGATGTAAATGTCGAATTTTCAGTCCCCTATCCCCACTGGTGCGGCCAGTACGTGTGACACATACTTTGATAGCCTGCCAGCCTGACCACATAAAAACTGAAGAAACCTACGTGGACAGTTTTTGAGAAATTTCTGGATGACAGTTTCTAACAAATTCGTGACTCATAAATTAGCCACTTGATTACAATTATTCGTGTGAATTTTTTTTTTTTTTTGGTCATTACTTTATTTACCATCTAGTCTTTCATATTTTTGCCTGAGGGAAAATATTTGTAATTTGATTTGTATTACCTCAATGCGGCTGAGAAACATCAGAAGAGGCTTATCAGTAATGAGGTTTATCAA
Source organism: Thysanoteuthis rhombus (assembly GCA_963457665.1). Lineage (NCBI taxonomy): Eukaryota > Metazoa > Mollusca > Cephalopoda > Oegopsida > Thysanoteuthidae > Thysanoteuthis > Thysanoteuthis major. The sequence continues at coordinate 55,211,875 of OY735206.1, read as the reverse complement.
GCTTAGTCCAGAATGTTACATGACTAAGTAAAGGATATAGGGGTTGAGAAGAATGCATTGCACCAATCCTACACCTTTGCTGGGCCTATCTACCTTGAATATCAGCATTCAAAATCTCAACTTTTTACAACAGCTCCATCGACTTCTATCGTCATTGGAACCATAGTTACTTAACTGGATCATAATAGTTATATCCGCAGTGGATGCCTCGTGATTGTAGCTTGGGTATGACTAGGCTTTGTTTGATAAAAACCTGCCCCCAGGTATAGGATACATTACAGATGTTCTGTTGATAAAGGGGAAAATTATCAAAGCATTGGCAACATAAAGCAAATTGACTGTTCATTAATTAAGTATTGATTACTTACGAGCATATTTTCAAGTGCTGCCTTTTTTATCATCTTAATAAGTAGATGATTGTATTAATTATTGCTGCAATAAAAACTGCAACTTCAATATCATACTAGGAGCGTGTGGAAAGTGTTCATCCATTTTGAATACTTCGAGAACCAGTTGCGCAGTTTGATGTAACTTACTACTAATCAGATACGCATGCACGGCCACTCTTATGTTGAGCTACTCAGTCTGGAGTGAGTATGTCAGCCCCCTAAAGTCTGTAACCTCTGGCTTTTCCAAAAAATATTTCACACCATGGACGATACTTAGAAAATATAGGATTCTTTGCATTTTTCTGCATATTTAGTGTGTATTTGTGCGCGCGCGTGCGCGTGCGTGTGTGTGTGTGTCGTGTGTATCTGTGTGTATATGTCCCTGTGTACTCATTCCTCTGACTGTGTATGCTCATGTATGGATTATTGTGTGTATCTCCTCTCTCTCTCTCTCTCTCTCTCTCTATATATATATATATATATATATATATATATATATATATATATATATATATATCTGTGATCCTATGTATGTTTGTTTCCATGTATGTGTATACAAGAATCAGCCTCTCTTACAAATTTATTGAATTACTTTTGATGACATACATACAGACTTATAAAGACCAAACACCACTTTTTACGCCCCCTTTCCCAAAACATTTTGCATACCATTTATTTTGTTCAGGACCTGAATTTACTGGTTATATCATGAAAATTCGAGGAAAGGTGCATCATACAATCTGAAACCAACCATTAAGCATTAACTCTCTCTATATTTGTGTCATTACCATAAATAACTTCTCATTCTATTGGAAACTCACTCTCTCTCTCTCTCTCTCTCTCTCTCTCTCTCTCTCTCTCTCTCTCTCTCTCTCTCTCTCTCTCTCTCTCTCTCTCTCTCTCTCTCTCTCTCTCTCTCTCTCTCTCTGTGAAATTTCAACTCACATACGAGGTTCTTGGCAAATGTTCGAGCAAATTGACTATTAGGATAATGATACTTCTTCGTTATTCGAGGACCACTCATAAGCAAGTCCCCTGTCTTCGTAGTTAAGCAACAAAAGAAAGATTGAACTTCGTCACTTCTCACTTTATTAACATAAACAACTGATAAGAGTGAATTTGAAATAATGAGATATCGGTGAGCCCCGCATGTGCAAATACAGAAAAACAGATAAAGAATATAAGAAGCCCACGAGCAACGAAGATGCACCAAAAAATATTACTTACCCAAACACTTAGTTTCTGATGTTACCTTCGGAGCACTCCCCTTCCTTGGATATATATATATATATATATATATATATATATATATATATATATATATATATATATATATATATATAGCGATCTCTCAAAGGATAACTGTCCTATTTTTGTGCAACATGTTGTATTCTAGTAGGTAATGCACTTTTGTAGGAGATTAGACTTGGATAAATGGAGTTGACGAGAACAAGCTTCAAATACTGATTTGCAGTCGTTAATGTCGTTCAAGTGCAAAACATTATATTTTTCCTTTACTGCAATAGGAAACTGGTCACAGATAGAAATATACTCTGATAGCCAATTGAATAAATTCCGATCTGGTTAGTCACCCAATAGAAACTGTCGCGTGACCAACGTATTTTGGCAGCATGCTGTGAGGATGGCGGGGGGATCAGTTAAAAAAATTGAAAGAGTTACTATTCTCATCTTTTGTTAGATGGTGATCACTGGAAAAGTTTGATTTTTCCAAAGATAAAAAAAAAGAAAGAAAGAAAACAAGCGTAAATGCTACCGGTGATGAATTGAATTGCTGACATTCATTGCCGATTGAAACCCCTTACTAGAATAAAACAATAGAGTGGTAAAAAATTGGAAACAATATCTAAAATAAAATTAGGGGTTAATGTTTAATTTTTCTGCCCTCTAGCTCCATTGGTCTACATGCGTATTACATACATATGTACGTACATACGTACATACATAGCCAGCCTGACTAACTCGAAATCTGAAAAAACTTATGTTGATGTTGTCAGTTTTGGAAAACGGTTTCTGATAATTGCTCTGTTATCAAAGATGTGACTACGCCAGAAATTCAATCAGATGCTCACAAAGTCTGTTTTGGTAAATCTCACAGGAAAACATGGATAAAATGAGAGTATGAATAATAATAGCCAAAATTAAGCATAGTTAACAATGGCCCGTACAATAATTGCTCTGTTATCAAAGATGTGACTACGCCAGAAATTCAATCAGATGCTCACAAAGTCTGTTTTGGTAAATCTCACAGGAAAACATGGATAAAATGAGAGTATGAATAATAATAGCCAAAATTAAGCATAGTTAACAATGGCCCGTACAATAAAAATCCAATTCTATGATCCCAAATGGTCAATAAGCTTTAGATTAATCGAAATATTCAGTAAATCAGTGATTTTCTTGGTTTAAGTTCTCCGGACAACGGACTTGGAGGAGAAGAAAAAAAATCAATCATCATTCACTGGTTTCTATTTTTTTATGAATATCGTTGAATAACCGAATCGTGACGTAAAGTAATAAATTATATTCAGGTGACTGAATATCTGGATGTTTACTACATTTTCGGATCGTTGGTCAACTGCCAGAACTTCCCCGTTTACTGCGCTCAACAGAAAACATAGCGCAGCATGATTTTTCTTCCTGAATAGTGAGTGTTAATTTGTAATTCCTCAAGTGTAAAAGGTACAGAAAATGGATATTATTCCCTTCAAACTTTACTTTCATGACCAGGACAGTAATATTCTGAAATTCATCCATGTCCCATTGCAAAACAGGTGAATTTGCATATTTTTATTCACCTTCTTCTCCGAAAAAAAAACACAACATATGAATCCAGATTAACATGTATTTACATTGATGCCAAACAAAAGAGATTGCCTTTGGCTTAGAAGTGAGTAGTTATCCGAAATGTACAACTGAGCTGTAATTGACTTTCACGAATCAGACCCCAAAATGTAATCTTCCATCTTGTTTTCACAATATATTCATTGGTAGAGGGGATCTAAGTCAATTACATCCTGGTGGAGGCGATCATCTTGCTCATCCAAATATGCTCCTATATTCTCCTTGAATTTTTTCAATACTGATGTCAAGGATTCGGACTTTGACGGAAAGTATGCATCCCATTTTACCGTAGTTCCTTATAATAGTTTCAACCAGCCCCAATTAGTTGATCACCGATTCTTAATTGGTCATATTTGTTTTTTGAAATGCCTACCTGTCTGTTCTGTGATATTACAACTTCCATGGTCCGGGGAGTTTATGGATCTACCACAGGAGTCCTTCACTTCGGTTCCAAACTACAGTTTCAACTAAAATTTAGTGGTTTATGGATTGCCTCGTTAAAACGAATGTATAGAAACCAAACTATGGTGGGGAACCGAACCAAATAACTTTGATAAATTTGATATCTTTTGGAGTTTATTTCAACTCAAAATTAGACATGTATTTATCATTTTTTTTTCGGAGACTTAAGAATTTCTTTTAATACAACCAATCAAAAAGAATAAGTAAAAACTAATCATTTTCATCTTTCATGATATAATTCGTATCATATATTATATGAGAAATAAACTGGTCTATTTTCCACACTATTGAGGAAAAAGTGTTTTTGCAGCATTTTCTGTGGTCCGGTACCAAATTAGCCGGATTATAGAGACACTGTATTTCTATTCAGCTTTTTCCCTTCCATCTCTGTCTCTGCGTAGGAGGCATTTAACATTCTAATGAGTATCGTCTATTTTGGCTTTGATGTAGTCCATTCTTATAATTTTGTTTTGAACAGCTATTTCTAATACTTCCGCATTTCTCTTTGAGAGCTCTGTATTCAACTTTGCTCAGGGGCATTTCTTCTGAATATATTCATGTTTGAATCATGAAAACGCCGTGGATTCATTTTCTTTCACATTTGGGATTTTCTGGTATAAAATTTGTTCTTTTCATGGTTTGGTTGCCGTTTCTCTGGTGAGATTCCAAGTGTGCTAGTTATAATGGACACAACTGTAAGTTTTCATGATTCACAGTTTTTACAGAACGAGGAAGAGTCGAAGCAGAGAGTAAAAAAAACAAAAAAAAAAAAAACAGCGTCTGAAAAGAAGAAGAAAGAGAGGGAGTGAAGAAGACAAAATTTGAAGAAAACAAAGATAGAATAAATGTACCGAAAGTGAAAATGAAGATACTGGGTTTTACGCTACCGCTCGAAAACTGACAGCGAAAGTTCGTACTACATTCAGGTTGCAGGTGTTGTTAACTACCCCAAAGTTTTGAGTATAACATTATATATATGTGTGTGTGTGTGTGTGTGTGTGTGAGAGACAGAGAGAGACAGAGAGTGTGTGTATGTGTGTATACCTTGTGTACATGCACCAATTCATGAACACATTTTCACTACGTACATAGTCAGCACATATACGATAGTGGTAAAAAGAGTTTAAACATCTGCACTTTTTCTGTTAAAAAAAGTCTTACAGTGCACTGATTAATAAACCTATTCAATTAATGATGCTATAATTTTTAAAGTTAATTCGTTTTTGAACGTACATTCATATAATGAACACTGTTTTTTTTCTATTTCCCTGTTCGTGACGATTAGCTCTTCCACTTAGATGTAATCATTTTGCTGGTGAAAATATTCCCTACCGACTCTTTGAAGTAAGGGAATCTTCTACTGAAACCATTCATTCGGTATTTATTTTTAAAATCATTTCGTTGAAATTCAAATACGTCGGTGAATATTTTCCCAGGAATCAACTAATTTGATGCTACAAAATACGTTATATGTCAACAGAATATTATTTGATTTGCTGCAGTCAAAACTGTAAGACAATTTCATTATTAACTCTGTTTACTCGTATTTTCTTTCGATTTAATTTTTAGCTGCCTCTTATCGCAAATTTTTCACAGGCCATTAATGTACTGAAGTGGGAAAACAGCGAGGATTGGGATTAAAGGATAAGCTCTCGGTGAGACTCTCATCTGCCCCCACCCCTTGCCTCATGGAAGCCTGGTTAAGAAAACCAGACATTCCTCCTGCCTTAGCTACCATTTGTCATGGTTTTATCTAATAAGAAATAACTTGGGAAACCTTGCTGCTGCTTGAAATTTCGTTTTATATTAATTATACAAAATGAACTAAAACGTAATTTATTGGTGAGTAAGATATTTTCTTGCTTTACTGTTTCCAGACAAGAAGTGATTGAAAAATCCAAAAGACGCCTATAAGTGTCCAGAGAGATCGCATTCTACACTTTCTGTATTTTCAGACATAAATCGTCCTCGTGTTTAGGGTTTTAGTTATTTTTTAATTCAGTTTTAACCACATGTCATGAATTGTCAGTTACATTCAGGTCAGTGGAGAGTAGGATGGTTTGTCCATAAACAGATGCCACTTCTGGAACAAGATTTTCAATTGCCTTTGTGTTCCGACAGGCTCGATTATTATGTTGGAATATTCTACCAAGAGGCAAATTCTACGCAACAGGCTGAAGCAAATAGTTTGCTAACTTCATAATTTCCGGAGCCGTTCACGATTTTTTTAATTCTAAGTGTGGGGCGATTTCATCAGCCAAAATTATGATCCCCAACCACCTTTAACAAAGAGAGAAATGAAGTGAGGATTGTAATCTTCTTCCTACCGACCCCAAGCTTGCTGCAAGATTCAATCAAACTGATTTTGAATCTGGTCTTGACACTTCATTTCCGATGTCCGGACCAGACGCTGTTTTGAAAACTCCGACCCTGCGTTTGCAGATCTTCGATTAAATGAATTGCACTCTTTGGGGTCCTGTAGCCCACAGCTGCCTTCAGGCAGTTGCCACGGATATTTTGACATCAGGAAAATAGCCAGACAGCTTTTTTCCGACGATCAGATTCTGATACTTTTGCTTATTCTCCCTCACGTCAGTTTTGCATGGCCAGTTTGATTCCTGCATGGGTTGATGGGTTTCGTATGTCGTAAGATGTTAACACACCTACGTATATAAAGCAAGGCAGCAGCCAATCTTGATAGCTATGTACTACGCAACGGAGTTTTTTTTATAAGCTCACTAAGGCTAGAGTTTTAGTCTTAGTTTAAATGCTCAATTCACTGGTTTGGGAATTTCTGATTGAAGTTTCTGTTAGTTACTAGCTTTACAATTGTTAATTGTTTTTAAATAAATTCACTCTAACATGCGATGAATTCGAAAGACCATAGTTAACCAAAAACTTTTTATGAGTGATCAAGCAGATATAGTTCAGTGAAATTATTATTACCACGCATGTGCGTAGCCTATCGCCTCACTAACTTTGATAGGCACGGGCTAAATGCTTTGTAAAAAAAAAGTTTGTTTTTTTTTCTATTTGAAATGATGCATGCTTTGTTTTTAAATGATTTTGATCCCCACAGTATGCGTACATATATTATAATTTAATCGATGTGAATAGTTTTGTTTTGTTTTGTTTTTTTTCAGATTCGTTATTTATGTTTTTTTACATATTACTTAGACCTTATTAATTCACGTAGATTTTTGCTGTTCCCCCTTTAAACTACCCAATAAAACTATCAGCATAGATCAATGAAGGTTTTTTCTGTTCTGACTGTCTGGCCATGTATATATATATATATATATATATATATATATATATATATATATATATATATATATATATATGTATATATATATATATATATATGTGTGTGTGTGTGTGTGTGTGTGTCACGCATACGGCTGGTGGGCTAAAAATTTCGACATTTACTTATGTCAATAGAAAAAGATTTTTTTGCTGTTTTTATTCTCTTCATCATCATCATCGTCATCATCAGTCTCTCAACGTCCGTCATTGGACATAGTCCTTCCCCGGGATTCGCCACACTTCTCAATCATGGGCGTCACGGAGCCAGTACTTTCTGAACCTGTCTAGCTCGTCTCTCCATCTAATATTCTGCCGGCCTCGGTTGCGCATATGATCTCTGAGGATTCATGTCGTGAGTCGCAATGTCCATCGGTTGCCTGCCATTTTTGCAACATAGCCAGCCCACTAAATCACCTCAAAATAGGTTTTAAAAGGGCGAGTCCAGTTGCAGGTCCATGCGATATTATCCTTTAGCTTGTGTCCGGTAGAATTAACGCTTTGTTTTGGGGTTGTTTTTTTTTTATTCAGACATTTAGTAATCACTGGCCAACGAGAGGTGAGAGAAGTAATTCATTGATCACTTTTTATTTCAATTTGCAATTTATCATCCCGTTGGTCATGTGATGGTTTCTATTGAGTGACTAACCTGGCCTGTCTTCTGTCAGGTTCATTCAGGTGCTTTCCATTTCGTTTCTCCAATTTTTTCAAACTCATAAGAAAGGAATGATATCTGTAGCTTGCACGAATCATCGTCGCCTGTGTGCGAACCGGTACTAGTTATCTCAAAAATTGGATTGATATATTATCCAAAATCATCTGAAAAATAACAGCACAAGATGTCCGTCCAAAATGACAATAGAGACTGCAAAAAGCACCTTTTTAAAGGAATACTAAAAGAAAATAACGTTTTTAGATATGTTCACAAATACAGTTTCTTACTGCACATACTTTCTTTTGTATTGATTTATATCTTTGTATATATGTCAGTTCAGATTAGTCTCTTGGTTTGTTTCATCACATTGTTTCAGTCATGTATCTTCGAGCCTCCCTCAGGCGTTTGTTTCTGTTCTGGATTGTGGGATTTTCCCTCTTGGGAGCCATGCACCGCTTCTCTCACAAACGACACATCGGATAATAGCGTTATTTGGATTATCTTTCCCCTGACCCGTGAACTAAACCTTTTTTTTAGGGGGGAAACAAACCAAAGAGCATAGAGACACAACAAGCATCAGATTGAAGTGTTGGAGTAAGCGAGTGACTCACAGAACAATACTTGATATTTCAAGAACACAAGAAGGTACACGGATAAAACGTTATGATAGAACAAAGACAAGAAGATTAGTTCCAACTGACCTATACACGAAACCTCCGATTAACATTGTTGGGGTGAGAGCGTTTAGGACAACGAACACACCAAAAAAGAATGATATCTGTAGCTTGCATAAACGAATCATCGTTGCCTGTGTGTGTACCAATACTACTTATCTGAAAAAAATAAGATAGATCTTTTATCCAAAAGTTTTATCCTATAGTTCGACGCCAAAGTTCGAATCGGGAAGTAATTTGAGGCTAATTCAAAATTCTTTAAAAGTTACAAAATAGATGTTCAATTTTATTGAACTTCAAAACGTTTTCTATAATAAAAACAGCGATAGGCGAATTACGATAATTTTTTTAAATAAACGAAAGATCAACTGGTATTTCAATGAAGATTTTCAGTGCCTATTCATTTGTGAATGTATCTCTTTATATTTTGCAAGAAAACTTTGTAAGAGAGATGCTCAAGTAAATCACTCAATAAAATATCATCTGAACACTGCACCACGAATTTTTATAAAATCTATTGATAAATGAAATCAGTTTAGATTTTATTCAAAACTTCAACAGGAGCTTTAGCAAATGTGCTCTGAATTGGAAAATATGAAAATTAATTGAATTAATTTTTCTTCCTATTCGTTACTGATATACATGACTACTGTCTTAAAATCATTTTTAATTCTTTCAAAATTTGAAAATTCAGAACTAATTAAATTATTCCAATGGATTTTCAATTCAATTAACGCAAACCTTTCGAGGATAAATTTACTGTGCGGATCAATTATTAAAAGAGCTCGTCTGTGAAATTCAAACAAAATATCTTCATTGAATCGAAAGTGTTCTTGACCGTTTTCTACACCGGTGGAAGATCGGCACTGGTGAGGTGTCTATGGGTGTTGGATTTACTTTTGAATAATGTCTTCATGTTGTATGAGTCGGTCGCAGATCTTCTGAATCCTTTTCAGCACCTTTGACGTAAGACAGAATAATCATGGCGTATTTTATTCTATTGTCTTCCACTCGCGTATCAGTGCTTAGTGGAAGCTGTTGTCGGATAAAAGCGTTAGCTAAGTTTATATAGTTACTTAGTGGTTGTGAGATCAGTTTCCAGGTCATGCAGTATAAGGCATACTCATTGGTACTGTAGCAAAAGCAAAAGAGGCATAAGTACAAATTGGCTGGAAGATTAAATCATAGAATATATATATCTTTTTATGGACAGCAAAATGAGAATAATCAACCTGTTGCAAATTCGACACAACAAACGATCATGGAACTAGGACAAGAAATTCTCCCAGAAGCAGCGTATCCACCATACCTGTTACATTCAAACTATCACTTGCTTCGCTTCTTGTATCGTCAGCGGATCCAACAATTGGAATGTGTAGAAAAAGTTCCTCGATGAATTCACCCAATAAAAGCCAATATCGTTCTTTCATGATGTGAAAAAAACGATTCAGGTTGAAGGTGGCTTTTGCATCAACCAAATATTTATGGCCAATATCCGCTCACTACTGATATCTTCAGTTGGCGGAAAGCTGTGTACCCCTCACGTAAACATGCTGCCTATTGTTTATTAAAAAAAAAAAGAAGATAAATTAACATGTGTTGCAGATCAGCGTAAGCGTTACAAGGTCAGTGAAAAATATATGCTAATCTCATAGAATATTCAGACTGCACCGAAATCTCTAAAAGAGTTGCCTCCTACCAAACGTGCTCCAAGTTATCTAATTACACAGTAAAAAAAATAAAATATACATATATATATATATATATATATATATATATTTCAGCAATGATATTTATTGTGTTACATCATACCAAAAGTCGGTCATACACGTGTTTCCATTATTTAGAAATCATACATCTGCGTAAACCAGAGACAAAAGGCACTGAGATTATTTCATAGTACAGAGGTTTTTGACCGCGTTATCTGAGAGTAGGCCGAGTGTCCTATATATTCATACTATCATAATTGTAATTAAGAAGTCCTACTTACAGGGTTACGTATAGATTTGTGTGTTAGGTCATTTGAATTCGCAATATATATCATCATCAATTGTTATGTCCTTTGCTGAACAAAGGCCTTTCCCGTCTCTGTCAATGGTGCCCACGGTTTTGCTAATCTATGACAAGTCTCAACAGAAAACCTTTCGGTCGCACCTCATCATCTTGAGTCTGTTATTTTACAACTGAGTTTAGTGTCCCATAGGCACCAATCGGTTAGTCTTTTGCTCCATTTGGTGTCGTCTCTTCTTGCTAAGTGTCCAGCCTTCCTCCGTTTCCGTTGGTCAATTATTCATTTAATCCATGTTGATCTTTTAACTCTGAGAGTTATCCTCTATATTGCCCTTTCCATGGCTCTCAGTGCGATTCTAAGTTTGTTTTGAGTAAGTTTTGTTAATTTTCATGTTTCTCATTCGTACTCCATAGTTTGTATTATATATATATATATATATATATATATATATATATATACATATATATATATATGTGTGTGTGTGTGTATGTGTGTGCATGTGTGTGTGTGTGTGTGCGTATATATATTGTGAGGCAATATATATATATACATATATATATATGTGTGTGTGTGTGCGAGAGAGAAAAAAAGAGAGACAGAGAGAGAACATAAATAAGTTCGTAGCCTAGAGATAAAAAAACAATCACTTTACACAACGAACATTTATTTTTCAACATAATTCCATTCCTTATCATTGTACTCTGTTCAGTTATGAATGTTAATCACATAAATCGAACATACTGAAGCGAACATCTCAGATCAAAACTCAGATAATAACAACGTGTCAGGCTGTGGACTACAGAGGTGCCTCATTTGTACATTACTTTCTTACTCACTGAGTAGAAATGCAACAAAGTGTTGTTTTTGTTTTGTTTTTGTTTTTTTTGTTTTGTTTTTTGTTTTTTGTAGTGGATCACCCATAGATTTTCACGTGATCCAAGAATAGTGCACTGGGTTTGCCTTCAGCTCCAGGTAGCATTGCTCGCTTCCAGTTGGGAGAAATAAGCCTTTTTAGTTTTGCTGGTCAAAGAAGCACACCGCCGTTTTGAAGAAGATAACTCACAGTTCAAAATGTCCAGCTATAAGCTGTTATCTCCTTGTTTCTTCGCATCGTCTGTCTTTGAAGAAGTCCAGAAAATGGACGATAGGTCAAAAAAAATATTTGAATTATTTAAAATAAAACATCTACTTCTTGTGTATATATGTGTATGTACGTATCTCTCTCTCTCTCTCTCTCTATATATATATATATATATATATATATATATATATATATATATATATATATTGTTGACTATCTTCTCCTATTTGCAAAGGTACTACAACAACAAAAAAAATCAACTATGAATTCAGAAAAAATGAACCTGTGATAAGGAACAGCATTTGTAAACAGGAGAACCTACCAGAAAGTTGAAAAAAGTAAAAACAGTTATTTTAGCCTTTGCATTACCGGCGGGTATTGGTCAATGGTAGGTCCACGGTGAGAGCAACACTGTGTTGAAGCAACTACCTTATCGACTGCAGGTTTGATTCCTGCAACAGCCCCATTTTCTTCAGCTGTTTATTCTATTTACGTTGTCCAGGCCATAAAACATTCACTAAGTAATAACGGGAGATCATTTCAAATAAAACCTCCAATATAATATAAGACAACGCAATTTATAATTGGATTTGGATATATGCATATATATATATATATATATATATATATAGAGAGAGAGAGAGAGAGAGAAAGAGTGAGAGACAGCTGTTTCAGTGTATTACATCTCTTCAGTGTGGTTATAGACTTTCCATTATCCCATCCAGTACCACGAGGCAGAATTGAAACCTTCACTTCAGACCAAAAGGCTGATATCCTTCCTCTGGACTACGGAACTGGATGGTCAGTAAATCTGAATTCAAGCGATATATCAATTTACACAGAAATTCCTCATCCACCAGAGACCCCTCAACAAGTTGATAGTATCGAAAAATATACCTGAAAGATGGCGCGATGTCATAGGAAGTCTTTGAATATACTTTGAATATACATTGCTGATTGAATAATTTATACAAAGAAAAGAATTTCAAATACAAATGCTAAAACAATTTCCATCAACCTAATATTCGCAAATATGCATACGAATATACAAGGAAACCGCACTAAACACTAATTCAATCAAAGCGAAATTTAGTTATCACCATTTGGAAAATGTTTTATGCGTGTAATCATTCAGTTGCTGCAGTATGTTACTGAAAATTGATGGAAACGTGTCCCTGACATAGTGAATAATCTTCTATGCTCTTATTTTATTCATTAATTGCTTAACATGAATTCGTCTCCCATGAGTAATAATTGGCACTAATTAATTGCGTGAAATGGGGTAAATGTACATTCTATAATAAATACGTAAAAGAATACAAACATTTACTTATCATTATGCAGAAATTCTGTATTTTGTACTCTCTAGTCATGTATATCTAATACATTTATAGAAGATGAATTATGATATCTATGTTCGTATGTGTATGTGTGTAAATACTAGGCAAAATCGATTTTGCACACACATATATATTTCATAATATCTTTTCATTTTGTAAAGATACAAAAAGAAAGAAATAGAGAACAGATTGTATCTGTAGTTGATGTTTAATCATAGTGTCAGTATTCAATACAAAGAATCACAAGCGAAAATAAACCGGTGAATGTTAATATTTCGTGCCTATCGCATTAGCAACCGGTAATGTAAAGCACATTGCCGGTTGCTGATGGTAGATAAAGATATATATTTCATACTGACGCATATACATGTCAACGAAGCCCTCCGCTGTTTCGAAAGATAAAGTACAATTTAAAATTTCACGATATAAGTAGTTGTCTCTTCGTTTCCTTGTGTCATTTTCATTTGAAGAAGTCCAAAAAATGGACAAAACGCCAGGAATAGAAATTTATCCATTAAAACAAAACTTTTAATATAGTCATCCACTTCCCGTATTATCGGATTACCATAATCCATACCAATATTCACTTGAACAAATACGTATACTCATAGACCTACAAGCGTACGCATAATAACACACGCATATGGACACAAACTATGAAAAGCTTACCCTATTCCGGCTCCCCGATGAATCGTTATGATTTGAGATGGTGTTGCTGACATGCAGGTTTGTTGGAGGTAACTAAAGGTCAATTTTGGATCGTAATAGCTATTTACACCCAAATAAATACATTCTTCAATTCTTCAAGGTAAATTGGTATGTTGGGTTCATCTGGATGGGAAAAGATGATGGGATACTTGATACTGACCTCTAAGGTCATCAGAGATGATCAGAAATCTAAATGGGATCCAAGTAGCTTTTTTTCTGACGAAGAAAAGATCTCAAAGGTCTAAAAGAAAGATTGATTTTTTTCAGTCTGTAAATGTTGTGCAACCCTGAAAAAATTCTTTAAAAAAACAAAAAGACTCTCTCTTGCTAGTACCCAGAGGAGAGAAGCATTAATGTTGTATTCAAAGGAACCCTGCCAAACTGAGACACTACATCATTTGTTGTTTTTTTGTTTGTTTGTTTGTTTGCTTTTCTTCTGCTTTTTTTTTCAGAGCATCAGGATATTTTTCCAGGGGAATTTATTTCTTAAATAATGTAAATAATCTTCTTTTTTTTTTTTGTTTTGTGGGGTAAAATGAAACATAGAAAGAACATATTCTTCCCTTTGCTGTTACATTTGCACTCATCTTTCCCGGGGCAACACCAGATATCCTGGCCAAAATATCGTGTATATATGTATGTATATATATATATAAATATATATATATATATATATATATATATATATATATATATATATATATATATATATATATATATATATGTGTGTGTGTGTGTGTGTGTGTGTGTGTGTGTGTGTGTGTGTGTGTATAAGTTTGTGTATGTGTGTGTACGCGAGTGTTTGAATTCGTTAACTTTGGAAAGGGAATAATTTAATTTTCAAGCAAATAATTGTGTTAGCGATGGAGTAAAATTATATGAATGTTTTTTGTTCTGTTTTTAATTTCATTTCGCTCCAAATTGGTGAGAATCTTTTTTCGATTCCACTTGTGAGTATATGTGCGTTCACTGAACAATAAGTAAGGTGAGATAAAGAAAAAAACATCAAATTACTAGGGAAAAATAAGACATGATAGTTTTTGGTCGTTTTTTTCTCCTCATATCTTATATATGAGGAGAAAAAAACGAAAGGGAAAAGAGGAAAAGGAAAGAAAAACTGAAAATATTGGAGAAGAGGGAGAAAAGAAGGAACGTGAAGGGACGAGGAGGAATAAAGAGGAGGAAGAAAGAGAAAATGAAGCGAAAGAAAGTTGGAAGATGGAAACGAAACGAGGAAATACGTAGTGATTGAAGTGTTATGAAGAAAGAAAGAAAGAAAGAAAGGAGAACTAAAATAAGGAAGAAACAAAGAAAGGAAAACTTGAAAAAGGGAGAAGAAAGGAAAACTAAAACAAGATAGAAAGAAAGGAAAACTTAAAAAAAGGAGAAGAAACTAAATTAAGAAAGAAAGAATAGAAAACTAAAATAAAGAAGAAAGAAAAGAAACCCAAATAAGCAAGAAAGGAAGGAAAATGGAAAACTAAGAAAGAAATGGAGAGAAAAGGCAGGGAAGAAAAAGAGAAGAAAAAGTAAATACTGAAATAATTGTCAAAAAAAGAAGAAAATGTGGAATAACTTTTCAAGTATGAAACAAACAGCAAGCAGAGGTGAAAGAATTACAAAATGTAAGCAAAGACGAAGGATGGAAAGACGGAAGCAAAAAAAAAACAAGAGAAGGTTTGTGAGAAAAAGAAAGAAGCAAAGAAACACATCAAAGGATTCGTGAAAAGCTGAAGGCGTAAGAGGGAAAATGAAAAGCCTTAAAAGGAATGAATGATAAAATAGAAGTGTTGTAAGCAAGGAAAAATAGTTACTGAAAGAGGTTTTGAAAGAAAGACAGAAAGGTAGTCAGAAAAAAGAGAAGGAAAGTTGTAGATATAGACTGTAGATTTCCCTTTATTATTCCTCTTGAAATGAAACAATGACAATGAAACCTTTGATTTGATGTTTATATCTGTCTGATATCACATGCAGTATATTAGAGGAAGGACAGAGTCCACTGATACCATAGAAGCCATTAGTGAACTCAAAAGGCGCTGGTCAGACAACTGCTGAACACCCCAACTCACAGTATGGATCCCCAGAGATATTGGTCGAAAACGCGACCGACAAAATATAAGGTAGCGTGATGAACTACGTGAGATCAGCCAGTATTGGCCCTGCAATGCCCATAGAAAGGTTGGGTGAATTTTGTGGAATAACTATGTCTAACGCTGCTGCTAATGCTGCTGCTGCTGCTGATGTTGCTGCTGCTACTGATACTGCTGCTGATGATGATGATGATGAGGAGGAGGATATCACATTTCTATTAGCAGTATTTTGTTCAAGAAAGTCAAATTTGAGCGTGTAGCAAGATACATATAAACAGGCTGAGATAGATAGATAGATTGGTGGATGGATAGATAGATAAATAGTAGGTTGGGTTAGATAGGTGAAAGGATAAATAATGGATAGACTGAGACTGAAAGAGCTTGGATAGATAGATAGATAGATAGATAGATGAAGAAACTGAGATAGATACATGCATACACCTATATATATATGTGTGTGTGCGTATGTGTGTGTGTGTGTGTGTGCATGTGTGTGTGTGTATAATCATTATTCTTATCAAGAAATTAAGATATAGTCTCATGAATACACACACACACACACAGACACACACACACACACACACACACATATATATATATATATATATATATATATATATATATATATGTATGTATATATATATATATATATATATTTATTTTTTTTTTATTAATCCTTAATGCGGAGAAAGGAGGGGAAAGCAAGTAATGATTGAAGTCTAGGCTCGGTCCAGAGGTCAAACAATTGGGGCAGTATTCTTCTGTATATCTCTTGAGGAAGGAAGTCTATTTTTTTATATCTTTTTTAAGACTTTCTCAATAAATCCGAGTCGCTAGCAGCTGTTGGTCATGTTTTTCGAGACTGAGAATTCTTGTGGGAAAAGATAAGCCTCGTGTAAAGAAAGTGAGCATTGGGAAAATGGAGTGAAAAAAAGGGAGAAGGCAAGTAGGAGGTGATAAGAAGAAGAAGAAGAAGAAGAAGAAGAAGAAGAAGAAGAAGAAGAAGAAGAAGAAGAAGAAGAAGAAGAAGAAGAAGAAGAAGAAGAGTGGAAAATATAATAACATTGAGTGAACGAATGAGATGCGTGTGTGTGTGTGGAAAGAGATAATTTGACGTACAAAAAGTACGAGTAAAAAGGATGCAGGTACGAAGAAGAAGAGTAAGAGTGACTGGAAGGAATAAATGAAAGAGGAGAAGGGAAAAGTGGGTCTCTGTAGTACACAAGATGATTCAGCAGAACGGGAGAAGTGTGGAGAGCATAGATCGATAATGAGCCAAAAATTTATTTCCCATTTATTCGAGGGAATTTTTTTTTTCAACGATGAAAAAAAAACCTTACACGAAAGGAAGAACAAGAAAGGTAAATAGAAATACTTGTCATTGTAGAAATTATGATTGTAGTAAAATTAATAATAAGAGTGGTAGTTGAAATAGTCGTTCTGATGCACCAGTTTACCGTTGTCAATAGTAATAAGAAAGATGAGAAAAGGAATACAACGTTCATCTTTGGTTTTCTCACATCGTCTCCTAGACTGAGTGTGTAAATTTAACCAGAATTTCTAATCGTTTCAGGCATTTTTTTCTCTGTTTTCTAGAATTGGTCAATCTTTGTTATTCTCTTTACTTCACCTTCTCTCAACCACGCATCCATAGGCACACACGTGCAATTCCCCGCTTCTCTCCCTATCTCACACACACACACACACACACACACACACGCAGATACAAATGCGCTAGCATTCATACATACGCTCCACCAACGCAACTCAAATCCCCAGTTGATTTCGCAGGCTTTTCAGGTTCCCATTCTAGTCAGATTATCTGGATAATTCAGTCAACACAACAGATGAAGATAATCCTCCTGCAAGAGCAAGACACAACATGGAATAACATAGTCAAAAAATATTCCCTGCAATCTAATCGGCTAAAAAAAAAACTAAAAGTATCCTCTCTGCCATTCATTACCATGGGCACCGAAGTGATCAAGGCAACATAATCATTCTTTCAAAATCTGGACAATATTAAAACATAACTCAGAATCATGTTACTATTTTGAAGTCCCTGGACCATTTGAAATCATGTAACTGAATATAATCGGCTAAAAACTAAATTTACCCTCCACCATTTGTTACCATGGGCACCAGAGTGGTTGGAACGGTATTATCATTCTTTACAAATCCGGGTAATATCAATGTATAGCTTAGTAACAGTCACATATGGCTCACAATTATGTTACCATTTTGAAGCGACTGGACTATATGATATCATGTAACTGATACACGTCTATCAATGAAAGAGATCAATGATTACATTACGCTAATAATGTTTTTGGAAATGAATTAAGTACATAATTACAAAGCCATTACTAAGTCATAGCCTGGCACAAGGCCAGTTAGAAGTAAGCAGTGTTCTCGATAATTCTGTATTCAACTTCGTTTTCAGACCTTGTTATACACCCCTAATGATGTTTTCGGTAATGAATTGAGTACATACATATTAAGCCATTACAAAGTCATAGCCTGGCACAAGGCCAGTTAAAAGTACGCAGCGGTCCAAATAATCCTGTATTTAACTTTGTTTTCGGACTCTATCATAAACTCCTAATAATGTTTTCGGAAATTAATGGAGTACATAATTTCTAAGCCATTACGAAATCATAACCGGGTACAAGGCCAGTTAGAAGTAAGCAGTATTCTCAATAATTCTGTATTCAACTTTATTGGCAGACCCTGTTATAAACTCCCTGAAATGTAAGCAAAACTTTCCTTGTCATTGTTTTGAATGTTTGAGAGATGAAACATTGTCAGGTATTATCAATCTTTGATTACAGTATCTTTCATAATTATTCTACCACAATTAGTTAACACCGCGGATTGGACATAAAGAATAATCCTGGGATGAGTCTGCGTATATGCGTGTGCATGTGCGTTTACGCGTGAAATTAGAAGGATGAACTTATTCCATCCGCCTAACTTGTAGAATAAAAATCTTGTTGCTCTTTAACTGACATAGTTATATTACTGATCAACCGAATGTGCGCCCTGATTGTTATACGTTGTATTGAAAAAACACATACTTATTTAAATAAAATCGCCCACACATGAACATGTATACTCGCTCTGTTGTTATCAGACACCGAAGTTTCGTTGCCGTCTTGGCTTCGACATACCTGACAAAACTCCGATTATCAACGAAGGAGATAGGCTCGAAGATTGGGAAGAGACTGCATTCTCATGGATATGGAACTCCTGTAATGTGACGGAGAACCAACAAAGCTTGGCGGTATCGCGAATTACTACTCGAGTGTCCGGGGTTTGTGATAAAGATGCCCCGGAACACAGCCTGTCTCTACTGTCATCATCTGATGATGGCTTCGTTAGAAGTACATCTGTTGCTTTTGCTGCAGTTAATGTATGAACACACGGGCATAAGCGAAATAACCGACACAGATTTAACTTAATGTCTTTTGATACTCTAAATGATATCAATTTATCATTAATCTTTGTCTCATGTTTTTATCACAAATCTCACGTATTTTTTTTTCTTTAATTTTTTTTTTTTTGAGGGGGGGGGGAATTCATTTTACGAACAGCTCCCAGAAACGTTAATTAACGTTTCTGTTCCATCGTCCTTTAAGCAACATACGACAATGATTACCAAACGTCCGAATTTTGGAAAATTGCAGCTTATCATCATTTTGTCCTCCGTAAACTTCTGAGACTAATACGTAACAAAGTTATTTAGTCTGGTGCTGATCGTTCCAAGTATAACAATACGTTGTCCTGGAAATTCTAATGCAAAAAAACAAACAGTATGACAAGATAGCAGATTGGAGGAGAAGAGAATATAGTTATATGGTACATTTAAAGGATGCCTATTGATTGAGCTTTCGATCAGGCGTTGTTGCAGCAAAAGAGACTCCTAAAGATAAAATTACATGATTACTAATCGCGTCAGAGGCCTTTTCTTCATATCTGAGGTGGAGACGGTGGTTCTACTTGGTGTGACGGGATTAGAATTAGGAAAGGTAAGAGAGAGAGAGAGAGAAAGGATACACACAAAAAATGAAATCGTGAAAAGATGACGGTAAAGGAGAATCGTGTTGTCCGTGCAGGGCGTCGTACATTGAAACAGGCAGAATAATACACGGGATCTATTTTTGATGAAGGAAATTACAAAGTTATGAAGCTTGTATATGTGTTGTTTTTTTTTTTTTGTTTTTTTCTGAGATGAACAAACATATCATATTATGTTGACTCGTACTGAACTTGTACAATCTAGAGAGTTTGTTAAACAATGTTGCTTTCAAATTTGACCTTAACTATGACCTCAGCAATGGTGCTATAAATAAGAATTTACTCCTGGCTTACTGGATCTCTTTGCATTTATTATGTGTAGAGATTTATTGAGACGCCAAATGATCACCGGTATTAGAGCTAAACCTTACTAATCTGAGATACGAACTATCAAAGGAAACAAATTTATGCAACGGCGATGCTAATCATAATGTGGCATTTCTAGCTTTGGATTGCTTGGCAATTTTACTGCCTTAAATATTTAACTAAAACATTTCCTTCCTACTTTTCTGAAACTCGGCTTATCCCTGCTGCTCCGAATTTAACTCTTTTTTATTTTTTACTTTTTTTTTTTTTTTTTTTTTTATGTATGGTCGGCCCATTCTCGTTCATTCTCACTCCTTCCTTCCTCTCTCATGGCTGACACAATCGCCAGCCGCTCGCAACACTTCCGACATATTTTCCTCTTAGCCCCAGCGAACATTTGAGTTATTTGAGTTGCCGGCTACGGGCTAATCAGCGACACCAGATAACTTACCCGGCATTCAGACAATGTCATAATAATTTCACCTCCTCCTCCTCCTCCTCCCTTCATTCTCTTCCCTCACATTCATTCTACACATCTTCCATCTCGCTATGAACTCTCCTCTCTCACTCCGCTATTTTTTTTTATACTGATCACTCCCTTTTTTTTGTATTTTTTTAAAATCTCTCTTTCCCTCAACTCAAAGTTGTTATTTATTTATTTCTTGTTCCTTACACATATATTTTTTTTCTTCTCTTTCTTTATGATTTCTGAAGAAAATCTAAATTGCAACTTTTCATACGAAAAAGTTCTTTTTTTCTTCCTCCATGAATGAAGTTTTATCCTAAGCAAAGAAGTAATGGAACTTGGCTAAGAAAATGTTACCCTCGTGTCAACAATATTTTATGCTTTTTTTTCTTTCTTTCTTTTTCTTATTTCTTTACTTGATTTTCTTTCATTGGCGAATGAATTTCCTCAAAAGATTTCCTCGAAAAGCGATCATACTTTATCAAGAGAATTTATCTTATCTTCGTACACCAACGATAAAAGCATACTTCTATGTGTGAGTATCGGTAAATCTATCTCGGCTAATGTTGTGGGTGTATTTGTATGCGTACATTTTGAAAAGAAAAACACACGCACACACACACGCACAAACATACTCACATACACGTATATACATGTCATTTTTATGTATGTACATGTAATTTTTATGAAGATTTTTAAAATAATGATTTGAAAAAGGAAATGAATTCATTTTCTACATTCACTCCTGTTTGTGTCTTCCATGTGTTCACTCATATATATATATGTGTGTGTGTGTGTGTGTGTGTGTGTGTGTGTGTGTGCACGCACATATGTGTGTGTGTGTGTGTGTATTTGCAATGGATACATATGATCCGACAAAATGATTACAAATTGCGTCATATTTCCCGCAGCAATTCCATCTTCCATCATTTTCCTAGGCCAAGTGATAGATTAACCGTATAACCACGGAAGTTCATTTCAAACATATATATATATATGTGTGTGTGTGTGTGTGTGTGTGTGTGTGTATATTATGCTGGTAATCAAAATCACACAATGTTGAAATAATTTAGAAGAATACCATGTTAAAAGTTACTGCACAACACGTCAACTACATGCAATCATGAATATATGTACGTCTATGTGCGTATGAATTTATGCAATTACGTTTATTAAATTTTGCTGCTACTCTAAGTAAACAATAACATTTCGTGAGAAACCTGTATGTATACTCAGTAGAACTACTTTTGAGGAGACTGCGGAAACTAAGTGTTAGAATGACTTTATTTTTTTTTCTTTTCTTTGTGAAATTCGACGAACAATTGAATAACACTTAGTACTTAAGTTTAATTAAGTTTCAGTTCATTTCATTAGAAAGTAAGTAAACGGGTCAAAAATCTATTAGTTCTCAAACGATCATCAGATAATCAAGAAGGCACAAAAAAAAAACAAGTCCGTTTAGTCACTCAATAGAAACCGTTAAGTGACCAACGTCTTTTGGCAGAATGCTGTGTTGGGGGTGATGATTTGTTGGGCAGTGATAATTGAAAAAGGCCAAATTTGAAAAAAATTTTAAAATGCAAGCATGAATTCTGCCGGACACAAAATAAGGGGCCAATTTAGCATAAACTAACATTTCAAATTGAGAACCCCACTAAAAACCTGTTGAAGTGGAACGAAAAAAGAAACTTTTTTTTCACATTATATGGAGTGAAAGTTTAAATAATGATAGTGAGAGTGTGTGTGTGTGTGTCTGAGTGTGTGTGTGTGTGTGTGTGTGTGTTTGTGTTTGAGTGAGTGAGTGAGTGAGAGTGATAATAATGTAATTTGTATCGGTGCCGACTTCGTAGCATTTCCCCCCAAGCTTTTTCACAATGTCCTACTCTGGTTCATTGGGCCATAACAAAAACAAAAAAGAGTAAACTGGCCCAGTTAGGTTTCTGTCTGGTTCTTCAGAACAACATATGATTTCATATTTCATTACACGCATCTTCACTTACACTGTAGATTATCTACAGCCGGCAACAGAAAATAAACGATGTCTCCCTCTTAGTTAAAAAAAAAAAACAAAATATTTATTCTCAAAAAACAGAACTCGCCAATACATTTTTTCTCATATAATTAAATAAAATAAAGGTCTTGTTAATCACTCGATAGAAACTGTCACTGCAAACCTCGTTTAAGTGATCAATCAAAAAACTGGAAAAGGGTTTGATCCACGGATAAGTTACTAATCCGCCTCTTGTTGGAATGTGATTAATAAGTAAGTCTGAATTTTCAGAATGAAAAAAATAGAAAAACAAGCTTGAATTCTACCGGACACATACTGAGGAGCTGATTAAGTATAAACTTACCTTGTAAGTTGACCCACCAACTAAAATCCTATTCAGGGAAGGATTTGAAAAAAAAATTTTTTAGACATAATAATGAGTAAATGTTGAAATTCTCAACCCCCTATCAGTCAGCCTGACTGAATTGGAAACTGAAGAAACCTTTGTTGACAGTTTTGGTGACTTCTTGGTTGATGATTTCTAATTGAAATACTGTAATCTGCCACCCTCGTTGATGTCAGAAGAATTCATTGAGTACCATTCAGTATTTTTTTAAGACTGTGTGTTCACAAAATCAGCGTTGGTATCTGCACCGACCAAAAAAGGTTTTCTCTATATTCTTGTACAAAAGAGCTTACTTATCTGCACATTGCTTAGTCACTTGTTTATTTTCGAGTGTGTCATCCTCACCATCTTCCTTGTCTTGTGATATTTTTGATGTTCTGCCTCGATTTGTTCAACATTTGCATCTTCAGTCTTCATTCTCATTGCTACATTTTTTCACTATTGGGCATACGTTGGAATATTTAAAATCAAGTGATCAAAGCAGTTTCGGATTATCTTGGCACTTATTTTTCGTCAAATTCTGCCGGAGGCTTGATTTTTGATGTTCTAGAAAAGCAATTATCTCAGAAACTGACAAATTTTTGCGAGACAATTTTTTAAAGGTTTTGGAATTTTTCCAATAATGATTGGCACATATAATCGCATCTACACGTCAAATATTGTATGACTAAGTTTAACTCAGCAGAGAACGAATCTACAATGACCAACCAAAATATCAATTAGTCATTATATTTGTCCACGGTAGCCAAATCAGACGTCTTGAGTATTATATATGAAAAGGGAATGATTAAAATAGTGGAGTACTCATGAGAATCGAACTTCCTACACTCGCAAATTGGTCTCTGAGGCTAGCTTGCTAACTATTGCTCTATTGTAGGCGTCCTTCGCCATTCAAGCACTCCATACAATTGATGCAAAACTAGTTTTCCTATCTTGTCTGTTTCCGCGATGCTTCTCTAAATATAGAATTGTGAACATTTGTTATGCGTAACTATATTTTGTCGCTTTGCTAGTAAATCTCTGTGAAGTATAACTTCTGTCCATTTCTCTAACAAGAAGCGAACATCCTCATTACCAGTTCTTCATCCTATCACAACCAGACAGACATTAATAATTCAACAAAAGCTTATCTCACACTGTTATCAGACGGTGAACTGAATAATCGAACATTGTGTTTGTGTTGAGTCGTGATGTAATTCGTCAATCCCAGTATGTGAAAGATACCAAGACAGTTGAAAGAAGTAGAAGATGACGTTGGATTTTGGTGCGACCACGCAAAGGCATATCAAAACATTGGAACATCCAGGATTTCTTCTGAGACCTCAAGATTAGTGCCCTGGTGTCCTTGCGACAATGGCTACGAGGATTAAAGAAAATTATTTAGGTCTTCCTACCCGTATGTTTCCGTGTGTGGTATCTCCACATTGAATTATACCCTGTGTCTCATTCCTGTTTTTACGGGGGTCCAGCAGGCACGACCATTATGGGAATATTCGAATTGTTAACATTATTGCATCAGTTGAGCTTTAACATCAGAAGGAACTGGTATCTTCCATTGAAGATCACAGCGACAATAAGTTTCTTCTGTACTCCAATACTCTTCTCAAAGTTTGAGCTTATTATTATTATTATTATCATTATTATTATCATTATTATTATTATTATTATTATTATTATTATTATTGATCTTATTATTTTCTTCGTCGTCGTTGTCGTCATCATCATCATCACTATTATTATTATTAATAATGATAATAATAATAATAATAATAATAATAATAATAATAATAATAAGAAGAAGAAGAAGAAGAAGAAGAAGAAGAAGATTTGCACTTTCAAATTACAATGAAAACAAAAGGTTCAAGTTCTGTAGCTGGGTGGTAGGGATGGGCATCCTTAAGCCTTATTCAACGGTGGATACAGGAATTTTTTTCGATTGCATGATATTTTAATTTTTTTTCTTCAATATTCATATGTACTCATTAATGTTTCTCTTTCACTCTATGCAATATCTCCAAAAGTTCTCACTGAATTTCCATTAACTTTTGTTGAAGGATAGGCAAAGGCTAAAGGGGAATTGAATGAATTTGAGGCAGTACCAGGAATTTATTTTTTCCATAGAGAGATATTTTTTTCATATTTTGAGACAATAGTCTAAAAACGAATAAAATCGGAACTCACACACGTTCTTCCCCTGCATTGTAGCTACACATTGTCTGATATTCATTCGGGTTTTAGCCAATGTATGGTGTTGTCAGAGGTCCCTGCTCTCTGAATGCTTTCAAGTTATCATATTGCTATTGCTCAGCGCTCAAACCAGTAGTATCTGATAGCTTCCACTTAAGATCAAGTGATAGCTCTTCAATATCCCAGCCCTCTCCGGATTCTAACAGATTTTAGTAGAACTGAAGTTTTCTTGGTTTCAATTATTCCCCTTATTTCCAATTCTTCAGAAAAATCTTTGCGAAACTCTTCAGTACTATCCCAAACATTCTAATAATGATGGTTACAATCGCCACCCTCATGTTCCCCAATTATATCAACTCTCTTGCAAGGTATTGATATTTTTCCAACTTTCCACACTCACTTTCAATTTCATTCTGGGGTCTGCTGGAACACCCACTGATATTACCTTTTTTAATGATTATTAACTATAACTACACCTAGACTCCTAACTTAAATTGACCGTAAGTTTAAAATTCAAAATCACATAGAATTCCATATTTTAATTCTTTTTGGGACGGACTTTTATTTTTGTATTCACCTTTGGTATGCATGGTCAAGCCAGATTAATTTGCACGATTCCAAATGGATCACCTTTCCTACCAGTCACGTCTACTTCTGTACTCTTTCGTTATAAATTTGCTGCGCTCTCCTGTATGCTGCGTATGGTCAACGATTTTATCTTTGTCTCCGCCAAAGTGACATTTATTATTCTGCCGTGTTCCGTCTCTCTTTACTTTAATATAGCTTATTTTGATAGAATTTTGGTTTGCTACCGTTCATAGAGATTATGTGTTTTCAGTATTCTGTGGTTAACCCAAAACTCCTAGGAGAGAACTTCTCTAACTTAGTGCAAAAACTTGTCATTTATACTCACGTGAATAAACAGGGTGGATCGGAAATCAACGCTCGTGCACTGACAGTTTGTATAGTTGTAATGAAAAGGGACTAAAGCTGAGATGCAAAAAAAACAATGCTCGTCCAACTTTAATAGTGGTCGAAAATTTTCCACCTTATAAAAAATAAAATCTAGATGAAGAATTGTATTTAGATAAAAAAAACAACCGAAGTGCTTTGTTTCAAACATTATAAAGATGTGTCAATAAAAAAAACAAAAAAAACTATCCGGGTGAGAAGGTTAATCGATGATTTTCTATCTTTTCCATATGACAGCGTCTGTTTTCCCGCGGGAAATTATCATGAAGCTGGTATGTGACGTTTTCTCTACAATTGACAATTACCGACAATCACATGCAGTCTATAAGGTTGTAATAAGATGGAGAAAAAATTTTCAAATCTAGAACTTTGATTTTTAATTTAATCAAACATATTTTTCAACTGGCACTTATTGCATTTTGAAACCACACTCTCCAAGTGAATGCCTGTAATTGTCAATTCTGCAGAATATGTCACATCCCAGTACCATAATCATTTGCCACGGGAGGACGGGCGTTGTCATTTAGAAAACCATCAATCAACCTCCTTACCTAGAGAAAGAAAAGTTCTGTTTTAATGAAGCATTGTAAAATTACACGTGAGTTAATGTGTTGCATGTGATGCATCTTCCAGCATTTCACAAGTTTTCAAGATCAAACACCTTACAGTGTAATCATTGTATTTCTTGATCATTTTTGAAGAACTTTACAATCATTTCCATTAACGACGCTGATCTACTGCCTATCATCTGCCGTACTTATTTCTCAACGGCAAGCCTTGTCCTTTTTAGACACACACTTCTCGTACATTGTAAGAGGATAAGATTTGACAATCACTGATGGTTTCCAAGATAGATACTGAATAATTGAGAAAACTCGAGGTTTAGCAGTAAAAATCAGCAAAGAAAACCTTTAAAGAAAGAGATTCCACTTTGGCTCTGTCAAACACAAACACAAACACACACACACACACACACACACACATATATATATATATATATATATATATATATATATATATATATAGTGAAATTATAGATTTGCTACACACACATTTATGTTCCTGCCTTTTCGAGTCTCTTCGGGCGAATGGTTCGATTTATTCAGATCCCTATTTTGGACGTTATCAGAGGTGTATTTTTTTTTCTTGTACAGCTATTGAGACCACATATTGTTGAGTTGACATATATATATATATATTCTGAAAATGGTTGGAGCCGATTAAATCCGTTATGGTTATAAAAACAGCACTTGAAGAAATTAGGCTATATTAAAAACATATTTACAACAATGGCTACCGAGTTCTACAAAGCTACCGAGCTAGAAACACACACACACGCACACACGTGTGTGTATGTATATATATATATATATATATATATATATATGTATATATATATATTGATATGTAACATATGTATGCATATGTATGTATGTGAGGAATCTATAAAGATACTTATATATGTATGTATGTATAGAGAAAGAGAGAGAGAGAGAGAGTGAGAGAGAGAGGGTGAGAGAAAGATAACATAGAGAGAGGAGAAAAGGGAAATAATTACGAAGCATCAGTAAGCATTTATTGCGGTTTTCCTAAAATTATTCATAGCTTCACTTTCTTTCTTGGGAAATCCGGTTTAAGGCACAAAAGGTTACGGAGAAAGTTTAGTCGGGTCATTGTCTGCTTTGGCAACGAGTTAAACGTCAGGCAGTTTCTATGAATCCATCGCAGATTTCTATCCAACGATGAGCTATTGTAAGCAAGTTTCTCTTATCGACCATTGCTATTATAGTGAGTTCAAACTTCTGCACATCTTACTCAGGCCTCATGCCAAGCCTACTAAGCGCAGTAGGTAACCCTTGCTTAGACAGTCAATCAGGGATTAGAATGATGAATTTTACCAAATTGAAAACATTAACTCCATGTGATATAGGAAAGGTGGTTACGTGCACAGGTAAATCTGTAGAAGAGACTGGGACAGGTAGATAAATAAGGAATCGACAGAATGATAGACTAAGATGAATGCGAACAGACAAAAGACTGGAATACACTAAGATATAAAAGAAGATAGATTGATGTGTAATGGTCTGTAGTCTGTAGCATGGCTGTAATATTTACGTATTTCCAATCGTTGTCAGAGTTTGAACCCATTTTAAATCCAGGCTTTGAAATGTTGATAATATCAATGGATAACCATTGACCTTCACTGTGAAGTTTGATGCAACGCAATCTTCCTTCTCTCGCGTCTGGTTTAATGTTGCATACCATGATCAGCAAATATCGATATTTAGTATGTATTTATTTATGTATAGACAGATATAGCAGCCAATGTTTTATGTAAGCTTTTATTGGTATGTGGAATGTGTAAAGTTTCTCTTAGTGATAAGTTGACGATTAACCATTCAATTCGGCTAAATGACGTAATTTTATTATACGTTCTAGCGATTTGTTTTCTTTTTATTTACAAACGATCCAAAATGATGTCTCCTTTTGCCGTTCATTCTGTTTCTTAATATCCGGACTAGACTCAATTCCGGTGAAGAAATGATTGGTGGTTAATTTCACAAGTGAATCCGGTCTCTGCTAATCGACCGTATTCCTGGCCACATGAGAACCCAAATACAACAAACAATCGCTATTACATAAAAAGCAAAAAATTTACAATTAGGGAAACAATGCTTAACCAGCGTTCGTTTCGGAAAAGGAAATTTCATCTCCAGCCAGAAAAAAAAATAAAGGTCACTTCGTCCGGTGGAAAATTGACCACTCTCCATTCAGCAATACTAACTGAAGTTCCTGGCGTTGCTTAGGGCAACATTAAGCGTTGCTTAGGAGCTAACATTAACTGCAGCACAGTAATCAGATGTACACAACTTGTACATTTACATTAGGTTTGTGTGGAAAAATGCAATTTGTTAAGAAAAATCGTGGTGAGAACAGTTATGAAAATAGCGTCCCTACCTACCGCCAGGTTGGACTTTTCATCTGTCAACTTAATACCCCTTTCAGAGTAGGTAAAGATACGTTGTTGCACTCTATTTTTACTTTTCTTCGATGAGAACAAGTCAATAATAATGAAATTGATTATTGGTTGAAAAAATATTCGAAGCGATCATATTTCAGAATATGAAGCAACAGATGACTTTTTAAAATCGAATAGATAATGTTAAATGTAGATTTCGTTGTTTTGAAATGAGTTCAAATCACAATCTGATTTGAAGGATAATGTTGGTGAATTCAAAAAATTGAAAAGTATGAGTGAATTACATACATTTTGCATATTTCAACAATGGTATTGTCGGAGAAGTTTAAATACTTTCCCAAATTTACATTTCTTCTTGTCTTTTTATGAGATTCTTCGGGGGAACTTAGGAGTGTTCCAAAGATTATCGATACTGTCGTCACTTTGAAATAATTTGACCTCTTTTTTAATTTTTTGACGATGTCTAGGTATCTATTTGGCTAGTTCCTCTATCTAACTAGTCCCTCTCTTTCAATTTCATTGTCCGAACTATATTGACGTCTCGAAACTTTTTTCTTCTTACAACGAGTACACATAAGTGTATATATGTATTTATATGTATACATGTATATGTATACGCATGTATACGCCCACACATATATATTATTTGTATTCTTGAAGATATAAGTTGATATCATAAGTTGGTTTACATGCAGTCTGCGATTGAACCAACACAACAGATTTAATATTCACATTAGTGAACACTCAATAGAAGTAACACAAACAACGAGTCATGTCTGTTGTTATATTTACTGATTCCTCCATCGTTGAATACGTTGAGGGGTTACCAACGTAAGTAAGCCCTGTGCAGTATAAAATAACATTCATATACAATGCATGACAATACCCTATATAAAATTACAGAAGTTATATATGACATAAGCTATATTAGAATTTCATATTAAAATCATAGCTGAAAGGGGGTTGCTTGATCAACACTGCCAGGGTGCCATGTTAATACATCTGTTCCGTTTTTAAAGATCCCCAAACAGTTACATGGTGAACAACTGATGATCCAAACAAGAAAATAATTACACATAGTACCATAATAACAAAGTACATGTAAAACATTTTAAAAAAAACTCTGGAGAAAATTATATAAATTAAATTAACAGATATTTGGAAATAAGTAACTAGAGTGACACAAAAACTTTTTGAAAACGTGTTTTAATGTGTTTTGTGTTTAAAACTGTCAAGCTCTCAAGACTATATATATGTATATATATAAGTACATACACACACACATATACATATGTGTTTATATACAGAACGTAACCCAAGAATTCGAGGAATTCGAACTATATACGCGAACTGAATGTAGTAGAGACTTTTGCTGTGACTCTCAATACAGTGTACTTACAAGGGTTTACTATTAGACGATAGAAAAAAGATATCATAGTACGTATTTTTTCTAGTCAATTGTCTCAAACTTTTAGGTAACAACTTCTGCCTGTATGTATCTCCCAGGCCTGATTGCATATGCATGCACTCATTCAAATAGAAGCATACATATTCTCCCAAATGACTTCTTAAATTACTTTTTCGCTCTCATCACTGATGATAGATCATTGTAATGGGTTATTTACAAGATGTGTATCACTCGAATATTTTTTCTACGGACGATTGGATTCCTCGTAATTGTTTGTGTTATAAACACGATGTTTTGGTCGATTCATTCAACGACCTTCTTCAGGTGTATCCAAATATGATGGTGGTAAACAGAATTTTCCAAAGGTGATTGTCGAGTTTGTAACATAACAGCAATAAGGAGTTCAATCTTCTGAAAAAAATATACTCTTTGAATATTAGTGACCCTGCTCAAAACAACAGACAAGATATGTATCGTTTGATATCAGCCAATGAATATATCATTTCTGTAGTTTGTTATATTCGAATAAACACGGTCTGATGTTTGCAGAACATCAGGTAATCCTGATGCCATGGATAAATATTTCCCGTCTCATATGGCCAACCCACTCGTTTTCTTTTAAAAATCTATGCACATAAGTCAACGTTTGAAACTGAACCTTTTTTATGTGCAAAAATATACATTGATCAAATATAATTGTGGGGGTGCTGGGTCAAAACAACTGTTCAATTTCTGGCTATGACATTTTGCACACACTTTGCTCTCGGAGAAGATATGACTCCACCTCCTGCACAAGGTCAGTTGAAGGATTAATTACTTATTGCTGGTATCAAACAACCTATGTTACTTGGAGAGAAGACGTGCAAGGCCAAGTAACCCCATTGCCCCCAAGCAATGCCATGGAGGAGCGAGCATGGTGCCCGGACAATCTACTAAGTATTTGTGCGGAAAGAAAATGTAATAATACACATCCAGTTTCTCTTGGTAAATGCGTGTGGGCGTATTTGTAGCTTTGTATTCGCGTGAAATTTTATGTACAAATAGATAGGTTATACCTTACGGGCAAGGAAGATTCGAAAAGAGACATCTGCTCAATGTGAAGAAACACATCGGTAGACGTGAACCAAATGCAAGGTCTTAAAAGAATTTTTTTTTAATTCTTTTCAACAATTCTTTCATATTGTATAGTGATTGGAAATAATTTATATGCATCCATAAGCTGGAGGCCGGAAAATAATACGTAAAATAGTGTGTTACACAATGCTAAATACCTGATACATTCTGCTCTACAGTGTTAAGAAGAGTCTATACATTCGTATTGGTGCACGTTTTTGAGTGCGTGTTAGTTTCATTACAAGCATGTGAGTGAGTTTTAGTAAAGTGCGTGCTCGGGCTCGTGTCTATGAGCGCGCACGTGCGCGTGAGTGTGTGTTTAATGTTTCGTAAAACGCCAGTAGTTTCCTTTTCAAGTGAGCTGAGCTATCTACAAATCTTACCTCAGTCACATATAGCTACCGAGTAAGATGAAAAGGTATACATACGTATGGGTCCACCAATGTCCATGAAATGTATTTTCTTATGTATGACTGTTCACGTGTATCTGTTTGTGCGAATATATGTTTATGTGTGTGTGTGCCTGTAAGTATCTATGATTGCATATTCCTCTATTATCATCATCATTATTCTTTACTGTCCGTAGTTGGACAGAGAGATTATCCTGGATTTAACAGACATCTCTATTATTGGCGGTGTGAAGCCTATACTTTCCAAACTTTCCTAGTTCTTCTCTCAATATTGTATTCTGCCGGTCTCGGTTACGCATGTGGTCTTCATGGGGATCCATGTTGTGAGTTGTGATTTCCAACGCTTGTCGGACATTTTTGCAACATGACCAGCCCATTACCAGGTTGAATTTTGTAATCGCTTCTACGATGTCTCGAACTCCTGTTTTTCCCTGATATATTGGGCTGTCTTGTGATCTCTTCAAGTGATGTTGAGCATGATTCTCTGACGTGCACATTGCATGGATTTTAAGTCTGAGGGTCAATCTTTTGGCAAGGTTTCATGTTTCCGTTCTATAGATGACTGTTGGTAGGATGCATTGGTTAAACACCTTTCTTTTTGAGACAAGTAGAATTTTCTTGTTCTTGAAAGCTGAGCTTGCTCTACCGAAGTTTGCAAACAATTTCTTCACTTTATTCCTTTTTCTTTTGATAACTCCATGGAGACTAAGGTAGATATAATTGTTTATTTTCTCCATAGGTGACTATCGGGAGGATACATTAGTTGTATACTCATCTTTTTCGGACTGTTGAAATTTTCTTGTTCGGATGATAATGCTTGCCAACCTTGAGTGATTCTTCACTTGATTTCTTCTTCTTTTGTGGATTTCATGGAGATTCGATGTCCTTGGTAGATGTAGTGGTATACTTTCTCCAGTTCTGCATTTTCGATTTTGATCATTGCTAATTTCCCTTGCTTGGACATAACACAATAAAGACATGGAGTTAACTAAGTGGATGAAGCACTGAACTCTGCCACAATTTGACTACTAACTTGTTGTTTACTGTATATTTGTTGCATTATATCGCGGTTCGAACTTTCATCTTCGACTAAATCATCCCACTCCTCACATAGTCTAACAGTCACAATATCGGTTTTGTCTCTCCAATGATGGGAAAATCCTGACACATCCGTAAACAATTACCTGCATCTTTCATCATAATCATTCCCTTAATGTCTGTTGTTGGACATACACCTTCCCCAAGATTCACCAGATCTCTCTATCGTGGGCGTCGCAGCAGCAACATCTCTTGAACCTATCTACATTATATCACCACCTTATTTTCGCATATGAAATCTGGGATCCACGTTGTGAATCGTGATTCAAGCGATTGTCTGACATTGATCGTTGATATTTGAGGGTTTTTTTTTCTTGTTCTTTACCGGTCAACAATAGATATACACTGCTACTGTATGCACAATCTCAATCCCTATTCCGAATCTCTGATTGACCCCAGATTTCGGAAGTTTATCACAGGTGATCAGTGAGTTTCGTTGTTAGAAAGGCTTTGTATTTATTAGTGTGCTTTTTGATTTGATCATCAAAAAAAGGGCATATTTTTTTGTTTACTGATGATAAACGCTTGGATATCGCGTTTCTCGTTCTTTCTTGCTTTGTTTAGTGTCTTTATCAGCTAACTAAATATACTGACAATGTATTTGTGTTTTTTATAAGATTATAATGATTGGATCTCAAGACCAGAACTTCTCTTCACCACTTTCTTCTTCTACTGACAATTTTTTTTATATTCTTTTCACATTGTGTTACACTGATCTTTTCAATGAGAAGAGTCTGTATGTCTTTGGAATCTAGGCTTTCACACCGATGAGAAATACGTTATTACCTCAGCGACAAGGAAGATCTCAAATAGTTATTAATGTACATTAAGTATACAAGAGATAAGCACACAGTAAGAATCGAATCCAATACAATAACCAATGGTCTTGCAACATTCGAAACTAGCTTGATAACCATTCGACTCTGCCAGTTACTATATATATATATATATATATATATATATATATATATATATATATATATATATATACTTTCATGAAAATATAAGAACTTGTAGGTTCAGCTAACGTATAACCATCAAAGTGAATTCATTTCTGATGTTTGTTTTCCTCTTGAAAGCATTCAAGATTTTTTTTTCTAAATTCTCCCTTTTAACAAATAATATATTGAATCATTTGTAGTTTTTGTGTAGTTTTGTAGTTTTCAGTGACGTCACACGCGTTGCTAAGGTTTTCCTTTTTAAACCTCTCAATCTCACAGAAATCATTTTTATTCTTTGTATCGAGGCGTTTTTCAATTTTCATTCAATTCTTTCACGTTTTTAAATTTCATTGTTCTGCTTCCTTCATTCCCCTTTTCCCCCCTCTAGACTGTTTGTGTTATTGTTCGTTTGTCGTGTTTTTTTTTCAGTTTTAAAAAAAATTTCATTATTCTTTAACGGCAGAAATTCCATTTTCAATCTCAAACTTGCTCGCGCGAATGAATTTGAACGTTAAACGTAACTTGACAATTTTGACGTATTTTCTTCTGTTCATTTCCCATGTTTATAATTTTATTTTCTGATGAAAATTCGAGGGTCTTAATAACTGTCAAGCAAAACTGTCAACAAAAAATGTCAGAATAGGCTTCTTCAATTTTGAAGTCAGTCTGGCTGACTGGCAATGTTTGCATGCGAGTACCATGGGCTGAAAATTTTAAAATGCGCTCCTTACCATGTCTAGAAAAAAAGATGTTTGGTCTTTGGAAGTGTCCTGTTATAAGTTTTTAGTGCAGGAGGGTAATTTGCAATGCAACTTTAAGCTAGATTGATCCCTAGTTTATGTCGATCAGCATACACGCTTGCTTTGTGGAAAAATCCAGATCACGAGACGAAAGAAGTAACTTACCCATTGGACAGCCCTCCCCCCCAATTTTTTTCAATTTATTAATTGATCACCCCCGAACCAGAAAATGTTGGTCACGTGACGGTTTCTATCGAGTAACTAACCAGACCTGTTCTCATTTTGTTTAATTTTTGCCGATTTAATTTCTCGAAAATGTATCAAGTAAGTATTTTTCTTATTACTTTTTTTTTTTTTTCGTTTTCTTTATTTGCTTCATGACTTGTTACTTTCTCGGGGAATTTTTTCTTTGTTTTACTGCCAACATCAACAATTATCCTCCCTTTAGTTCTTCGACTTTTGATCAAAGTGCCTCATATCACTGTCAAGGACGAATGCCCAGGATGTTTATTTGAAAAGTAATGGCCGCGAGCAATTCCATAAAATCGATGCCCTGTGATGTGGTTTGTCATATTCTTGTCAACTATAAGCAAGCACGGCATTCTCGCAGAAAAAGTTGTTCATCTTAGGGGGTGGGGCGGGGAGATTAGCAATCTATTTTGTTTTCCATTGTTGCATGCATCGACAGTGCCATCCGTCAACATATCACACATAAAGCAGGAGAATAAAGTCCACGAGGTCTTAATATCTGTCTTGCATAGATTTGAACTATTTTCATAATCTAACACACGTACCAGATAATAGAGCTCGCGAGAGAGTTCATTTGAGTGGCGACTCGGTCTCTGAGAGCTACTTGCTAACCTTCGTTTTATGATAAGCATCTCTTCCTACCGCTGTCTCTCTCTCTCTCTCTCTCTCTCTCTCTCTCTCTCTCTCTCTCTCTCTCTCTCTCTCTCTCCTGGTAGCTCACACACTCTGTCTTATATGAATGCGTCTGCATTTTGTACTTATATGAATTGTGTGCCTAACACATTTATTTGATTTCATGTAGCTTATCTTCGCAATGAAGTTTGTGCAGCAAGTTGAACTATATAAACCTTCCATTGTATTCTGCGTATATGCTCACGCGAACACAAATGGACAGATAAACACACACACACATACAAATATCTCTTTCTCACTCTCTCGGTATGTATATATATATATATATATATATATATATATATATATATATATATATATATATATATGTGTGTGTGTGTGTGTGTGTGTATGTGTGTGTGTGTGTGCGTGTGTATGTGCATGTATGTGTGTGAATCAAGATTTAATAAGATATATTGAACCCAATTACATATGATTTTCCACGGTGGTACGTTCACGAACGTCATATCAATCTTTTTACATTTTGTTGTCCACCCAGTGGAAAATATAATTTCAAATTATTCCTGTTCTTATTCTTATTTTCATTTTCTTTCCTTGTCTTATGCGCATGAAAAACCCAATTAGGTTCAGTTCTACATTCATGCACATTCTTATATACATATTTATATACATATCTATATACATATATGGGTGGTCAAAAAAAAAATTACCTGAAAAGTTATCTCCACAAAACTGCTCCACTATATGCGCAAAATTTCATATCATTAGGGTTAACATTGCTCTATTTCACCAGTTTTGAAAAAATAATTTTCAACTTTTTTTTTGATAATAAGACAATCGATTAATAGATTTTATTTTTGGTTCTACATACTTATAATGAAAACATTATAAGTAAAGGAATGTAAACACAGGTTAGTTATCACGGTTTCCAAGAAAGTATTAACATTTGTCCTCGGTGGGCGGCCTCGACTTGTTATAAGTTCTGTTTCTGGTCTTTGATTTTGATGCGGAATGAGAGCAATGCTTCGCTCAGAAGCATCATTCCCAACTTCTGTCTTCAAGAGTGCTCTCTAAACGCCTTGTAGTTATCATCATCTGACCAAACCTGGGTCCCTTTGAAGGGGTGATTCTTCAATGGGGTGTGTTAGAGATATTGCACCATTTATCTCATTGTGTTTGTACTAATCTTGTCATCAAAATACGCCAGTCCAATCAGATGCTCCGACAAGAAGCACAGATGACGAAATGGAGCTGCTGCAGCTGCTTCTCTAACTTCCTGATATCTCTCCAGATTACCCAACATTCCAGGATCATCGAGAGGAGCGTGTGTCCCGTCCCCACTGGTGCTCTATGTCAGTATTTTTGATGGTAGGACAGATTCTTTATTCGAGAAAGATTGCCATTCCCTTTTAAATCTCTTTTCCGGGCCACCTGTTGGACTAAATATTGATGAAAAGACTCTAGTAAGTACGATATCAAACATATGATGTCGACGAGCTATCCAAACAAAACCATGCCCCAATTCCTCTTCAATCCTGGCATATGCTCTATGATGCAAATTTGTATTGGAGACAGCTTATCAAAGACCAGGCTTCTCACAAGTTGCACTACATACCATTTTCATAGTTTTAGGGCATGGACTTGTATTCCTCCAGTTTCCAACTCTCTCTCTTTGAGACACCGATCAGCTTCTCTTGGCGATTAAGAATTGCTATTCGATCCAACTTCGTCTTTTTCTTTCAAAATTATGAAGAAACTTTTCATCCCGATGCAGGAGGATAAAGTTCCCTAGGGAAAAGGATACGTTTACCCATTTGCTTTTTTCTTTGAAGACGAACAGAGCTTCATGTCATCAAGTACAGATCATGATCAAAGGCCTTTACTACAGCTCCAATTACGTTTATATATGTATATTTAATTCAATAAGGTACAATTTTGCTTATGAAATATCTCCTAAACACCATTTGAAACAACTGACTCTTTGATCCAAATGATTTCAGTCATCTTTTAATAAAATCTCGGATTAATTCAACTAGATATTCATTTTTTTACACTAGTAATAGCTTTGAAGAAATTAACTATAAAATCTTGAAGCATGTGATGAAATCGCCCGAACCCAACAAAAACCCAAATAGATAGATATTTTTGCCTTCAGCAGTATATATATATATATATATATATATATATATATATATATATATATATATATATATACATAAGACCAGGGCTAGTTGGACCACGGATGAGTCAGTCTGCAGAGTTTTTATCTGAAGCCTAAGGGGGATTTCAGTCGTTTTAGTCTCTGTCACATAATCGCCTGCCTTCTTGCAATCTGTCACTTACAGACTTGAGAAGTGTGTGCTAAAAAGCCGATTTTGATCAGTAGAAGTTAACACTGGAGACTTGTTTAGATCAGCTTCCAGAACTTGGGAAGAGTATCAGTCAGGTGTGCTTAACAGAGAGCAACCATCAAATCTATGGGCAAGGAGTGACGCTTTTGCTCTATTTGGTTACAGTGGTAGCTGTCACCCACCAAAATGAAGTATGTCTGTGTTTGAACGAGTTGATACCCGTTTGTTCTCGTCCAATAGCGTCAAATATGCTCCTATATTTTATTTCATTTGCTGAGAGTTCCAAGAAGAGCTATAATAAGGACTTTTCTGTCCTTTTTTTTTATTATCCTTTTTCTTGTCTTACGTATAGTTTGTCTTTTCTGGATCTGTTGTTTGATCACTTATCCTGGCTACGAGGAAATTATGCATATCTTTTGTATCATAGCCTACGTGACAGTAATGAAAGCCTTTCATTCAAATTTCTTTTAAATTTTACTGTGTCTACTGAAGTGTCAATTATAATAGCACTGTGTACAAAGATCCTGGCGCCGTTAACATTACAACTGTATGTTTCTCATTTTCTGGGGGCATAAAAAGACACTAAAACTGCACGATTCAACTTTCCTGTGGATCGCTTCCAGCTTTTTGAAAACGAGGGACCAACTTTGGCCATACCATGGGCCAACTTACCGCGTCATTAATCAAATTGGTCCACGTGTCACAAAGTCAGCTATGCAAGAAACTGTGAGTTATATTATTATAGTTTTGCCACTCATTGATAACCAAAATTTAGCCAAGATATTGTCACTGAATTTAAATCATGATTAGTTCCACTACTCCTGTTAAGATATCACCCATATATCTTTGAATGCAAAAGAAGGCGAACACTTCCGTTCCCCCTTATCCTTTCTTTTCGAATAATTAATGAAAATGCACATATGTCTAGGTTTGTTCTGTTTTGTTTTTTCTGCAGATGATCAATAGTTGATCAATGAGATATAGAGACTATTTTATGGACAGAACAGGAGATATACAAGAATAACATAGCGAACATTGGGAAAGAGAAATAAGAATAAAGAGAAATTAGATAGCAAAGAAGAACGTAAAAGATATGAATGCAGGATCAGTAGAGTTCAAAGCAGGGGCCAGTATCAAAAATCCCCAGTTGGAGATACGAGAGTAAAAGATTATTCTCTGGATTAAAGATCATTAACGTTTGTTCATACTTCTTGTACTCCTGGAGGTTTATCTTTTGCTCAACTGGATCGATTGCTGTCCGTTCCCTGACCAGAGGTTGCGTGCTTGTAACTCGGCCTGTCAAAATTGACCCCCCCCATTGACCTGGAACTGCCATCATTTTTAAGGGATATTCAAAGCCATAATGCATGACCAGAAGCGTTTATCCCTTGGACAGCTCTCATTCAGCTTGAGATGGGATTTTTGAAAAAAACACTTGATGGTGAAAATGCCAATGGCACGAACGTCTTGTATTTGAGGGGTTGATTGCCCCATGAACTAAGAAAAATGAAACTTCAACTTCAAATATAACGCTTTATACTGAAATCACTGATATGTATCCTGAGTATTTTGAGAAAATTAATTTAATTAAAGTTTGCATACTTTAAAAAAGCAATAAATTCACAAGATGGTCGCAAGATGGTCACAAATTTTACAATGCTCAATCTTTACAATGAAATTCATTTAACTTATTTCCTCTAATGGGGATGATTTGATAATGCCCTATGCTATTTTATGGTTGAAATATTCTGATATTTCAGTTATACGTTTAATAGTTTTATTCTTTCAGTAACACTCGCATGAATTCGTGTCCAGAAACTATCTCCTTTCACGATGTTTTTAATGGAAAACATTCAGACTGAATGCTGGATCTGGCTAAAACAAATTTTCGATTAAAATTTGTAAATTTGGTTGAATGCCGAATCTTGCAAATATTAATTTTCGATCAAAATTTGCAAAAAATTGGTACTAATCATCAAGTTTTCTCTTTCACTAGAATCTTTTTGTTTTGTGATAGCATGAGTATGGTGAGACTGTGGTAAAGTCAGTGGGCAGCAGTTATAAAGCCAAAATCTCGCTGACGTATCAGGGACTCAAATGCAGTTGGTGCTAAAATACAAACATATTCTTTTCCCCAACTGCAAGGATTTGCCGTGACATCACATATGTGCTTATTTGATTGAATGGACATTTTGATGGATCTTACCAGTGATATCATGAGTTACATAAACATCATCAGTCTTTTGAAGTCTGTCAATGTCCAATGACCTTCCCCAGGATCTACCACACTTCTCTATCGTGGGCGTCGCGGATCCAGTATTTTCTCAACTTGTCTGATTCACCTCTCCATCTTGTATTTTGTCGGCCTTGGTTTCGCGTGTGGTCTCTTGGGATCAATGTTGTGAATCGTGATATCCATTGGTTGTCTTTCATTCTTGCAACATGGCCAGCCCATTGCCATCTGAGTTCTTCTAATAGTGTTAGTCCAAATAATATCTTTCCATTGATTGTGAAAGTGTTG
Organism: Thysanoteuthis rhombus; assembly: GCA_963457665.1. Classification (NCBI taxonomy): domain Eukaryota; kingdom Metazoa; phylum Mollusca; class Cephalopoda; order Oegopsida; family Thysanoteuthidae; genus Thysanoteuthis; species Thysanoteuthis major. The sequence goes on along the minus strand of OY735206.1, from coordinate 55,171,452 downwards.
AGCAGTATAGCCATTCTACCAGCCTACTAGTTGTGATGGAGCAGATTATTTCGACATATTGCAGAGACGGAAAAAACGAACATTATTAAAGCCATATCTCCAGTCAGTTATGAGTCCATTTGTTCTGATGTTCGTCAGTAATATGAATATCGGCCTAATGTCTGTCGGCCATCTGTCCGGCCAGTTTTGGGCTATAATCACCATGTGTTCTGCTTCACATTCGAGATAGTTGTGCACTTTCTGCTGGCTCCAGTGACCGCTGTTTACGCCAACGCAGAGGCCAAGTTTTCGAATGTCGATTTTTAATGTAGGTAGACCCACCCTACATTCAAAGAAATCTTTCGCGAATTTACTTTTACCCTTTCAGCCCTGAGTCGTACTAAGAATACCATGAACAATTATAAAAGCAAACATTGAAAAAGATTTGGATTTGCAGAAAATTGATTATTAAAATATTGGTAATGCTAAGATATTCTCCTCAGGAAAGTGGACCAGTGACATAATAAAAATCAAAATCTGAAGGTGACAATAAATGATCCTGCAGAGTCTTTGAATCAAACGAGACAGGCTTCTTCTCTTCTGGCTGAGAGGAGCTTTGCAATGAACATTGACAAGATGACACAATTCATAAGCCCAAAAGCTGAACAGTTTTGCGCAACTTTTGGTTCAGGATTGGAAGAATGTAAACCAAAGCGAGACGGTTCAGGAAAATGAAAAGAAATGAGTTTACATGGTTTACTTCGTTCTGCTGTACTGTTAATTATCGTAGTTTTAGCGATAGAGCACTGTCGTACATAGTCAGATTTCCCAGATAAAAAGTGATGCAATTTCTTTACTTCCGATTCGCACGGTTCATTAACCACTATGAGGTGACAATTTTAAGCAGTTTCAATGGGCAGAACTGGAACTAAAATGAAGGAAATATGAGAGGAAAACCAATTCTTGTTGACTTTGCTTCTTATTATAATAATAATGATAATAATAATAATGATAATAATAATAATAATAATAATGATGATGATGATGTTGATAATAATAATAATGATGATGATGATGATGATGTTGATAATAATAATAATAATAATAATAATAATAATAATATTAATAATAATAATAATAATAATAGGGCGCACTAGGAACTGTCCCCAAAACGATGAGGGAGAGACTGGAGGAGATCGGGATTAGGGGGAGGATAGAGACCGTACAGACCACAGCACTACTGGGAACTGCACGGATACTGAGTAAGGTGCTAGAGATATAAGCACTGCAACGAATAGTAGCTCTGTCATGATATGCGAAAGAGGGAGGAGACGTTAGCTGAAGACCTGAGGAGACTTATTGTCACTCAGCCTTCAGTGATAACCACTGGGCAACCGGTGTGAAACTGTAAATCGTAGAATTACTGCGACCTATGAGTACTAGGAGAGGAGGGCTGGAGACTTGAGGAGACTTGCTGTCACTCAAACTCCAGCGGTTACCACCAGGCAACTGGTGCGAGATTCCAAATAATAATAATAATAATAATAATAATAATAATAATAATAATAATAATAATAATAGAACTATTTTTGTGTCCTTGCCTGTGATGAACAAAAACTTCTCCAGGGGAATCTGAGTTTTGGATCTTCATACTGGAAACCTGTGAACAAATTTAACAAGTGCTGAATCAAGAGTAAAGAGTCTTTCTGACCTGACACTCGGGTTAGAAACTAAACTCTAAATAACCCTCGGTTACTTTTGCCCTTGTGCACTTTTCTTCAGACAGGCTCTTTTTTTGTATTCAACCTTCTGGTCGAAACGTTGGCTCCCGAAAAAAAGGCAAGACACCCGAGGGTCGATCCAAGTTTATACATCTCTGTACCGAGTCAACCTTCATCTTATCTGTGACTGCAACGAATTTCTGCAGCTTGCCCGCCAGGGTAAACATTCAATTCCATTCGGATTCTTAACAACGGTAAAAAAAAAAAAAAAGCAAAAATGAAGTACCAGAAACAAGATGCCTTGGTAGCAGTGGAATCAGAGGTGAAGGTCAGAGGTTTGAATCAGCTGCGTGCCTCTTTCGTGGCCTACATTGCAGATAACGCTCCATAAATCTCATTCGTATTTCGTAAATGGTTACACCTGGTTTAGTTTCAAAACAGCACTTTGAAAATATTGTCTATTCTTCCATCTTTTTGCTGACTAATGCGAGAGTAGAGTATTTTTCTTTTACAGCTGAACTCAATACGCAGATATACATTTGATTGGACCAAAAATATGCATATACGAGGTTGGCAAGAAGGGACCCCCAATCAAAAGTTATACAAAACTTTTGTATATATTGCTCTATTCTCTTGTGACAAATTTTATTTTGATCTGGAGAATGATAGAATTTCATACATTTATGGTCCAAAGTAAGTCTAATTTAACTACAATCGATCAGTAAAGAATAAAGTTATTACCAATTTCCAAAGGGAGTTTATTTTCCCCCATCCTGTATACACAAATACCATGCACGTCCTTAGTTAAGTCAAGTTGATCATAATCGATTTGTTAACAAAATAAGTGCAAATTCAAACTGGTGTAAGCCAAATCTTCAAAACACTCCGGTTCAATTTTCACCAACGTTAGTCAAACGGAGAAGTATAATAGATTATTTCTCACATTTCATCCTGAATGCATTAAAAAGTACAGTTTACTCAATATATAAACACTTATTGTAATGATACGAGTTGTTTTGGTCACTTTCAAGAGTAATATACGGAGGTCAAGAAACAAACTGTGACATTTTGTCTAAGGATTGAGAGTAGAAAAATGCATTACAATACGCTGTACTATAATAACTTTCGCTCCGCTTGAACTTAGAATGGGGAGAGGAAGAGAGATCCAACAAATCAATGTAAATACGCATTCAGTAGTCAAATTCAGTCAGCATATTATATGTTCTGAGTTGAGCACGTGATTCATTATGTGTATTTGGTCACACATTTTCGTTTAGTTATGCCTTGTTACCAAATATGGAAGATGAGTCCTTTGATCACTCTATCCATGAACATCTTTGATCAAGACCTGTGCTAAATATATTACAATGCATGCTTAGCCGAGCTGCTTAACAACTTACGTTGTACTAAAAAAAGACAGGCATTTCAAACTTCATACGATTTTTTAAACAGGATGAATAATGATTTTAACCAACAAAAATATTCTTTATGTATATTTGACATGTTCCTTCTGAATATTTATGCATTTGATGATAACTCTCTATATACCTCCTCTGTGTACAAATCTTCTTAAACTTTCCATATATTTACTTATTTTGTACCTGGTATCTTACTACTCATGGATCTATTGATATTATTAAACTACTACAGTAATTTTGAAGTCTTTGTGTCTTCCATTGATGATAAAGATAGTTGAAATCCATTTATCCTCCTTGTCACAAGTTACCTTACAGCAAAACTGATTCAGTAAAAGGTAAAAAATTATTTACGCCATAAAGCAACTGGAATAAGGTTCAAAGTCACATTCTCCACAAGGATATACTTGTCTCAATCAGTATGTACCATTAGGAAATGTTATTGTCACTCTCCTCCGTAGCCAGCGTAATGCAAGATATAAGTCAGAATGAATATTCTAGCCATACACCGTACCAACATGGAACGGCTGTAGTGTCACGCAAATCTTCACATAGACGATCAGCTCTGAGAGTAATCGACTGCTGAGGGCACTAAAATCTAACACATTATTATACGAAAGAAAAGAGAAAAAAAAACAAGATCTTAAACTACTTTATTCACAAAGAAACATTTCCAAACATAGATTGACTTTCAGAGAGTAAAAAAAAAAACGAAAATAGCCATAAATAAAATCGTAAATTCACAAGTCGTGAATGTTTTCTCCGCGACAGCTCAGACGCCTACCGATAAATCGATAAGGGCTTAAGAAATCTAAATTCATTTGATACAGCCCAATAGTTAATATGTCTATGCATTGATTCGAATAGAATCTGTGTCCACGTGCAAAAAGGAATCATGTCCTATACTGTGTTAACGATTACGACTATATTTGCCTTTAAGTTCGTTTGCGATAAGGGAGGAATGTTATCATAATAAAAGTTCACGATCTCGAGTCTTAGACAATGTCGATATTCTTCACCACAAAAAAAAAAAGCAATAAGGGCCCGAATGAGAAGGGCTGTTTGTAATGAAATGCAAAAAAGTAACAAAATTGTACGTTATTAGCTAGGGAGTCTAATGAAGGATATGAAATAAAAGACGTGAGCATTTGAGTCATTAATGAGAAGATTTCTGAAAATCAAAAGAAATATTTCCATTGAATTAACCTCAACAGCAAACAGCCAAAGTATGGATATACAGAAAACATTTGGCTATGTTTGATTTTGACCCAAGACGACTTACTAGAAAATAACCCTTAGAAAATGTCTGAAGCTAAATAATAGATTTTTTCACACAGTTGGTTTAAAGATCCCCATCCATACTCTCTCAATACAATAACGTATTCGACTGAATCACTTCCAGTCCAGTTATTTTAATAAATCTTCTCGGTTTGTTGATACCAATGACTAGATTTCAGTCTGTTAGGGAAATATATCTTGCAGATCCGGTGACTTGCTAGTCTTGTTCATTTTCCGGGGAATTATTGCCACTCGCCCAGTTTTCATGGCGTTTGCACGTCTGTCTCCGTAAATTCACGCTGACACGCATTCTTTGGAGGGGGAACCGGCGAGGAGTAGGATTTATTGAAGATATTAACTGTTCCTTTAAGTCTTGCACGCACCCAAAATAGTTCATATAAATTAATCAATACACACGCAATATCCATCCAGAGATATATCGTTTACTCATTGAATTTTCAGATTAAAGAGAAGTATGCATGAATTGAAAAAACTTTGTTATGTATATATATATATATATATATATATATATATGTCATTGTGTCATCCACAGACAGCTGTTTCATAACTCTTCAGTTTGGTTATAGACAATCCATTATCCCATCCAGTTTCACGAGGCAAGTTTGGAACCTTCGCTTCAGACCCGGAGGATGGTATCCTACCGCTGAGCTATGGAACTGGACGGTCAGGCTGGATTTAAGTGATATATCTATTTCTCTAAAAATCCCCCATCCACCAGAGTGCTCTATTCCTATGGAAGAGCATTATATATATATATATATATATATATATATATATATGTATATATATATATATATATATATATATATATATGGGGTGTTTGGGTGTGTGTGCTTGTTTGCTTAGTTCTGCTCTTCTGGTTTTGTTTTTGTCTCTACACTTTTTTTTGTATATTTTAATGTTGTTTTTTAGTATTTCTCACTTGTTATTGTTTACGTTTGAATTGCTAACAAACTCTGCTGCTTCCTTAATTATATCCGTTGTGCAATTAATCTTTTCCTTAACGTTACTGCCGCTTCTCCACTAGGCCTGAAATCGCTACACTAAAATTGGTTCTCTAATCTCTGTATAGAGAATCAGTTTATTCATTTCAGTTTTGAATTTAAATTAAGTCGGCACGCTATAATTCTACGGTTGCTTCCTATATTTACTTTGTCTATGACAGTAACGTCTCAAACGTTATTGATCTTGTGAGCTATTATGAAATCAATTCAGTTTTTACTTATGCCATTTGGGCTTCTCTAAGACCATTTACGACTTTCTCATATCTCCCTGATGAATTGACTAGCAAGTCACCCTTCACATTCCCAGGCCTACTTCATATTTTCCCGCGTCAAATTCACCAATCTTTCCATCATCATCATTATCATCATCATCATCATCAGTCTCTTAACTTCCGTCGTTGGACAAGGACCTTCCCCAGGATGCACCACACTTTTCTATCGTGGGCGTCGCAGATCCAGTACTTTCTGAGTTTGTGTAGTTCGTCTCTCCATTTTGTATTATGCCGGTCTTGGTTGCGCATGTGATCTCTGGAGATCCATGTTGCAAGTTGTGATGTCCATCGCTTTTCTGCCATTCTTACAACATGATCAGCCCATTGCAAGTTGAGTTTTGCAGTGGATCCTATAATGTCTCAGACTCCTGTTTTCTCCCTGATATACTTTGCTGTCTTGTAATCTCTCCATGTGACGTTGAGCATGATACTTTCATGTGCACGTTGCCCGCTTTACAGTCTCTGGGTCTGTCTCTTGGTTATATTCCACGTTTCAGCTCTTTGGTGACTATTGGGTGGAAGTATTGGTTGTATATTTTCTTTTTAGGATTAATGAGATCTTTTCAAGGTTGAGCTTGCCCTGCCGAAGGGTTGCCATCCTGGGGGGATTTTTCGCTTGATTTCTTTTTCTTTAAAATGAGTATTCTGAAATCTGTGTTCCCTCGATCGAGTGTCTTACTGATGTCATCATAAAATTCCACGATCACTTGAACAGAACTTTCCAAAAGAAATGTATGAAAAAGAGGGTAGAAGCTATCAGAAAAGAGAAGAGCTTGAAACATGCCCATGTCGCACATCCTACCGGTAAGCAACAAATGCTTGAACAAAAGGTCAGAAACGGCAAAAATATCAAAGAAAAAACACAATGAAATGTCGCATGTAGAAATAACACATATACAAATGTATGTTTGCATATTATACAAAATATCTGTATTGGTATCATTAGTTGCATATAGGCATAACACACACACTCACACACACACACACACACATATATATATATATATATATATATATATATATATATATATATATATATATATATATATATATATATGTATTGCCATATTTGGATAATTACATTAGAATTTAGGTATTCTACATATGTATGTCTAAATGACATGAATATCTTTGGGATACATGTAAGTGATCATGAGGACTCAGTCGCACAATTGGAAGACTATACACAAAGAATTATTTATCCGTAGTAACAAAGCACTAATGTTTGATAGCTAGATATATCAGCTTTACTTCAAAATTAAGTCAAATGAAAGCATATAAACTTGCACCAAACCTACCGACAAGTGTCAAATAAAAGTGAATTCTTTTTCTTTAAATTTCCCCATGCAAAAGAATTTAATCAATTTAAGACACATTTTCTCAAAACTTGTCAAATTCCCAGAATCCCAAGACAATTTTATTTATAAGGCAGATTAACTTGAGGCATTTGATAATACTGCCAGTTAAAAATCAATCTTCGCGCACGACTTAACGTATTGTCTAAATCCTCTTCCCTGGAGGAATTCTGACTGTCAGTCATGATTAAGAGACATACTATCACGGTAGAAAATGTTGTCAAATGATAACACGCCAACCAGTGATATACACTAACCACGGTGATCATAGTTCCCTTGGAGCTGTGCGTGTGTTCACGCTCACACTCGTTTTGCAACCGGCGCACAAAGGAAATTGATGTGGGCACAGAAGATTTCAAATTTTGTCGATAGCTTAGCTTTATCGCAAATATACTGATTCCCTATGTCGATTTCAGAAGTGAGCACGTACGTTAGTCACAGGGAAAATTTGCTCAGCCAGAGGTTTTTATGCTGATTGACTACCATAAATTAGTGGGAATATTGTAGGTCTGAACAGCAAAAAGATTCGAGTCGTGTGTCTCGTGAATTGAACAATCATACGCAACACTTGATGATTTCCAGGTTAAACCATTTGCTAAATAATTGTATGCGAACAGCACATACGTATTCCGATCTTTTTAAAAGTTTCAATCTTATATACTAAAATTTGCAAGAGTGTGAGTCTATTATAGCCTTCTCCTCCCAAACGTAGTATCATAGATGGAGCTAATGATTCATAATCATCAGACTTTTAGCGTTCGTCGTCGAGCATAGACCCTCCACAAGATTTGCCACAACTCTCTAATATGGGTGTCGTAGAACCAATACTTTCTGAACTCGTCTACTTCGTCTCGCTATTCTATTTTCTGTCAGCCTCGAGTTCGGATATGAACTTTTGGGATCCAATGTTAAGCAGTTGTCTCCCATTCTTGCAACATAACCAACCCATTTTTGAGTTTTCTGGTGGATTATATGTTGTCCCAGACTCTTCTCTCTAATATATTATGCTGTCTTGTGATCTCTCCAGATGAGGTTGGGCATTATTCTTTCATTTGCATCTTGCTCGCTCCTCAGTTCGAGGGTCAGTTACCTGGCTAGGTTTCATGTTTCAGCTCCATAGGTGACTATCAGGAAGATACATTCGTTGTGTACCCTTCTTTTGAGGACTAATGAAAATTTCTTGTTCTTGAAGGTTGAGCTTGTTGTACCGAAGACTTGCCACCCTAGAGTGATTCTTTGCTTGATTTCTTCTTTTGACAATTCGTTGTCCAAAGTAAATGCGGTGGTCTACTTCATCGAGCTCTGAATTCTCGATTTTGATTGTTGTGTGCTTTTCTTCAATATGTTTGTTGTATGTGACATGTTTTGCTGAAGTTCATGTGAAAGCAAACGTTCTCGCTTTCTCCATTCAGTCCTAGCATTGGATGTCATGAAGGTTCTCTGCAAAAAAGACGATTGTGAGTCGTGATTCCATTCTGATCTTTTGTTTTCCCTGGCAACTGTAAAGTGTTTGGGTTAGCTGATATCACCTTGTCTTGACCCTTTTAGGAGCTTAAAGGGCCCTGAGTCTTCATGTAGCCTGATAAAGGAGCTCAGTGACGGTATATATGCTGACGTATAAGGGGTCTACACCTTATGGAGTTACAGCATCATTGACCTAGGGAATCTACACAGTGTCAAAGACCAGGGTGACTAGGAACATTTTGAAGTGTTATAAAGGGGAGGTGATCTATTTACTACCTGACCATAATGCTGAGCTGACAACCAGATGGTGTTTCCTGTGGGAAATACCGTAATATCATGTTAAAACTGTCATTTAGTCGCATTTATTCTTTGAAAGTCTCTTTTTTCATGACTTCTTTTAGGGGTCGAAAGCAAGGGGAAACAGTGTAGTTATATTTGCACCTATTTTTCCCCGGCAACACCGGGTATTATTAATAACATATCATAAGTAAATGTTAATAATCTGTTTTGATTTTAAAAGATCAAATATGATTTCATTTCAAATTGTATTTGGCAAACAAAAAGGGTTAAATCCATGTGTAGATTAGAAGAAATATAATTAATCATGCAATTTTTTTTCTGTTATACCTTAATTCACGATCACATTATATCCTTTGTCAAGAACTAATCCCCGCTTCCTTTCAGTCGTTTCATTTGTTTTTTTCTTTCAAATTATCAAAATTTTCCTAATGCAAATGAAGTAGTAAACATTTTCAAAACATTATCATTTTATGCTTTTCGATAAAGATACCAAGAGAATAAGTATATATATTTCTATGTGTCAGAATATACTGGTGAATATTCTGTAGAGCATTTATGTTCTTCGTACAAAAGTAAGAATTGATCCTGTTTTGTTCTTTGCGAAGATTACTGAAAAGTGCTCAACATAAAATAAGAACAGCTCAGTTGCTGATAATGAAATAAAAAATTGAAGAAAAAAACGTATCAGAATAATGGATTCCTATCAAACATTTGAAAGTGATCGTCTTTGGAAATGGCATCAAGGTGGAACCTTTGTTAGAGTGATTCATAAGTAGCATAAAAAAAGATGTGATTGTAAAGTTATAAAGTAGATTATAGAAGGAAATGAGAGAAAAAAAAGGAAGAGATTTATTTGTCTTTCAAATAGATGATGACGTTGATATCTTGTATTCCTGAATCTCATCAACAGACGAAATGATTGGTGATGAGAAAGAGCAAAAATGCTGAATGCTTTCCTTAACTTCAAGAATAAAGAATTTTATGACCTGAAATAGATTATCCCTAAATCACACCGCGGCAAAAGACTCATACGACAGGCATAAACAACTTCAAGGAATGTCCCTGGTGGTAACTAGATTCGATACCATAAATCGAACTCGGACACTTTCATATTTTAGCCAAAGATTCTACAGGAGAGTTATTTCAAGCCAGATTTAACCCGCCGGCAATATTTTTGAAGTCTGCAACCAATTTCTCTCTCTCTCTCTCTATATCTATATCTATATCTATATATATATATATATATATATATATATATATATATATATATATATATATATATATCGGTCCGCATTGTAACTAATTTTTCTCTTTCTCTTTTCTCTGTATGTCTGTCTGTCTGTCTGTCTGTCTCTCTCTCTCTACATATATATATATATATATATGTATTAGAGCATTCTGTCCCTTACAGACTACAAATAGTTTAACCAGGAAAAAGATTGCATATATTTTTTGTATCTTGGTGAAAAGGTAGATATGTCTTGAGGATTGACTTCATACATACACAGTATTTATTGGTTAGAATTGTCAGGTTAAAAAAAAAACAAAACAACTAGATCTTATTGGATGATTGAACAATACGTTATTCTAATGTAAATGAGCTTTTTGTTTCATAATTACAAGAACAAAATGTATTCCCGGTTGCGTATGACTGCGTTAGGTACGAAATGTTAACGGTCATCAAGTATATATCCTTGTTATATATATAGATAGACAGCTGTTCCGTTGTATTACAACTCTCCAGTGTGGCTACACACTATTTTGAATCCAATCCACTACTGCAAGGTAGGGTCGAAACCTTCGCTTCAAACCCAGAGGCAGATTCTCTTCCCCCGCCCTACGTGGAACTGGACGGTCAGTAGGACTGAATTGAGCGATATATCTACTTATGCATAACTCCTCATCGATGTATAAGGAAATAGACGTATCTGGTCTTACAGAATGAATTATAAATTGTATTATGATGATTTCCAGTCATCACACGGTTAATATGTCACTCAACTTAGACAACGGAAACAAAATGAGCAATTAAAGAAAACAGCGCTGTTGCAGGATTCAATAGGTAACTATACTCAAGTGTAACACTAGATCAAATTGGAAGAAATATGAACATTGTGTTGAGTCAATTTGGTTAGGTTCAGAATCCCTCCAATCTACAAAATCAGCATTCGAAGTCTTGGCTTTTTTTGTCAGCTTGAACATCGACCTCTGTCGTTATGAGTTTCTGAACACGGCACAGGCCAAGCAGCCTTCACTTTTCAAGCTGCTACCAATTGTTCATGTAACTATTGCATCCCCAATAGAAAATGTTGAGTCAGATTAAAATCTGTGACTCTAACTGAATGTCCCGTCAAAGTTAGCTTGATGCCAAAGGTGATTTTATTTCTCACATCAGATATCGCATTCAATGATATTCAACGAGAAGATTACAGAATGCTGCAATGCACTCAATGGCTATCAAACAATAATACCATCCTATGGGAGGCAGAGAAATAATGCCTGCCCTCAACTTTCAACAATATAATTTAACACCTACTGAAAGGTGATATACCGCCATTACCTCTAAATATGCCGGTTCGGTTAGTGACCATTCATCGACTGAAATTATTCTAACAAAATATCCCTTCAGGAAAAATTTTGAAATTATCGAAAAACTCTTATGGACTACTTACCAATCTACGAAATTTATTTTTGATTCCATATTTCTTCTGGAAGGTATTTGACGGGGATATAGATGAACTCTGTGTAAAATATATGTTATCAAAGAATTCAGATGACCAAGTTTGGAAGTATTGAGATGCCGATCGTAAACAACTCAAAACAGCCTTTGGGAAGATTAGAATCGCCGGAAAGCTGCGAAATATATTTGTTTATATAGCAATGTACGTACTCAGATATCCATACATACGAATGTACATTCACACAAACTCTCGTAAACATACACAAACGCACACATACACACACAAACATACACACACACACACACACACACACACATATATATAGAGAGAGAGAGAGAGAGACAGAGAGGGACAGAGAGAGAGAGAGATAGAGATGTACTTAGATATAATCCAGATATCTAGATATAAGCCCTATTGGAAAAAATTTCCCGTTCACATCGATGCATCCACGTATATATATATATATATATATATACATATATATATATATATATATGTATATATCCACAAGTGCATACGCATACATATATATGTGTGTGTGTGTGTGTGTGTGTGTGTGTGTGTGTGTGTGTGTGTGTGTACATGCGCGCGTGTGTGTGTGCGTGTGTGTGCATCAATGAATGTATTGCATAATCATGAAGATAGCGTTTATTGTACATCAAGTATTTTCAAAATAATCTCATTCTTTATCAATTCACTTAGCCGTACACTTCTCCAGTAATCACACAAATCGAAAATTATCCAATGAAAATTTCATATCAAAATTCAGTTTAAAGCTGTCAGGATATGGACTTATAGATCCAGCCTCGCATAGTAAATGGATAAGATGATTCAGACAAATATTTTAGCGAAAGTGCATTTCGTATTTATTTCATTAGAATAAGAACAATCAAAACAGTTTCTTTTCAGCAAAAGAGGAGGTATTTCATGTAAGTAAATATTTGGTTGAACAAATGTTCCTACATTCATAGCCATGTTCATCTAGCTTATGCTTTATTCGGTTGATATCGTTAAAATGAATTGAAATTCAGTAAAGTAAAAAAAAAAAACAAGTTTTCTAAATTCAAATATTGACCGAAATTTCCGTCTAAGTAATCTGTAAAGCATTGCTACATAGATATAGTGTTAAACCTTTAGAAGGAATTCGCTTGAGAGTATGGAAAAGATTTCTCTAGCCTTAGATCCGACTCAACCAAAATATTTCTTCTTCTTTTTCAATCACAAACAAAACGAACGGATCAGCTAGGACCGTAATACACCAAGAAGAAGGTAATTGTATTAGAGCAATGCTTCCAGTGCTTATCTTGCAAGCTATTGTTAATGAATTGGATGCTCGTTTGGTGCACGTCTATTGTGTGATTGAGCAAGACTTGGATGAGCTTCATCAAAATCAACCTTTCAACGTCGGCCGTTGAACATAAACCTTACCAAGAATTCGTCTGACCTCTCGATCGTGGACATTACAGCAACAATATCACACTATCCATGTTATTTTTAGCCAAGCAGTTATCTGACATTCTTGCAGCATGACCTGCCCACTGCCATTTGAGTTTTATAATGGATTTCACGATACCTTGAATTCCTGTTTTACTCAAATATACCGTGCTATCTTGTGAACCCTCCCAAGCTTAGTAGATATCCATAATATGATGTTCACATCACGTAAGAACAAAACACAAAAACTCTATCGAGATTGGTGTATGGCAATAGAAATGTCTAAATCATTGACATTCACTGCGTCCTCTAATATAAAGCAAATAAAAATGCGTATTGCCCAGTGCGTGTTAAGTTGGTGCAAAAATAATTGCGATTTTGTTATCTTAAACTCTGAAGCTTATTTTTGGAATAAACTATCCTTCAATATTGTTCATGTAATATACCATTTTAAAAACGTGAATTTTGTTCTATTTATCCAAATTCAACGTTAACTTTTTACTGTTTATTCTGGTTTATTTAGGACGATAAAAAAAACTAAATTCGAGTAATTTTGTTGTATGAGTTTGAAATGGGATGTAAATCAGCAGAATCTGCTCGTGATATCAACCAAGTATTTGTCCATGGAACCGTCAATGAATGCACAACATGATTCCACAAATTTCGAAAAAAGATACGAGAGCCTTGAAGATGAAGTCGTCATTCGACAGTTGACACATCCAATCGAGGGCCCTACATCTACCTAGGACAACAAATCTCAATGAGACCGTCAAAAGAGGAGGAAATCAAGCGAAGAATCACTTTGGGATGGCTTGCCTTCAAGCTCAACTTACAAGAACCAGATGATCCTAATAATCCTAAAAAGAAGAGTATACAACCAATGCATCCTCCCGATAGTTACTTATGGAGCTGAAACATGGAACCTAACCGAAAGACAGACCTACAACCTGAGAAAAATGCAACGTGCTCATGAGAGAATCGTGCTTAACCTTACATGGAGAGATCACAAGACAGCACACTATAGCAGGAAGAAAACAGGAGCCCAAGATATCATAGGAAATATTAAAAAACTCAAATAGCAATGGGCAAGCCATGTTGCAAAAATGAAAGACAACTGATGGACATCACGACTCACAACATGGATTCCTAAAAATCACATGAGAAACCGAGGCCGACAGAACACATGATGGAGAGATGAACTAGATAGGAAATACTGGCTCTGCGACGCCCATGAGAGAGAATTGTGGTGAATCCTTGGGAAAGTCTATGTCTAACAACGGACGTTTGAAAATTTATGATGATGATGATGATGATGATTGAGGAGGGCCCACGCGAAATCACCGGAGAGTTTACTGAGAAACTAAATATTGACAATTCAACAGTTGTTCAACATTTGCACCAAATTGGAAAAGCAAAAGAGCCCGACATATCACTCATATGATCTCGAATGTGAAGCCAAAAAGGTTGCATGTCGTACAAATGATCCTGTAGAAATCGCACGAACTAATCAGCGGATCTCTACCTCATGGGTCTCTCAAATCGACCACCTCTTGTTGAAGCATTTCGACCCATTCTTGCAATCAGGCAGCGGCTCAAAGCTGCCTTTCAAGAATTTATTAGTTCTAGGGCCCTTGAATCTGGAACTTATTTCTAGTACGTGTTGAGTCGTTATACGTGTAGATTTTGAAGGTTTGAATTTCGATAAGTAACTTTCATACCCAACTGAGATATAATGTGCTAAAGTTGGTGAAAAGCTGCTATTATTTTTGCCTCAGCATGAAACGTATTATCATAGGTTCATTAACACATTTATCTATTGACGTGGTTTCAACTGTCTGGTCTATTAAAAGTGGTTATATCATAAATTGAAGTAATTGCTGAGTGAGAGATCATTGCCCCAGGGCCATTGTCTACATCACCCTTGGCTGAAAACATTCCCGGACCTCAACTGATCTGGCTTTGCCTTCTCCTCACGGTTGCAAACACGCCGAGAGGCGATGAAAATAAGGACAAAGGGAAAGATAAGATCAGTCGACTCTTTGGTAGAGACTTGATAACTTCTTGAGTTGTTAATTAGATCAAAATTTTAATTCAAGTATATTTGTGTCTGGGATTTCACGTTTGAAAAGCCTGGGCCAAGTATCTATTTACAGATTCAATGTTTTGCAACTTGTCCAGAAAACACTTTCTTGTGCCAGTGGCTACTTCAATCTGGCTAGCTTACCGCGTTTTTAAATTCGGTGAAAAGTTCTGTATAACCTTAACCGGCAAGGTGACTGAGCAGTCGGTTTGGACATTGCACGTATGTGTAGAAGTTCATAGCGCTTCCTCTGGAAAGAAGATTATATGGACGGGAAAATTCGTTAATGCACGTACAAAGCTCTACGATTAGAGGCAGCTCAAGATCATGTTGTAGTGCACGGTGGTGGCTAAGTATTAGTTCATACGCTGGAGACTGGCTTAATCTTTCACACGAAAAACAACCAGTAACTCCCACAAAACGGGATAAGATTATTATAACTGTCTACTGATTGTAGACTACTGA
>OY735206.1:55048483-55150983 GCA_963457665.1 Thysanoteuthis rhombus | reverse complement strand
CATTGTGTACTTTCAAACGATGATAACTAGAAATGTACGAATGAAAAAATCATGCAGTAAATAGCAATGTGAAAGCCCAACCAACACAGATTTTTCAGAAAAATTGTGCTAATTATGACTTTTTTTTTCAGATTCTTTGAGAGGTCAAAATGGCAACTCTCGAAGGAAAGATCAATTACGTGCTCTGACAGGCAGAATTGAAATCGGTAACAGCTGTGAGATAAAAGTTCCTCATTATGGAAAAGATGCTCTTCATAAAAACCCAATAAACAACTGGTGAGCACAAAGCTGGGATTACGAATGCAATTCAAACAATCACAGAGCAGCAACTGAATAATAATATTTTCAGAGGATTCGCAAATCGGTCCGATCGATGTACTGGGAACGATGGCGGTAAGATTGAGGATGAAACTCCACTTAACAAAAAATACTGATACATTTTTCAAGGTGCACAATGATTTTAGGGAGACCATGTATATGTGTAAAGTATGAACTGGAACACGCGCGCATGCGTAGTTACAGAACATGGAGGGAAACTTTTTTTTATAGGCTTTTACTTTCATCATCCTTTAAATCTGTTTGTTGTTTATTCGTTCGATTCATCCTGTGTCAGGCATGGCAGCTCAAATTGATTTGTCCATTGTGAAAGTAAGGTAATAAGATCTGACTCGGAATGATGGACGACTTTCGGAGCAAAGAACCTCGGACGCCTATGGTGAAGAAAAAAACAAAAAACAAAAAAACAAACAACGAAAAACTCCCAATCCCTGAAAATTGTAAAAATGGCGGCACTGGCTCAATCAATCAATGCTGATCAATATCAGACGATACTTGTGAATTCACTAGTTTTTTGGGTGTTTTTTTTTTTAATAGAATTTATTGTTTACTTAAATGGTGTTCCATTCTTCAATATTGGTTTTCTTCAAATGGCTTTCAAAAATGATTACAAAAAGATCGAAAATTGGGGAAAAGTCATGACTGACTTATCAGGAGAGTAACCTACGTTTATGGGTTCAAATAAATTCAAAGTTCAACCAAAAAATTACTATTTTAAACAATTAAGATTTAGCAAAAAAAACAAGCAAAAACAAATCGCATTGCACACATGGGATCAAAATACACACGCACGCACACATATGTATATTTATGTGAAGCTCGTAATATATATATACATATATATATATATATATATATATATATATATACATATATATATATATACATATATATATATATAGAGAGAGAGAGAGAGAGAGAGAGAGAGAAAGAGAGAGAGAGAGACGCTGAAAGAGAAAGATAGAACAATATACTGTACAGTAGAAATTCCTTGCTGCTATAATAACATTCGTTATTTGCCAAAAGTAAAATTGTTTTCGAGTCAGACTAAAGTAACATTTGCACAGCTGTTCCTTTTGCAGGTAATGTGGTTAACCTAAGGGCTAGGAGCCATACCCACTGAAAATATGAGCTGTTTAAATGCTTGCGTAAAAAAATAAAAGAAAAGATTTCCACGATGAACAGTGTACCTAACTAGTCAATGAAAATTCTCTCTATACTTTTAAGTGGCAGAATTAGCAACCTTAACACGTCTTAGTGAAGCACCATCTGCTGCCTCGTTGTTCGGCCCTTAATTTCATCCCCATGTCTGAGATCTCTTTTGGAAAAAGCCAGAAGAAACAGGGAACCATATCCGGACTGTAAATGGGCTGACAGGCTTGGCTGATGCAATGTTTTACCCCAAATCCCTGAACGAGACGTGAAGAAATGGCAGGTTCGGCAATTGTGAATGAGATAGTCACACAGTACAAAACCTCACTCAATAGTGTCCGACTGCCTACTAAGAGATACAACGGGAGAATGTCTTTACACGTATGCGCTATATGGTAGCCTCTGATTGGTTGGCTGGTTATTCCCAAACTGCACAATTGATGGATACCCCTACGACTTAAAAGAGAGGAGATTCCAGCTTTAGGAGAATGTGACAAGTCATCTGATAGAGATCCAGAAGGGGGGCTTTACCGACTGTTTTAACGAGTGGAATGAGTGTGTGAGGTCCTTTGGGAGATACTTTGAGGAGGTCCTTGCCACTTGCCGCGAAAGTTGGAGTCGCAGAATATCTTATATACAATTACTCATTGAGATGAAATGGCAGTCGGATCAGCTTTCTTATCTAGTTCTAACTGAAATAACTGAGTCAGGGACAAATGAAATTAATATTGAGTAGAGATGGCTGATGGTGTCGTTCATATTTTCGACTACATTGTCTTCATTTTTTTTTAATGAATGAACCAACAAAGGTTCTCTTTACAAAACTAATTTATTTCCAATACCTTGTATGTGAAACCCAAATGGTACAAATATTTATTCCTGTATTCTTCGGCGATCACTGTCAGTCTATCACGAATATAAGTATGTTCAAAAACAAACAAGTATATCTACTTAGATACTCCGTGCAATTAAGCAATGCCCAGTCTACGTCAAGAACAGTTCATTACAACCTTCTCCAAATTGCCGCTGAAAGTACAAAAGGGTCTCGTAGACAACATTTCACTTGGTCTTTCTGCTGTTAATTAAATGTCGAAGTTTGTTATTTTCTCGCCTGAAATATGACTGAGTTGAGCACATTTCGGAACTCAATCTATACGTTGTGCATTGGAAATTAAGTAGAAAGGGATCGTTAGCAGTGAGGAATTATGGCAAGCGATTCTGACTCAATCGCCTACTGTGTGCACTTTGAGCATGTGAATGTACGTAAATATGTGTGAGTGTCAAGGTATGTGTGATGGAAAGGGTGGGCTACGTACGAATATTATTCTGTTCATATCTCCTCAACCTTGCCACAATCAGCATTATCCAGCCACTGACTTTACTTTTCTATCGTTTCATTCTTTTCAGACTGATCCCCCCCACCACCAAAAAAAAAAAAAAAACTCACTGAAAAAGGACAAAGATTAATGGTTTCTTTATCTGTCGAGCTCAGTTCATAACATAATTATGCAATAACCTACGCTTCAACATTTCTCTTCAATGAATTGACTGACTTCGCTTCGGGTTCATTTTTATTTTTTACTTTTTTCCTGGGTGTCTCTTTTCAGAGAGAGAGAGAGAAAGAGAGAGAAGAGAGAGTAGTTTCTGGCGACCCGTGGCCTTCTACTCCAGGCAAGACCCAAATAGATGGACCGAGTGTCGAGTGGCTCCGATGAAAATGACGTTGGCTGACCGCAGAGCAGGAAGTCAATTCGTCTCTTCTTCCGAGACGTACCGCTGACACAATTTTTGACCGCGAAAGTTGGAGTAGCAAAATATCTTATAAACAATTAGCCAATGAGATGAAATGGCAGTCGGATCAGCTTTCTTATCTAGTTCTAACTGAAATAACTGAGTCAGGGACAAATGACATTAAACTGAGTAGAGATATATGGCTAATGGTGTTGTTTATATTTTCGACTACATTGCCTTAATTATTTTTTTTATGAATGAACCAACAAAGGTTCTCTTCACAAAACTAATTTATTTCCAATACCTGACGAAAGAGAGAATGTTCGTGATTCATTTTTTTTTTTACCTCTGTTTTATTATTGATTTTGTCTAGTTTTAAATTTTTAGTAGCATTTTATCATGACTTTGGTCCGGGTCGTCATTCTCCGACAACGAATAAACATCACGATCGGAAATAAAGAGTAACCCTACGTAATTCATCACTGATGGCACTGTTTACCCGTTGTCGTTAAGTGACTGTCCAAGTCCAAGTTGTGATAAAAAGCTACTAAAAATTAAGACAACGGTAAAACTCGTAAAAAAAATTAGGATAAGTATTGCTTTACAATAATTCATCCAATAATTAGAAAAGATTCTTTTTTTTAAAAGATCAGTGTTGATCGTTCCAATTTCGACATTTACTTGTATCACCCGGTGGCAATGAACAGTATGTCAAACTCTACTGCAGACCTTGTTATGGTCTGATAATCATATCCAGTCAAATGAATGATATGTGTTACCGTTAGTCAACCTTGGTACAAGGTTACATTTCTGGAAATATTCAATGAGGATCGGCTTGACACGAAAAAAGAGCTAACCATCTCTATCACAGCTTGTGTAGCATTATTAGTAAAAGAATTGTTTGCATGAGTAATTTTGTTGAATGCAGTTTGATTTTCTTACCTCCGAATAAAATATAATTCTGTTTCATATTTTCATACGGCCCTGCAAGTTCTGTTCGGTTTTGAGCAAAGAGAATTTCTTCCAATTGACCCCAAGCATTACTGATCGAGTTTTGATTCATCTATTCAATTCATTGGAAACAATTTTTTCTTTAATGTCAGACACTTTAAAGTAAATACTACGGCTATTGATAACAATAATGACAATTGATATTAGCAATAATTATCAATACTAGTAAATACCTGATGTTTTGCTAACATTCTATTTAAAACTCTCCATGTCAGAATGTTTACACAGTATTAAATTCAGTAATCAAGGAGTGAACGATCTAAAGTTTTATTGAAGTAAAATAAGTATACTTTATTTGGTAAAAGACACGTTGCTTTGCAGTAGTATACTAAGGGATGGAAATTCAATGCAAAGCATTTATAGTAACTTGAAAAAAAAAATTTATCCGAACCCCCACGAGAACAAGATGTGACACAAAGTTGGTTTAACGTAGAAAGCCTCACATGCGAACGTGTGGCACATGAACTCCCTCAAAAACATCTTTAGTCATCATAACTATAGCTGCAAAGACGTGGAAACGCTTAAATAGGTAACGAAGTGAATCCTGAGCCCTAGGGCTCAGACTACCCAGGGCAATGCCAAGTACATCGCATCTGTGTCTGTCTGGTCAGAAATGATCTTCCAAAATGGATGATCAGTAAGCTCCTATTTACTCGAACCCCTGCGAGAACAGGGTGTGACACATGGTCAGTTTAACTAAGGGAGTCTTAAATGCGAATGCTTGGGGCTTGAACTTCCCCGAAAAAGATCTCTTTAGTCCTTGCAACAGTTGATGTCTTGAGCCCCATCAACTTGATTAAACAGAGCGATAACAAGCTTCTTGATATATTGGCTATGGCATCACATTCGCGATCGTCTTGTCTGAGATGATCTGAACAGATTTACTAAATTTGGATGATCAACTAACAATCCTCATTGGATCTTCTCCTCTTTTGATATTCCGATACAAAATCTCTTCGCTAATGAATATTATGGGAAAATTTAATCTAAGACGTACGTTGTATAACAACGAACAGCAAGCTAATTTTGATAGCATTTGTTAGTGGATTTAATTTGATCCTCATTTGATTTGCCAATACGGATGGTTGGATACCAAAACATCCGAAGTAAGCATATGGAAAAGAATCAGGACACACACTGTATTGCAATGATGGGCATGCCAACAATGCTGGTCGTTGTTACTGGATTAAATCCTCACTTGACTTCCAATATAGAAAGTTGGATACTAAAATATGCTGAGTGATCATATGGAAAAGGAATCGAGACGCACATTGTATAACAATAATGAACAAGCTAATCTTGCTAGTCGTTTCTGGCGGATTTAATCCTCACTTGATCCAGGAAAAGACAAGAGTCAGAGACATTATAGAATCCATTAAAAAAAAACTCAAATGGTAGTGGGCTGACCATGTTGCAAAAATGGCTGACAACCGAGGGACATCGTGACTCACGACATGGATCCCCCTAGATCACATGCACTACCGAGGCCGGCAGAATATTAGAAGGAGGGACGAGCTAGATAAATTCAGAAAAAAGTACTGGCTTCGCGACGCCCATGACAGAGAAGTGTGGCAAATCCTGGGGAAGGTCTATGTCCAATAACGGACGTTGAGAGACCGATGATGATGATGATCTCCCAATATTGAATGTTGGATACCAAAACATGATTAGTAATCATACGGAAAAGGAATCAGAAATATAATTGTATAGTAATGATCAGCAAGCTTATCCTGCTGGCCGTTGTCAGTGGATTCAGTCCTCATTGGATCTCCGAGTATTGATGGTTTAATACCCACTCATGCTATGTTAATATACTCATAAAATAAGGTGTAACCTTTTTGTTTTTCCCACAGTAACAGATAACTCTTCCACTCGCAGGTATAAAAAAAAAACTTTGCTTATATATGTATGTATATATATACATACATATATATATATATATATATATATATATATAGAGAGAGAGAGAGAGAGAGAGAGAGAGAGAGAGAGAGAGAGAGAGATTGGGCCGAGGGATCTATTGATTCAGTAATAATGATGATCATCATAATGATGATGATGATGATGGTGTTGACAATGGAGGTAGTGGGTGTGGTAGCGATGATGGTGATGGTAATGGTAGTGATGGAGAATATGTTGACGTAATGGTAATTATGCTTATAACCTAAGAGATGAAGGTGACTGGCTAATTAAAATCTGTGTGCTCTCTATGTGTGCGTGTGTTCCCTTTCGATATAATTACTTAGAAATATAAGTCCAAGCAAATCGTGGGAATATTTTGACTTATGTACTCAAAGAACGTACGAGTGTTTTACAAGAGATGTGATACATTCTTCAAAGCTCATCGCTGTAACCAAATGGTGAAATCATTGGATGAAAATGTGGTTCAAATTTGTTTTTTAAGCGGTACGTTTCTTCGGAGATTGTTTACAAATGAAAATGATTTCGCTGAAAGCAGTTTATCTCTCGATAAGACAAGTGCATGGATGGATTGGGTTATCAAAATATAAAGTTTTCTTTCTTTTGTAATTATCAGTTCATGTATATATGTATCCCCCACTAATGCATACGTTTTTATCAACCTATAACTTTGAAGTATTTTTTTTAAATAACAGCGACCATTTATAAATGATTATCAACCAGTATCTATAACTTTTAAATATATCATCTACTGCATTTATACAGTGGGTGTCGATTAACTCCAAGTCAGAAATTAAACGTCAGTTTTGTGAATGCCACGTCACGATATATTCATTAACAGGATTATTGCTATTGAGTAGTGAGTTCGAGCCCCACAAGGTCACACATACTTGTGCCTTTTACCAGAAAACAATAAGATTAGTAAATAACTATATTTGTTAGTATCTGCTTTTCATCTCAAAATGAAAAACACCCTACCACACATCTCACATATACATTCGATCACTACCTCAGTCTGCATACACACACACACACACACACACATACACACACACACACACACACACATACACGCACACACACACACACACGCATACACACACACACACACACACACATATATGTATATATATATATATATATATATATATATATGAAGAGAGCAAGAGAGAGAGAAGTTACTCAGTGCAATTACCTTGGAACGAGGCTTTTTAGGTAAAAATAAGAAGTTGATAACATTAAACAAAGGATATAAACATTGGAGCAATTTACATTCATTGTCATAAATTCATTGTTATGCTAAAAAGTCTTTTATAAACAACTTATAACAAATAATACAACTGATTTAGATAACAGTGAATGTTTGATAACGTTATCTCTGACTATATCAAACAGCTATAAACCCTATATATTCATATATATATTTATATATATATATATATATATATATATATATATATATATATATATATATATGTATATCAGTATAGAAATTAGGAATGCAACGTAGTATAATATATTATAGCATAATGCAATATCGCATGCATGATGGGTTTATTTCATGAAGTGCTCAATACATCCAACATTAAACATTAAGTTGATTTATAGTAGAGCTTGAAATACTATGGAGCGAAGATTTACAACACAAACACGTTCATGTTTCTGCCCTGTTTAGGTCCCTCTCAGCGAATGATTTGGTTTATTTTAGGACCCTGGAGGTCGGGGCTATTTTTCTTTGTGGTAGAGTCATCCTTTTATTCCACTCACACACACACACACACACACGCATATATATATATATATATATATATATATATATATATATATATATATATATATATATATATATATATATATATTATTTATATATATATATTGTTTAGTGGTTGGTCATTGCTTGTGTTTTTGCTTTATTTTACTCTCCTAATTCGTAATTCATAACCACCAGCAAGCATTGCATCCCCTTCAAATAAAACAAAAACACAGCATGTAATGACCAACTAATAAACAAAAGACCTCTGCCTCAAAAATGTCCTGAATAGGAATCTGAAATAAACTGAATCGTTCGCCCACAGAGGCCAAAACAAGGCAGCAACATAAACGTGCAAAAACCTTATTCCACACACATGCACACACATGAAACATGTATAGCATACTAATAAATTCATTTGTGAATACATAAATTAACAAATAAAGTCTCTATTTACTTTTATATCTGTTGTTCACTTATATATATATATATATATATATGTGTGTGTGTGTGTGTGTGTGTGTGTGTGTGTGTGTGTGTATGTATACATTAGTGAACAGCAGAAGTAAAAGTATACTTTACATATATATATGTAAAGTATACTTATATATATATATATATATATGTAAAGTATACTTATATACATATATATATGTATATATATATATATATATATATATATATATATATATACACATATATATATATATATATATATATATATATATATATATATATATGTATATATATATATATATATATATATATATATAGGTGAACAGCAGAAGTAAAAGTACATGAAGACTTTATTTGATGTTCATTCATACAAGTATATAAGTGAACAACAGAAGTGAAAGTAAATGGAGACTCTATTTGTTAATCAAGTTATTCATTTATACACATATAAAATTTCACAATATTTCATTCAGATTCATAAATAATTTTTCTTGATATCTTATGGACAGACAACGGCAAAAGTGTATTAAAAAAACAAAAGTAACTCTCATTCAAGAACAATTTCTGGGAACCCCCGACCCCCCCCGAATTTGATGAATTCCCCTTACAATGTGCCCTCCGCCTTTAAAAACCTAAATTGAAATTGAGAACTTTGAGATACTGTGTGGACAGTTTGTAGTAAATATTGAAATGTATGACATATCTAAATAAAAAAATTCCTGGATCCGCCTCATAATTTAATCACAAATCCCTGGTCCCTTACCTTGAAAGAAATGCATTTTGAATTTTACACAGATCATTTAAACTATTTGTAAATAAGTTGACTTAATTATAACAAACTTTTCAAATTTTAATTTCCATACAGCTGCAGTTTGTTAGAAAGGTATATCCTAAATAGAAAACTTGAAATGCTATTTAAAACTAACAGAGGTAAGTAGTTCCAGACAGAATATTTGAGAAAATACATATATATATATATATATATGTATATATATATATATATATATATATATATATATATAGGTGAACAGCAGAAGTAAAAGTACATGAAGACTTTATTTGATGTTCATTCATACAAGTATATAAGTGAACAACAGAAGTGAAAGTAAATGGAGACTCTATTTGTTAATCAAGTTATTCATTTATACACACACACACACACACACACACACACATATATATATATATATATATATATATATGTGTGTGTGTGTGTGGCAAGACAATTATGAAAAAAGGGCTGCCTCTTTTTAGTTTCATATTTCTGACTTATTTATTTATCTACTGTTTTACTTACTATCTACGTAAGTGTTTGCTTTACTCGCGTTGTGGTTGTATATGAGGGTCAAGTAGCCTCGACTTTCTCTATCGAGGACGACTTCAGTAGTGATGACGTCATTAGGAATAACCTGCTTGATGAGAGCCAGCTTATCGTTCAACTTTGTACCCGTTATGGTTACGATTCAATAAGCTTTTTCAAAACTTCACTATCGACAATTACGTGGGATATTGGATACGCTGACGTGCGCTCCAGAGTTTATTAAGTACACCCAATCGAAACACGCCTATTCGTGTTCATAACAACTGCTACAGCAGGCACGAAGAGATATTAAGATACATTCATACATCTTCAAGCTACTTACGGAAAAGAAATTACCGGATATACCAATGAGACAGTGTAAAATGAGTGCGTTGTACGTAGTTAAGCCGACGATACTAAACTTTGAAAAAAGAGGAGGAAGAAGAAAAAGTAGCAAACAAATTATTTGCTAGTAAACCCTCTATGTACAGGTTTCCCACGCTATCCGAAAGTAGAGCATTCCTTTGGAAAGGTTTTGTAAACTGAAGAAGTAATCACTATTGATATACATGGGAGAAGGTTCTGAGTGTATCCAACCTCCAAAATGGCACTGATGGCACGTTTGGCTTAGTCAAGGGAGATTTATTTTTTGGTGCTTTTATCTTTCAATCAAGTTGAATTTCACCGTAGCAAAAATGATGAAAACTTCATCCGTCGAAATTGGTAACCGTATCATCGTGCAGAGAAAAGATTACGTTTGGGAGACTTGGGGTATTTTCTCAAATATTCTGTCTGGAACTACTTACCTCTGTTAGTTTTAAATAGCATTTCAAGTTTTCTATGTAGGATATACCTTTCTAACAAACTGCAGCTGTATGGAAATTAAAATTTGAAAAGTTTCTTATAAATAAGTCGACTTATTTACAAATAGTTTAAATGATCTGTGTAAAATTCAAAATGCATTTCTTTTAAGGTAAGGGACCAGGGATTTGTGATTAAATTATGAGGCGGATCCAGGAATTTTTTTATTTAGATATGTCATACATTTCAATATTTACTACAATCTGTCCACACAGTATCTCAAAGTTCTCAATTTCAATTTAGGTTTTTAAAGGCGGAGGGCACATTGTAAGGGGAATTCATCAAATTCGGGGGAGGGGATCGGGGGTTCCCAGAAATTGTTCTTGAATGAGAGTTACTTTTGTTTTTTTAATACACTTTTGCCGTTGTCTGTCCATAAGATATCAAGAAAAATTATTTATAAATCTGAATGAAATATTGTGAAATTTTATATTACGTATTACGTAAGATGTCAATAAATTTTGGAGAGGATTCAGCATTTTTTTTTATTTGAGAGCTATTTTGGAAGCAGAAGTGTGGACCATGGGCCACGAAAGAAATTTTGGCACGAATCCATGTAGAATGATTCCGTAATTGGAAGAATCATACAGTTATAGTCGTCCATTTTGGATTCCAAAATGGCCACCGTTTAAGCTCATGAAAATACTGGCAACAATTTTTATCTCAATTCGGATCGTTTGATTTTTTTTTATTTTTTATTTTGGTATCCAATTAGTTTTTTCAGGGGTACCAACAAAACATAACTTCTCCTTTCCGATAGACCGCC
Source organism: Thysanoteuthis rhombus (assembly GCA_963457665.1). Lineage (NCBI taxonomy): Eukaryota > Metazoa > Mollusca > Cephalopoda > Oegopsida > Thysanoteuthidae > Thysanoteuthis > Thysanoteuthis major. Next base: position 55,139,700 of record OY735206.1, on the reverse strand, counting down.
GATGCTTTTACTTCTCTTTAGAATCTCAGCTGCTGAGGTCATTTCAGTAGCTGCTGTCTCAATGTTAGGTAAATAATCAACCGTATCTCTGTGATGTTCAGGCTTTTACGAACAACTATTTCCAATATATCAAAATGAAACTCGGAGAGGCGAACAGCTACAAAATGACCATAGTACTGACATTTAGTATTAGCGAAATCAAATCTCAATTTGACAGCCATATTAATACACAGAGAGTAATTGTCTGAATATCTGAAAAATCTTTCATCTTATTCACTGAACAGAAAAATGTGGGTGTATAAACTAGGACAATCACGATAGATGAATTAGTTTTTGAGATACAGCCAATATGATATTCCATGGGGGTGTTATCTTTAAAATATTGGCCAAAAAGGTGAAAAGCTGACACACCCATGATGTTATCATAGTTCATCTACCTCGACAGTAATCGACCTACCAAGAATCATGAAGAGAATTTGCTCTTGTTCGGTTCAGTCACTATCAGGAAACTCGACAAGGAAATAGTTCAGATAGATAGATAGATAGATAGATAGATAGATTGAAACAGCCCAAGTAATGATCAGGCAGAGATGAGAACATAGACAGGAACAGTAGAGAGAGAGAGAGAGAGAGAGAGAGAGAGAGAGAGAGAGAGAGAGAGAGAGAGAGAGAGAGAGTTAGACAGACAGACAGACAGAGAGAAAAAGAAAGAAACGTCATCAAAACTGATAACGTAGGTTTTTTTTTCTCTTAAGTTAGGCTGGCTGCTGGCAATACATTATCACGCGTACAGACAGCACCAATGGATATAAGCGGCTTAAATTTTTTCATCATGATCATCATGATCATCATGATCATCATCATCATCATCATCATCATCATCATCATCATCATCATCATCAGTTTTTTAACGTCCGTCGTTGGACATAGACCTTCCCTGGGATTCGCCACACTTCTCTATCGGCCAGAAAAAAAAAGTCTTTTCGTTTTTCCTCTCCAAAATAGATTATCAAGGAGTATCAATTTGCTATGCACGTTCATAATAAATTAATCCTTCATTTTGTGTCCGGAATCATGCTATCATGTTTTTCGAAAAATCGGAATTTTTTTTTAGTAATCCATTTGCCAAGAAAAGGCGAGAAATTTGCTGTACTCATTGATCGCCCCTTTTCCATCTTTTAATTGATCATTGCAACAGGGCATGCTGCCAAAAGACATTAATAACGTAACAGTTTCTACTGTGTTCTTTAGATATAAATTAATATTCAAAAAACATTAGACAGACATTAATAAATATATACCAATCACCAAAAAACATAATGACAGAGAGACAGACGGAGGCGGATGGATGCATCAGATATCTCGTTAAACTAATTTTTTTTCGAATCCAGAAAAATAAACATCCATTGTATTTTTTATCATTTTGAACTTCCTCTTCCGTTTTGTTTTCAAATACTTTTTTCTAACGTAGCTTTTTGCATATGCCAACTTTTAGTCGCGTTCGAACATTTACTTTTTGTTACTGACAATTTGTTTTTGTTTTATTCTGTTTTGTTTTTTTGCCTTTTTTTTAGATTATGAATATATTCGTTATTAATCTCGACTAATTTTCTTCTTTTTTCACATCATTATCACAATTTTCCAGTCCACCCCAATAAAGAAAAAAGTGTCAGATCTAAATGAACAAGCCAACGTCAAGTCAGATAAGAAAGTCTCCGACTGGAATTGATTTCAAATCTCATAAGGATTCCTGGTATTACAATCAGCTTGGAAGATTTTTTTTTTCTGAGACCAGTCTATGCTTTCTCACAGATACAGAAACAGCCAAAAATATTGCGATAAAAAAATTACCAAAAAGATTGAGAAAAATTATTCAACAAGTTATGGCGTTGCGTTGGACGGACCGTTGCTTCGTTGTGGTTGGCAACGTGTCCCCAGCTCTATGGAGGCTCCCAATTAAGTTTGGAAGAAGAGAGATTAGGTGGATCATTTTGGGCAGACCAGCCCAGGGAAACGAACAGAGATATGGACAGTCAAAGAAAGACATCCACCCAGGACTAAGCTGATTATCGATGCATTTTCTTACTGATCGCCCCAGAACTGTTTCGTGTTTTAAAAATGATCTCTCCCCCCCTCTCTCTCTCTCTCTCACTCTCTCTCTCTCTCTCTCTCTATATATATATATATATATATATACCTCTCTCTCTTTCTCTCTCTCTCTCTGTCTGTCTGTCTGTCTCTCTCTCTCTCACTCTCTCTCTCTGACACTGTTAGACTCGACTAACTCAATAATGTGGAAAGCAACAATTCCTCGAAATCAATGACTATTTGTTCTTCTAATCGTTATCAGTGAAATTCCTTTCCTTTTCTTAAGCCTAAAAGTATTATTCTGTAGAATTCTTCAAGATACTTATTTCTTTCTTTTTGTAATTTGTTCTTTATGATATACAGTTTTAGTGCCATAGTTTGTTATTTGATTTTGCCGTCTCGTTATTGTATTTGTCGTGCGATAATTCGGTTTACATTCTTGTAACTTTCAATTCCCGATGGCGACACTCAATTTCTATCACTTTTCTATTTACTAATCATATTTCGTGCATTCAATTGTTCTGGTCTTTTTATCCGAATTGTCTTTCTTTAAAATTGTTCGTGAGCTTTACTTAGAATGATTAAGTTGAATCGAACGCTATCAACAAAGAAACCGAACTTTTGATACGGGGTCCCAATTGGACGGTTTAGTGTTTTGGTAACTGAACTATTATTTGACAGTTAACGTTAACCTTTTGTATGAAAAGAAAAATGCTTCAAACCACGTTGTTTAGTTTTTTTAATCGTACGTGTAGTCAGCATGTTTTTTTTTTTCTTATATTGTTTGCGTGTAAAATCAGTTTGAAATTTGGAAAGAATTTTGGAGACTAATGTTGCAACGGGTCTGTGAGAGGGATTGGCTGTGCTGTAAAGTCACTTGTCGTAATACCGTTTTGAACCGGGAAGAACATCCACAAATGAAGATGTCAATTCTTGACGATCCTTCAAGTTGACGGCGGGGAATCACCACAAGGAAGTGAGTACCGTGATCCATGTCTTTGAAGTTTCCGATGAGGAAAGCATCTGTAAAGGTTGTTCCAAAAGAAAAAAAAAACTGGTGATGCATCGTGCCCCGTCTGCTGACAGATTTGGGCACATCTTGTGCTTAGGAAAGGTTTCTATCCATGTCTCCAGTTATATACATATTTGCTTTTTCCTACCAGCAAGGATCTGTGGGCGATAACTTTTTGGCAGTTTTTCGAATTCACAATGTAGCTACCCTTGAAATAAGGCGAGATCCAGGCGGTCTTGAACTGAGTCCATGTCCTGCTGGTTGAGTGTTATTATTTATAAAAGTGTTACTATTGCTGCCGTAGAATATTCATCTTTAAGCCTGAACACCCGGTACGTTCTCAGGCTTTGTTAAACTTCATTAATAGTAAGATAGTACACTTATATCATCTGGACAGGAATTGACTCCACGCCTCCTTCATCCACTTTGTAAATGGCTAAGCAGCAAGAGGGGGGAATGATATATCCTTATACTTACTACGTAATGTCATGTACTTAGGTGCCCGTAATTTGGTTTCATCAATGTTTGTAATTTTATCTTTTATTATGGAGATCCTCGATCGTTTTACCATAACCCTGTTTTGGGGTAAAAATAACAGGTTTCTTGCAATAGCACTCCCCGTAATCATCATCAATATATCCATGAATATAACCACTCCGTGATTTTGTTTTGAAGTGAAAAAAATAAGTCAAGTTTCTGTTATTATTCTGTCGGTGTGGATGAAGGCCTTTGTAAATTTAATCCACATATTTATTTTATCGTGTGATACAGACAAACTCAGGTCAATTTTGAAGTAAGATTCTCATTTATGCTCATTACTATGCCATAGTCGTGAATTTATATCTCCAAGAATCTAACCACAATTTGTTTTGAATTAGTATGTATTATCTGATGATGATTTTAGGAGTTCCAAATTATATCTTGAATTTTTTTCCCTGGTTATATATTCAAATCTGTATGCCTTGACATTTTCTCATCGTCCCTTTTCTGATAATTTGTTCTTATGAATAAACGGATTTTGAATTCTGTCAATCTGCGTTGGTGAATATTCTTTTTTTTTTTTTGTTGTTGTTGTTGTTCAACAAATGAACTGTTTATTTCTTTGTTGTGTTCGGTGTGTGTGATATTCTATATATCATTGTTACTAATTGCAGGTGAAAATGTTTGTTTGACTCTGTAACAGCTTATAGCTATTCCGAAACTAAGGTATTTAATCCATATGTATACATACATATATTTTGTCCTATTCTTATTTTCATCAGTGAAAATACATACTATATATATTATTCATTTTCATAGTATATCATGAGGTCCATACATAAATTTAGATTTATTGTATGTAAAGATTCCATATCTATAATTATGATGTATTTTAAGATCATTATTTGTTTATTGCTTTTTTCAGAAAATTATTATTTATTTTCAAAGCAAACTTTCTATTTGTATCCATAGTTATGAAAGATGTGTTATTTGAAGACATGATTAGTAATAAGGTTCACGAATAAAGTTGGAGGCTAACTATTATTATTCCCTTTATATGTATTCATATGTTTGTGACTTTCTTTTTCCTATTGAAATATCATTTGAAGTATTTATCAACTACGTTCATAAAAAGACATACTAAGCAAATCCACATTTAATATATATCTTTCATATTATTTTTTATCGTTAAAATATTCTTTTCATAAATATATATATACATGTGTGTGTGTGTGTGTGTGTGTGTGTGTGTTTGGAGAACATCTCTCATATAATATGCATTATATATATTTATGTTAGTGTTTAGCTATGATAAATGATTTTTTAGTTGATCTTCTAAAATGATTTCGTATCGTATTAAACAGGTGTCCATGACATCATAGAAACTATTTAAAATTTCAGATGGCAATGGGCAGGCCACGTTGCAAAAATGAAAGACAACCGATGGACATCACGTCTCACAACATGGATCCCCAGATATCACATAAGAAACCGAGGCCGACAGTACACAAGATGGAGAGATTAACTGGACAGATTCAGGAAACAACGGCTCTGCGACGCCCATGATAGAGAATTGCGGCGAATCCTGGGGGAGGTCTATGTCCAACGACGGACGTTAAAAGACTGATGATGATGATGATGATGACGACGACGACGACGATGATGATGATGATGATCGTATTGTTAGTCTTGTCAGCCACTGAAGTGCAAACCTTATGGTAACGAGATGATATCCAGCACCACTAATAGATGTTCGAGTCTAATTAAAGGACAACTCATCTAATGCTGATTTTAAGACTTGTGGGCCCCGCTGAATCGAAAGACGTCACTCACTAATTCTTTGTCTTCCCAAGCCCAAAACATTATCGTGAACTCGACGATATCTACTCAATAGGTCTATCATTACTGACATTAGTTTGCGTGTGACGCCAGTGTTTTGTTCCGCCTCCGTGAGATTTGCTCAAAGGTAAATTACATCCATTCCCTGACTTTTCAGTTATTTTGGACACGTTCATAATTATAAACAAAGGCAAAGGAAGTACGTTCCAGATCCTGTGCATCTAATCGATACTTACGTTCGACTAACTACTAATGGATGCCTTGAGTTCGTACGTACTTCCAATAACCGATGTTTCCACGTAGAGGAATATCGATTCGATTCAAAATAGATAAAATATGAATATGTCTTCATGACATTTTTTTGATTTTGTATGCATATTTACTCTTCGACTCAAAGCATTATCTCACGGCAAAATCAATATAATTTTATGAAATAAACTACGTTTATTTATATACAAATATACATTTATATGACAGCATGTATATAAGATCATTCATATGTATGCAGGTATAATGATATATATATATTAAAGATAATTGATGAATTAACCGAATTTAGATGATCTGGAATAGAAAATAAATTGATAAGGCATTTTGGGAGTTATCAACCGGAATATATAGATTTTAGGGAAAATTCATATATGAAATGTGCCTGGTGATGTTTCTCTGTCCTGGTCGTGCCTTTTTTTCATTAGGTTTCATGTATTTTATCATTTGAAATAATGTGTATTTTAATATTGAATACGTACGTTCAATGTAAATTACGTGCAGAGATGCCATAGAGAAATAAATAGATATATAAATACATAGATTTTGATCCGTTCATCCATCTATAAAGTATACATAGTAATATGATGCACAAGCTTTCGGTAGAGCAAGCTCATCCTTCAAATACAAGAAAATTCTAAGTCCTAAAAAGAAGAGTATACAATCAATGCATCTTTCCGACGGTCAACCACGGAACGGAACATTGAACTGACTAGCAAACTGAGACGAATGCTACGTGCACATAAGAAAATCATGCCCAACATAACATCATAGAAACCACCAGAAAAATTAAATGGCAATGGGCTGGTCATGTTAAAAGAATGGTGGACAACCAGTGGACATCACAACCCACAACATGGATCCACATTAATGTAAGCCAGCGATTCCCAACCTGAAATCCGATTACTGGTCGTCCGTGAGCTTGTGGAGTGGTTAAGCTTTTCACAAGCCTAAGGTCCTTTTACTTGTTGAGTAGGCAGACCTTTCGAAATGCAGGGATTCATAGGAAAATTATTTGAAGTGAAAGGAGTCCTTGATATCGAAAAAGTTGGAAACCATTGATGTAGGCTATGATTCTAACTAGTGAAATGATATGGCGCAGATTTGCTTAATTACGGAGTCATTTCGAGGCTATGAAAATAGATATTAGAACATTCTAAGGTTTGTAGTCTTTGAATTCAGGTTATATTTAAGATCTTATATCTTAGGATAAAGAAAAGCCAAGAACTTACAGACAGTGACATTTTGTAGTGCACTGAAACTACTTTCGATCTTGTCAGACAAAACGGACTAGGTAAATAAGATTTTAACTCATGAAACACCGATAAATTTGGAGTCCGATTTGAAATCTTTTTTATCTGAAAAAATGTTATTTTATAGAGCTAAGATGATAACATTTTCAAAGTTTTTATGAAATCATGACTCTATGAATGAATTCTTAGCATGAAAGACGTTCTTGTTGTAGAATGGTGGCTTTTTGAATTCGGGCACCGACTCCCCCTGTACTGCGTTTGCTAGTTTAAATTAGTAAACTATGGGAGTTAATTTTCAAATTATTAAGAATGAAATAGAATAAATTGGATCATAATTTAGCATTTCTTTCGATTGTTTACGTTACCTTTTTATTCTATCAGAGAGAGGAAAGGATGTTGCCTTTTTACTCTAATGGCCTGACCCATAGGTGAAAAAACAATCGGGATATCGGTAGAATTAAACCAGGAATTATTTTGTCGGTTTTTTTTTTTAACATGATTACTAAATTTTGCCTAGACATCTTGAATATTTTATTGTTATGAAGTGCCAAATTTGGCAAAATCATGTTTGCGTCTCGCAACTCGCTACATACAAATTAAAGTAAAGTGTAATTTGTCATAACTTATTAACTGTCCGTCCAATCATTTTTCCCTATAAAAGGTGTTACGTATTGTTTTTCTATCACAGTTTACGAGGGAACCCATGGGCTATTAAAAAAATATATCAGGTGATTTGATACACTGAAAAATATATATGTTCACGCCAGATGTCTGTCGTGACAACGTTGTTCGAAGTGTACGTTGTCTAGCGTTTCTTTTAAGTAGAGGTGATGCAATTTTATGAAAATCACCTCGGCAAATTATATGCATGACCAAAAATGACATAAACCTGAAATGTTATGTTTTCCTAGTCCGTGTGAGCTGTCACCACAATGAATAAGTGCAAAAAATATTAATTTTTTCAGCTCTCTTAAAAAAAACAACACAAATTTACGTCTTCTCACTTCTAAGCAATTAAGTGATATCAATAAAATGAAGACTAATAAGGGTGATAATCCAATCATCACGTTCCGGGTTACCATGTATTTTAAATGCACGACATCTGTATTTAGTAAAAAACATTTTAATAAATTAGATTTTGTTAAACGTTGTATTTTGCAATTATTGAATTACAATTATATTTAATAACAGCGTTTAATAAGTAACCACAGAAATTGAAGAATTTAGAATAATACAAAACATTTTTCCATGAATTAAGTTTTTATTAGTTTTTGAGCGAATGCATTTTTTTCATGACCCAAAATTTTGCTGGATGGCATGTTTTCTACACTTCCGACTGAAGTTTATTATATGACTTAATAGATTTAAATTCACCAAAGACTAAATATATAAAAGTTATAAATATCTATTGTAACCACTTATTTTATAAAGATTCCATAAAATTAAGTGAAGAAAGGTTGGTTTACTTGAAATATATCTCCAAGAATCATTCTTACAAAATGCATTTTTCATAAATGAAAAAGTACCGAATACTTTATCTATATCCGACAATTAGTTGATTTTTGGCATCATTTAAAGATCTGGATCTGTTTCAACTTGACATTTTCTCATGTATATTATTACATTCCATTGTTTGAATAGTGTGTCCAACTTTCCGAAGACAAAAATTTCCAGTTGCGAGCAATGAAGCAAATTATTTTCATTTTTTCCAATCATTCTGCTTATGAAATGAACCGAAGTTTATTAGTATAAACTACTCAACTTGTACCCTTATGCTTTTTCCGCACCCAAACCTATATTAAGTCTTTGTAGCAGAACTTCAGGCACAAGAAAATCATTAGTTCGATTATACAGTTGATAACTTCCGATATAAAATTACATACGGACTACCCAATGAAGAGTTTAGTAATCTGCTCACTATCTCAGGCCATACTTTAGGCAGTTCAAACAATGCATTTAGGGAGGGCCTGTAGCCCCCGCCCCCATGTGTATGTTTTATATCATATCTTAATATTTCTTCCACTTTTTTACTGGTAAAAAGTCTCAACTAAACTTCTTAGGGGCTTTGCCAAGTTACGTAGAGATAGATTATTGATTTATAACAGATTTTATGTTAAATTGGAACATCATAATTTTGTGAATATATCATTTTTGTTTTAATTTTGTTTGAAAAGGATCGCGAAATAAAACAAAAAAAAAAACAGGCCCTGAAGAACATTATGCACTGGACCCATTAATGTTAGATTCGACCCAGTCAGTTGCACAGAAGTATGGAAACTAGGGGGGCCAAATGGTTTATCAGCCTACTGCAGTGGTTCTCAAACTTCATTATATGATGACACCCTAAGAAATATATTTCCTACACACCAACCCTAGACAATGAAAACATTTCAGTTGTCAATGAACAGAACTTTTGTATCAGCAGGCTAATATAAGAACACATAATCACCGTCCCTCTTTCATCTGCCATTAAAAAGAGTTTGAACAAAATCTTGTAAAAAAATCATTTGATTTACAACTCTGTGATGGAAGTTAGGTAGACACAATGCAGGTACAAGATACTTCAAGGCTCTAAATTTGTTTCTATATTTGGGAAAATTACGCACATTGATCATCCCACCAGCATTTAGCCCAGTTGCTCGGCGACCCAATCCGTCCTTCTTCAGGTGGAGGTTGTAAATGGGGATAGTTCGGAATGCTTAGGTGGATAGAGGCACCACTGAAGAAGACCGTAGAGTATTAAAGTGGGAACGTCAAGTGCTAAAGATGAGACTAGATGAGGACCACAAGAAAGAATTCTACACTTGATGATGGTCCCTCATCTAGAAAAATAGAAATATTCCTTGGATTTGGAACTTCAAACGGATCAGTATTTTCAGACCAGAACAGATTAAAGATATGTAAACAGAGCTAAAACTATACCATTAAGTTGACAATTGACTCATTTACTCATGGCCGAAACGTTTTGAAAAAGCCTAGCAAAAACGTTGGAAGATTTGGAAATCTGTGGGAGGATTCAAACTTTTCATACACCATCTTTGAAATCGACAAAAATACTTGAAATACAGACCATTTGAGAGTCACCATATCCTACCGGTGGGTTGAAATTGTACAGACCACAGGATTATTTGAGGGGAATTGCTGCCCCCCCCCCACGACCAAAGACAACTGCGATTATCAGGTATTCTTTATTACCAAACTGCAAAGCATTGAAATTTTCATACCGGAAATATGAACGTTTCCATCTTTAAAAAAGAGGACGTCACTGGGAAAAAAAAATTATTAAAAATTGATTGTTTGGTCATAAAAAAATGACTGATAATATACGTTTCGATTGAGTAATGATCCACTTGAAATAATAAAATACTGCTGTGCTTGGTTTAGAAGAAATTTAAATTTATAAATAGCGATTTTAAATAGTGGTAAGGGTGTAGTCATTTATTGGATGTACTGTGTGTTGTGAAGCCACAAAAAAATAGTAATGAGATTGTTGGGCTAGGGAAATCTGAAGGTAAAAACTGATTCACAGTTAATGGCGACCCAAATCAATGCAATAGAAATAAATAACATACCGATGAAGATAAATAGGACATAGAAAAGATAGCGAATGCAAACTAGGTGAACATAAAGATGAGACAATCAATCACAAACTAAGTGAACGGATCATGTTATCTGGTGTATAAAAATAGGGATGATTCGTTGGTAGGAATGATCAACCGGAAAACGATTACGACTATCAAAAGTGTCTGCAAAAACAATAAATATGTGGTAGAGAATTGAAAACACACTATGTGAAGCAGAAACCGGATCAAATTAAGGAAAAACATGTCAGAGGATTTCGCAGCACCAACAGAAAATAAAGAAGAAAAAAGGAAGCTAGTTAATTACTGGACCTCACCAGAAGACTAAAAATCAATGAAGCAGTTGTAGTTAGTCGCACAATAGAAACCTTCACATAATAAGCGTCTTTTGGTAACATGCTGTGTTGTAGATGTGATCAATGGAAAGATTGGGAAAAGGGTCATCAATCAATAAATTACCTCTTTCGACTTTTGTTGGATGGTGATCACCGAAAGAAATCTCTTTTCAAAAAAACAAACCTGAATTCTGCCAGACACGCAAGTAGGGACCAATATAGCGTGAACTTAAAACTGAAGGAACCTATGTTGATCTTGACAGCAAGTTTTGAAGTTTTTTAACCTGAAAATGACAGTTGTGCCAATCGTTGTTGGAGTACTAGAAATAATGCCGAAAAGCATATCGAAAAGAGCCTGAGGAACTGTAAATCCGAGGAAAAATCGTGACCATCCAGTCAACGTTACACAATTAGATACGAGAAGAGTGCTATGAAATTGACAAGACTTGTTGTCACTTAATCTTTTGTGTAAGAGTTGGTAATGGTGTGATATCCCAATTAGTGAGAATGCATTAGTCTTTGAGAAAGAGAGTATACAACCAATGCATCCTCCTGATTGTCACCAATGGAGCTAAATCATGGGACCTAACCAAGAGACTAACTTTCAATCATGCTCAACACCACACAGAGAGATCACAAAACCGCTGAGTATATCAAGAAAAAACAGGAGTCGGAGACATCAAAGAAAACATTTAGAAACTCAAATGGCAATGGGCTGGTCATGTTGCAAGAATGGCAGACAACTGATGGACATCACGACTCACCACATGGATTCTCAGATATCAAATGTAGGACTGAGGCCGTCTAAACAGGAAAGGGCGGGCCACAGTGGAAGGTTCAGAACATCTTGGCTTCGCAATACTCATGATAGAGAGGTGTGGGTAATTCCAGGAAGGTCTATGTCCAAAGACTGATAAAGAATAATTACGATGTGACGGAGGAAGTGGAAGATGGTGATCATAGCAACGCCTTATGTAAATGAAGCTCATAATTATGCGAATATTGATTAGGAAATATCATGTTCCAAATTAATATTAGAAATCGTCAAGCGGTAAATTTTCAACATCAACATGAGTACTTTCAGATTTTCAAGTAGGTGTCGCTGGCTGGTTCTATATGTATCATGCGTACAGACTGCAATGGAGCCGGGGGGGAGGTGCTTGAAATTTAAACATTTACAACTTATTATGTGCAGACAAATCTTTTGTTATTTTTCTTACCCATCTCTTTGGTTTTTACTGAGGGGCAGTTAGCAATTTAAGTCTACATTAAATTGGTCCCTTGGTTTGTGTCTGGTATTATTCATACTTGTTGGGGGGGGGGGGTTAGAATTTTGACTTTTTAGTGATCGCTGAGTGAAGTTGACCACATTGATCACCTCAATTTCCAAAGTTTTCGTTGATCACCCTAAAAACAGCATGTTGTCAAAAAAGCTTTGGTTCCGTGACGGTTCCTATTGATTGATTAACAAAACCTGTTAATTTGATTCTTTATAGAAGCGAGAAAAGAAAATGGAAGAATTGAAAGAACAAGGAGAAAAACGGTGTAAATAAGTAGGACTGAAAGTATGTGAACACAAAGGAAAGAGTGAAAAAAATAAATGGCAATCAGTGAAGAAACGGGGAAAGACAGCAAAAAATTGGAAAATAATTTTCTTCTCTTTGTCTTCCTCAGGCTGCTTTTGTAAACATTCTTTTGTTCGACTTTTTTAATATTCTTTGTTAGTATTCGTCTCTATTCGTTTTATTCATAAATTTTTATCTCCTTTTTCATCATTCAGTTGTACTTGCGTCTATTAGAAACCATACTCCAAAACTGTCACCGAAACATAAACACAGGTTTCCTCGGCTTTTAAGTTGGTCTTAGTGGCTTGCTTGGTTTGTATGTAATGTACGTATCATCATCATAATCATCATCGTCATCAGTCTTTTAACGTCTGTCGTTGGATATAGACCTTCTCCAGGATTCGCCACAATTCTCTAACATGGGCGTCGTGGATGGTTCGTACAATGAAAAATGTACGTATACGTCATACCAATAGAGCAAAATGGTTGAAAATTAAAGCACGTATTCCTTATGTGTAAGGAAAATGTTTTTGTTTTTTAGTTGTTTTATGTTTTAAAATTGGGGTTTGGTTTGCATTGTAAATCTATGCTAAATTGGTCACTAGGTTTGGGTTTGGTAGCACTCACGCTTTCTTTTTTAAAATTTGGACTTTTTTATTGATCGATGCCCAACAAAATGTTCGAGAAGTTGTTTATTCATTGATCATCCCTTTTTCCATTTTTTCAATGATCACCCCAAACATAGCATAGTGCAAAAATACATTTGTTGCATGATGGTTTTTATTGAGTGACTAATCACACCTGTTCACTTTTTTCATCACGTTTACACCATTTTCGTCGTCTTTTTTTTTTCAGGAGTATTATACACAAAACACTTAAATTGACCAAAGATATCTACCGCTATTTGTAAGCCAAAATTGCATAAACCGGAGAAGCGATAATTAGGCGAATATTGATTAAGAAATACTGTGTTACATAGTAATATTAGAAACGTACATTGCAAATTTATCTGTAGTTGTCCCTCCTTGTATCACATGTTTACATAATCAGCCCTCCTTGCAATATGTAAATTAGACTTTCAGGCAATAAGTACCCTAAGTGGCCCCACTCACTTCACCCTGCGAAGAAACAATCGCATTTGATAATATGGGATAATTTTTAACATTCCAAGATCCCCAAACTTGGGATGATGTATTGATATTCATTTTGCCTTTTTTCCGTGAAAGGAAAAAATGGTGTAAAGCGAAAGTTCAGAAAGCAAGGGATACTGGTATTGTGTTCAATCGAGGCAGTTTTCTAAAGAGTGTAAGGTATGCAAATAATGAAGTCCCCCGGGCAGTTTTGGATTCAGTAATATAAAATGCACGTCAATGGCTCAGATGTTCATGAGTGGACACCCTTATTGAATTTGTACACACGATCACAACAGGAAATGCTGAAAATTTGAACAACGTAATTCGAGTGACAAAAAAACTCTTCTTCCTGCTAGGTCCGTTTAGATTGATTATATTGAAACTTGAAATTACCAGGCAAGAAGACGCTTGAAATTATTTCGCTGCTTTCAAAGAGGGAGCTCTTTTCTTTATTCCACAAGAAAACAAATGGCAATATTCGTATGGAAAACTAATTCTAGGTTTTTATTGAAGCTCATTACATCAAATTGTTTTGTTTCGGAATTTGATTGTCGTATTCAAACGAGCGTTGTCTTTTCTTTTTAATAATTTACTTCGAATAATACTCCCCTAATAGAATTATTTCCTTTTTATCCAATGGAGAATAAAATAAGTTGCATTTTCTCTTCACAATAAACAAAAATAATACAATTGCAAACAGGTCTGGTTAGTCAATCAATAACTAATGTGACCATTGTAAATTGACCGCATGCCATGTTGGGGATGTGTAATTTTTAAAAAATGAAGAAAAGATTAATCAATAAGTTACTTCTCTCGCCTATTGTTGGACAGTGATCACTGAAAAAGTCATAATTTCTAAAAAAAAAAAAGAAAAAAAAACCAAAGCGAATGCTGCTGGACAAAATATAAGGGGACAATTTTGCATTGACCTACATTGCAAATTGAACCCCCACTAAAAACCTAGTGATTACTAAAAAAGTAAAAATTTCCAAACAAACAAACATAATGGCTGCTGGACAAAATATAAGGGGACAATTTAGCATAGACCTACATTGCAAATTGAACCCCCGCTAAAAAACAAAAGTTGGATTTGCAAAAACAATAAATGTTTTGTTTTAAACATGATAAGGAGTAAATATTTAAATGTTCTGCAATCCAGTTCCACCGGTATGGTCAGTACACATAATACATTGTCAACCAGCCAGGCAAACCTACCAAAAAACTGAAGAAACATATGTTGACAGTTTTGGTAGACTATTCCCAATACACTCAAATATTTCCATGGAAGACTTGGGAAAATATATTTTCCAAAAAACACCAGCGGTGATCAATTAAACAAAAAATAACAAGGATGAAACCTATTAGAAACCCTATACTTGTAAAAAGTACACTCAAAGAACAAAAATAAAGAAAAAATATCTATAACTGCCAACACAGCGGCAAGGAAAACAATAAATATTATTGGTATTATAATGAATATTCATAATATAAAAACAAACAGAGGAATTAAAAAATAATTCAGTGATTTAGAATGATTTATTTTTCAAGTTTCATCATCATTTGTACTCATTGATTTTTCACACCAATAAAAACTGATGGCTTTCGCTCAAGATGAAGTGGCAGTGTTTATTCTCAATACTCCAGATATTCTTCAGTATTCCAGCTAATTTTCATAATACTGACGTATGGATAGTTTTGAGTCTTACACAGATCTCCAGTTCTTTCAATCTCTCTCTGTAAGACTCTAAAGAACTGTCTCCAACACGCCATCAATGTTGGGGAACAGCTGTTACCTATATGTAACAAAGTTGATAATAATAATAACGTAAATTGTCAACATTGACCCAACAGAGAAAGGGAAATGAAAGTGGAAATGTAAACTGCAGCACTGACATGATAGGCGAAAGAGAGAAAATACTTTGGCTGAATACCTGAGGAGACTTATTGTCACTCAGCCTTCAGCAATGGGCAACCGGTGAGAAACTGTAAATCGCAGTATTACTGCGACCTATGAGTACAAGGAGAGAAGGGCTGGAGACTTGCTGTCACTCAAACTCCAGCGGTTACCGCCAGGCAACTGGTGTGATATTGCAAACGTTAAATGTTAATAGTAACCCAATAGAGGAAGGGAAATGAAAACGGAAATGTGAGCCGCAGCACTGACATGATAGGTGGGGGAGGGAGGAGATGCTGACTGAATACCTGAGGAGACTTATTGTCACTCAGCCCTTAGCAATGACCACTGGGCAACCGGTGCAAAACTGTAAACCACAATATTACTGTGACCTATGAGCACTAGAAGAGAAGGGCTGGAGACTTGAGGAGACTTGCTGTCACTCAAACTCCAGCGGATACCACCAGGCTACTGGTGTGAGATTGCTGATAATAATAATAATAATAATAATAATAATAATAATAATAATAATAATAATAATGATAATAATAATAATA
The DNA here is from genome assembly GCA_963457665.1 of Thysanoteuthis rhombus. Lineage (NCBI taxonomy): Eukaryota > Metazoa > Mollusca > Cephalopoda > Oegopsida > Thysanoteuthidae > Thysanoteuthis > Thysanoteuthis major. The sequence goes on along the minus strand of OY735206.1, from coordinate 55,123,696 downwards.
ATAATAATAATAATAATAATAATAATAATAATAATAATACTTTTATGATATGAAAAAAATAAAAAAAAGTTTTTTGTTTTTTCATGGGAAAAAATGTATACGGAGAATTCAAAAGACAGATACGGAATGCCGCAGACGAGAGCTTATAGACACGGCTCTACAAAAGAAACCTGGAGAGAGAAACAGAATTGCTCATCATGGCAGCCCAAAACAAATGCACCAGCACAAACCTTATCAAGACGAAACTCAAAAGAACCCAAACGAACAGAAAATACCACCTATGTGGAGAAATGGATGACACCATAAACCATATAGTCAGTGAATTTAGTCGAATCGCATAGAAAGAGTATGAAAACAGACACGACAAGGTAGCAACAGTGATACACAAGGAACTGGGCAAATGAACGGGATTCCAAAAAGCAAACGATGGTGTCAGCAAAAACCGGAGACAACCCTAGAAAATGGAAGCCATAAATTACCCTGACATCCAAACTGACCACCCCATCAAAGCTAGAAGACCGGACCTGGTGATCGTGGACAAGCAAAGGAGAACCTACCAAATGATAGACGTGGCTGTGCCTGCAGATTACAGAGTAAATAGAGAAGTGAGCGAAAAACTAAAAAATACCAGGACCTGGTAAGGGAACTAAAGATGGTGAGGAAAATAAAAGTCAGAGTGGTACAAGTAATAGTGGGTGCACTTAGAATCGTACTAAAGACACTGGAAACAAGATAGGAGGAAATGGGGATGAAAGGAAAGATTGGGACTAAACAGACCACATCAATACTTGGAATCGTACGAATACTGAGGAGAGTACTAGAAACATGAGTCCTACAACTCCCAGCTGGTAGCAATAGTCCAATAGCCAAGAAAAAGGCATGATGAAGGCGGTACAAATCACAGCTCTGCTGTGACATGTGAAGACGATATGAGAGGAGGGCTGGAGCCCCGAGGAGACTTACAGTCACTCAACCTACAACAATAACCACCAGGCAACTGGTGTGAAACTGTAATCCAAAACACTGCTATGGACTGAGAGAAAGAGAAAAAGAGGGCTGGAGACTTGAGGAATGTTGTTGTTACACAATCCCCAGCGATGACCACTAGGCAACTGATATGAAAGTACAAATAATAATAATAATAATAATAATAATAATAATAATAATAATAATAATAATAATAATAATAATAATAATAATAATAAAAAGACAGATAAAAGATATAGCAGACGAGAAATCATGGACGTGGTTACGAAAGGGAAACCTTAAGAGAGAAACAGAATTGCTCATCATGGCAGCCCAAAACAAAAGCATAAGGACAAACTACATAAAAGCAAAAATCGACAGAACACAGACAAACAGCAAATGCCGCATGTGCAGTGAAAGAGATGAGACAGTAAACCACATGACTAGTGAATGTAGTCAGCTCGCCCAGAAGGAGTATAAGCATAGACACGATAGAGTAGCAACGATGATACACTGGGAACTAAGTAAACAAATGGGATTCAACCATGGGGAAAAGTGGTATCAACACAAGCCAGAGGCAGTTTTGGAGAATGACAACCACAAACTTCTGTGGGACTTTGACATCCAAACTGACCACCTCATCCAGGCAAGAAGGCCGGACTTAGTAATAGTAGACAAAAAAAGGAAGGCCTGCCAAATAGTAGACGTTGCTGTGCCTGCAGACCATAGAGTAAAAAAGAAGGAGGGTGAAAAAAGGGAAAAATACCAGGACCTAGCAAGGGAGTTAAGGAAAATGTGGAACATGAAAACCAGGGTAGTACCGGTCATAGTGGGAGCACTAGGAACTGTCCCCAAAACGCTGAGGGAGAGACTGGAGGAGATCGGGATTAGGGGGAGGATAGAGACCGTACAGACCACAGCGCTACTTGGAACTGCACGGATACTGAGGAAGGTGCTAGAGATATAAGTACTGCAACGAATAGTAGCTCTGTCATGATATGCGAAAGAGGGAGGAGACGTTAGCTGAGGACCTGAGGAGACTTATTGTCACTCAGCCTTCAGCGATAACCACTGGGCAACCGGTGTGAAACTGTAAATCGTGGAATTACTGCGACCTATGAGTACTAGGAGAGGAGGGCTGGAGACTTGAGGAGACTTGCTGTCACTCAAACTCCAGCGGTTACCACCAGGCAACTGGTGTGAGATTCAATAATAATAATAATAATAATAATAATGCATGAAACTGTTACAACTAATTATTTCTCAACTTCTCCAGAGTTTATATATTTGTCAAGCGTCTCATTTTTGGGGCCTGCTGGAGAGGGAATATTCACCATCATCTGCAGCAGCTGTAGCCTGATAGCGTCTGTTGTTAGACCTTCCCAAAGATTCGCCAGACCTTTCTATCATGCGTACCACGGAGCCAATATTTTTTGAACTCACTCATCACGTGATCTAACTTTCTGCCAGCCACAGTTTCGCATATGATATCTGGGGATCCATGTTGTGAGTCGTGATGTCCAGCGGTTGTCTGATATTCTTGCTCCATGTCTAGCCCATTGTCATTTGAGTTTTTTAATAGTTGCTATGGTGTCTCGGGCGCTTGCCTTTCCTCTGATATGCTGTGCTGTCTTTTGACCCCTCTATGTGAGGTTAAGCATGATTCTCTCCTGTGCAACTTGCATGATTCTCAGTTGAGGGGTTTATCTTTTGGTTAGGTTCTATATTCCAGCTCTATCGATAACTATCAGGAGGATGGTTTGATTGTATACCCTCCTTTTCAGGACCTGTGAGATTTTTTAGTTCTTGGAAGTTGAGCGTGCTTCACCAAAAGCTTCCCAACCTCGTGTGATTCTGCGCTTTATTACTTCTATTGATAGAGACTCGCTGTCCTAGGTAGATGTAGTGGTCTACTTTTTATAGCTCTGGATTTTTCATTTCGATTGTTCTGTCTTTGTCTCCAACATGTTTCTCATACATGGCATTTGTTTTGCTGAAATTCATGTATAGACCAAATTTCTTACTTCCTTCATTTAGTTCGTCTAACTTCGTTTGGAGATCGTGAAGGTTTTTGGCAAAGACAACGATATCGACGGCAAATCTGGGTTTACTTTGGTATTTGCTGTCTATCCTGATTATTTTGTGTTCCCATTGTAAGGTTCGGAAGATTAGGCTGTGATGAGTTTAGGTGAGGTAGTATCACTTTCTCGCACTCTCTTTTCTATTTAAAAGGGCTCAAAGACTTTATGTAGCCGCATGATGGAACTGCGTTTTTGCAGTACTCTATAATATACAGAGTTCTATGCCTTGTATTATTATGTCAAGGACTTTAGGGATTTCCACTGATTCGAACGCCTTCTTCTAGTGGCATTCAGTATTCTGCTGTTTTTTCTTTTAGTTTTAGATGGTCGATGGTCGATGGTCGATGATTGTGTAGCTTTTTCTGAAATCAGCTTGTTCCTGTGCTTTGTTTCATCAAGCGTTTTGGTTATTCGGTAGGTGATCACTTTGGTGAAAAGTTTGAAGATGTAGTTGAGTACGTTTATTGGCCTGTAATTGTTGACATTTTTTTCGGGTATCCTTTTTTGTATAATAGCATAATGATTGTGGTGTTGTATTCTTCTGGTTCTTTACTTTGGGGCATGTCAAAATCCTAGTGATAACTTTTCCAGCTTTTTTGATGATGATGTTATCAGTTTCAGGGGCCTTATCTTTCTTTGTTTATTTGATGGCTGGTTTCACTTCCTGTGGAGAAATCCTCTAATTGATTACTCTTAACTCGTGTTTCCTTTTCCACTAGTTATTACCTTACTTCCTGTACTGAGAGATTTTATAATAGTTTTGAATCATGCACCCTTCTTAAGAATTCTGTCAATGATTTCTCTTGTGTATCTCCTTTTGTCTTCTCTCTGTTCCTTTTGAATGGTTTTGCTCAGCTCTGTTGCTTCTATCTTTTTTACTAAGTTTGTAGCGTCTTCAGGCTCCAACGTTTTTTCATGAGCTTTTTGGTTTCTTCTAGGATTAGGGTTTTTGAGCTTTTTGACTTAAACATACCGGAAATTTCAATTAGGGAGGTCATTATATTGTTGCTTAGCTCTCCTGGTTTGGTGAGAAGTTCATATCTGTTCTTCAGTTTCAGTTTGAATGGTCAGTGAGTTTTTTTTTAAAGGTAAGTGGTTGCAGTTTGGGGTTAGACGTTTCCTAGCGTTCTGTCTTGGTTTTCATATAAATTTTGCATCGCATCATTCTGTAGTCACTTCCTAACGGTGTTGCTCTTGTCCGCTAGGATATAATCTATTTTGTTCTTGGTCTCATGATTAAGCCTCCTCCAAGCATACTTTCTATTGGCTTTCTTTTTAAAGGATGTGGTCATGATTTTGAACCCGTTTACTGTTGTAAAGTTCACAAGATCTTCAACCCTCTCGTTCCGTATTTGCATTTGTACTTGCCGACGCTAAAGTCATTCATATTCTTGGCACGTTCCTTTGAAGTCGCAGAAAATCTCTATATCCGGCTCGAGAAACCTCTTTGTAGGAAAACGTACAACTTCAGGGCTCCTCTTCCGTCGTCCCAGCCCAGTGGGCCATGGTTACGTCGAACCTTGATTTAAAGGATTATGTTGGTCATATGCACAGAGTGCTTTACCTTAAAGCTTCACTTGTGCAGGCCTTTTCTACAACCTGCTTCGTCACCAAAATCTGACAGACTGCAACAGACATAGAAATACCTGCTAATTCTTCGTTCGGGAAGCCGAGCCAAGCCAAACCATGGTTTTGTTTTTTTATGCATTTGAATGCTCACATTAGGTGTTTGCGTGTTGCTAAAGAGTGAATAATGAATAATCTGCTCAAATCTTTTGCACCTCTCTCCGTATCAGCGCAGACAAAAGCAATGCCGGGGATTGGCCGGTGTCAATTCTCTTATCTAGGGCAATGCCTGCTCCAGGGCCTCATGTTTGGAAAGGGTAAAGGGGCAGCCATTAAAAAAAAATCACCCATTTTGATATCTAAATTTAAATAATTTTAAAGGACAGAAGACAAAGCAGTTAATTTTTTTTATTCTATATCTCAATAACCGCTGCTCCAAACAACTTCAAACTCTACAGTACAATGTCTTATGTTCTGAGTGATACATATGGTGAATGTCAACTTCATACAATGATAACTTGTCTAGAAATCGTGATGCATACACGAAGACTGATATTTCTTTAATTATGTTTAGATTTTGCTTCTAGTGGTTTTAGCACTGTTCCAAGAGCGCCGACTATGACTGATTTCCCCTGTGTCATAGGGGTTGTCTCACCCCGGTGTATGTATCGTCACCATTTGTTGGAAGAGTAATTGATCTTTTCTTATTCGTTTTTGCAATTATTATTATTATTATTATTATTATCATTATTATTATTATTATTATTATTATTATTATTATTATTATTATTATTATTATTATTATTATGAATTCCGCAGTTATGGACGAGAAGGAAAAAAACGGTATGATTGACTTTGATAAAGGCCAAATTGTTATGACCAGAGGAACAGGGTCGGAGCAATTTCAAAACTCGACAGTACGTTCGATGTATACATACAGGAGCACTGAATATCTATCGACAGTTGTCCAAAGAAGGATAATCACCAGCAACTGACAGGGCTTCAGGCTACCAAAACCAATCTGTGCAAAAAGCGAAAGGGAGCTTTCTCACCAAGTGCGGACCAATACAAGGGGCTACTGTGGCACAAATTGCCGATAGCTATGATGAAACTCGAAAAGAAATGTGTTTCAACAAACAGTAGATCGATTCTTGTCGTTTAGGCAAGTCAAAGAAACTATGCTAATCAATGTTATTCACCGAACAGGCAAGCAAGCGAAACCGATGGTATCTGAATGCGCCACTGAGCGTCATTGGAGGAGGTTATACGATGGTTTGGGAAACATACTTCTGTGGAACACTGGATCCATTATAAACATTCACTATTTACTAAAATTAATGTGTCAATAGTAAAGCCACTACGTATTTTACTATAATATTTAGTATTTACAATATATATATATATATATCGTGTATATGATTTATGAAAAGAAAAAAGGTGATGTGCGACAATTTACGAATTAGCATATTGTCTATACACATACGATCGTTCATAAAATGTGAAAATGAGCCACGAACAATCTTCAGTTTTAATCTTGGATCAGTTGCACTCAGTGGTTTTCTCTTTTCTAATCATTATTTTTCATACAGAGAAGAAATCGAATGATTAAATACATGTGAATAATTGTTAAGTTCTTGTCATTTTTTAAATATATATGTTATTTTATGAAAACCTTTTAAATACATAAGCCGGAATAATCAAGTTTTGATTTTTTAAATCGCAGCAGCGTTTATATAAATAAAAAAAATAAGTCGATACGTAAAACAACGTATTCATTTATATCAATATATTTGAATCTGACGTTTAACATTTACGTAAGAATAGAGAAGTGGAATCAAACTTTTTTTTACAGAAGATAAATGAATATTAGTTTTGATCAAATCAAAAATACGTATCTATTTTTATTCATTTTTGTAAAAAAAATGTTAATGCATGGTTTGAATTGATCTGAGATTCTTGTTAAAAAAAACAGATCTATGCTGATACGGAGAAAGATTATATCAGAGACGAGTTTTTCTGCAAACTCAAAACCAAGTCTAACGAAAATGTCATTTTTGCGTAATTCTTTTAAAGAGGTTTTAAAGCAACAATCAAAAGTTTACATGGAAATCAAGAGAAATTTGAATCAGATTTTTTTAAAATCACAATTTTTATAATAAAAAAAACTGAATACTTATTTTGAATTGCGTCGATAGATTTTAATCGCTTAAATTTGATTTTCTCGTATGTTCGGGTGAGTTTAAGCACAAACGATATATATTGTAAATGATGAATCGCATCGTATAGTACTCTTTAAAATAGACGCACTTTTTTCATAAATCGTAAACACATATACATCGCACGTATTTTAGATCTGTTGGCAATTAAGAATCGGCCAATCAGATTCAAGCAAACAAAATTGAATGCCACTGGTGACCAGTGGCCAGAAGAGGTGTAAATCCATTTGGTTCGCGGGAGCTGCTCGGGTTATTTTTTTAAAGTTAAATTTAGAATGACTCACAATAAATACTGAATATAAACGCTTTAAACATTTGATGTGTTATGAAGGTTTTTGATCACATGTTCAGAATAAATATTAAATGTATTCTTATATTTTGAGGCAATCAGTATATTGATAAATTGATAGATATGAACTGCGTAAAAAAAGATAAAGAGAATATGATAGTTATAGAATTTAAAGGATTTTCAAGTGGATCCTAATTTTTGAATAACATTTTTCAATTTGATACCCTGTTTTCGTACATCAAATATTTTCAGTTTCTGAATTTGAATTCTAAACTGTATTTGTATTACGTTTTGCGTTTTGGATTTGAAACTATTCGTGATATGTTTTCTAAATGATTATCTGAAAAAATATTGGTGGTATGTAATCTTATTAATCATTATCAGCTCTATTTTAATATTCAGCACTTTTATCTTAAATACAACTTCATATCATCATTATCAATATATATGTATATATATATATATATATATATATATATGTGTGTGTGTGTGTGTGTGTGTGTGTGTGTGTGTACTGTCTGGAATACAGCAATGTTGATCAAACACAACCTCCCTTCCTTATTGCATAGTTTATGCTATACATGTAGTTTGTCATTTTATATAGAGCTTATATGTATTGTATATTGATATTATTTTCTACTGCATGTTTATTTTTTGAAACAAGCCTCACTTACGTAGGTTACTCTAAAAACGTTTTTAACGATGAGGGATCAGAAAGTATAACGACGGATATGACTCGCTTTTCGTGCCGTTTCTATTGAATGTCCCGGTTTTCAGCAGATATAGTGGGGGGGTGGTTGTGGCCAGTTCTTGCTTGTTGTAGGGGAGAATGGTTGGGGGTAATTGACTCATTGAAATCTTCAATTTTGGAAAGGGAAGTTGAAATTCTGGCTTTTTTAACCATCTTTTTGAAACTAATCCTTCCTTTATAATAGGATTCGTTGATTGATGTTGAGGTTTGAATTCTCCTCAATATCTCTCCGAGAATAGTATTTTCTACTGGTTCCATTGGGCATTTGGTATATTTTCCTGGTGTTGGATTCGTCCAACAACATTTTTCTAAGAATTCGCGTACAGTTCAGCTACATTTAGCTGCAACCTTAGTTATATTCACCCGCCTTTTCAACTTTCGAAAGACGGTTTTCCGACTTCAATTTCAGCAGTAAAGTTGTTGATTAGTTGTTCTTCACGATTTTTTGTCTGGTCCTTTGGTTCTCTATACATTTGGAATTTGCGGAGAATGATAGGTTTGTCCGAGTTTTAAAGAATTCAAATGTTTTAGCCACATTATTGTCTCTGACATATTGCCAATAATGATGTCTTGTTTTTTTTGTTGTATCTTTGAGTATATTGTTCCACGTTTAGATTATTGTGTATTTAATATTGTGAGCTTGGAGCTTGAAATTATTTCGAGTATTCTCAGTATTTTCTGTGCTAATCAAGTCCAGTGTTACTTGAACTGATGTCAAAATTTAGTGTTTTCATCGGGGGTGAAGTTGCGTTGGGGTTTTTGATGTCAATGTTGGATTTTTTTTTAAAGATGTTAGATCTCGAAGCATCTTATGAATTTCGTCAAGCTTTGAAAATAAAGTTCGGATTACTAACCTGTCAGTTGAAGATGACATTGTATTCTCGTCAGTTGAAAATGGCATTTCCTTCCCGTATCGTGGTAAAAGATCAGGAAATAGGTAGGTAAGTTCTGCAATAAGGGTTGAATAAATTTATGAACGGTAAAAGAATGGAAAGCCAACAATTTTAGTTGTGATTTTGAGTCATGATAATTTCTAATAAGCTGATGTGAATCTGTTTCTGGTCATCATTTTCCGCAGATCAGTTTCAATTTCAGACTGCATATGCTCTATTAACGTATTCAACCGAAGAATATGACATTTTTTTTTCACTGACGAAAAAGTTTATTTTTCCACATCGTGTATATATATATATATATATATATATATATATATATATATATATATATATATATATATATATATATATATATATATATATATATATATATAAGAAAAGTGTAAAAAGAAAAGTAAAGCAAAACTTTTTAATTGTAGTTTTGTGTATGATTATTAGTAGTGGTTTTGATAATAATTTTTATTTAGCCTTGACCAGTTTCATACAAGTCTTCAGAAGGCTGATGTGATTCTGTTTCTTGTCATCATTTTCCACTGTGCGGTAGACGGGGTTAAACTCAGGTCATTGGTATATCAATCTTGATTAGGATTCAAATTCCATAGGCGTTATAAAATTCCAATTGTTGGTGAGTTCTTTGGGAAGAAAGGGGTTGATGCTGGAACTCCTTTTAAGGAGAGAGGTAAAAGCGGTTAGGTGTCAGTGTGTATGAATGTGTGTGTTCAAAGAGTAGTTGAATTCTGTTTTGATATGATAAGTGATTATATGAATGTGTATGAGATGAGGTAAAGAGATAAAGTATCAATGTGTGTACATGCGTGTCCACAGTATAGATGAATTGCATAGTGGTATGATTCCAGATTTATGTTTCAAGTGAAAAAGTACTAAAAATTACACCTGTACCACAAAAAAACAATGATGAAATTAAACGAGACCTCTTTGAATTTACCAGAATAATAAGACTGGCAGAATTATTTTACAATAAAGACAAGGAATCAATGCTTTTTACCCCACCTACAAACGAGAACATAGCTTCAGACAATTTCTCTAAAAATCAAGAATCTTTTTGCACTCGACACCAAACAACATCATACATAAAAACCAACATCAACACAAAGGAAAGGAAATCTATTCAAACTCTATCTGCTCAATAATCATCAGGAAAGCAGATAAGGGAGACGCAGTCGTCATAATGGCCAAAGCACACTACAAATCAATATTGGGAAACAATCTCTTAGATACCAACTCCTTCCAACAATTAGACACCGACCCTAGCAAGAAAAAGATTTTAAAAAAAAAAACAGACTATATAATAGATACATAAAAGAACACAAAAAATGTCTAAATATAAAGAAAATAAATATCTAAAAAATATTGAAGTAAAAGGAAGCCAATTTTATGGCCCTCCAAAAGTTCACAAGAGTAAAGAAACCACTATAGTCTGTGAAAAATTACCGATACCAGAGGATAGTATACCGAATGTCAAAGATTTGGAACTACGCCCGATGATATCAGGAACATCTTGCTTAACCAGCAGACAAAGCAATCTACTTGACATTATACTAAAATCTCTAACTAAACACGTTCCAGGCTTTCTAATAAAACACGACTGATTAAAAAAAAAAACTTTCCAAAACAACAGTATCTTTTTAGCCTCTTTTAATGAGTGTCCAAATATCAGCCATGAACTAGGGCTAGAGTCACTGGAATTCTGGCTGAATAAATACCCAAATTCGCTGTCCTAAGTAGATGTAGTGGTCTGCTTAGGACAGTGAGTCTGTAAGAAATCCACAAAAGAAGAAGAAATCAAGCGGAGAATCACCCTAGGATGGCAAGCTTACGACAAAGCAAGCTCAAACTTCAAAAAGAAGACGATCCCAATAATCCTAAAAAGAAGAGTATACATCAATGCATTCTCCGATAATCACTTATGAAGCTGAAACTTGGAACCTAACAAAGAGACAAACCTGCAAACTGAGAAGCATGCAACGTGCGCATGAGAGAATCATGCTCAACCTTACATGGAGAGATCACAAGACATCACAACATATCAGAAAGAAAATGGGGCTTAGAGACATCATAGAATCTATTAGAAAACTCGAATGGCAATGGGCTGGTCATGTTGCGAGAATGAAAGACAACTGATGGACATCACGACCCACAACATAGATCCCAAAAAAACACTCGTGAAACCGAGGCCCGACAATAAACAAAATGGAGAGATGAACAAGACGAATTCTGAAAATACTGGCTCTGCGATGCCCATGATAGAGAAATGTGGCAGATCCTGGGGACGGTCTATGTCAAACGACGGACATTAAAAGACTGATGATGATGATGATGATGATGATGATGATGATGATGATGATGATGATGATGATGATGATGATGATGATGATGATACCGAACAGATTTAATGACAATTTCATCCTTAAAACCATGCAATTAATTTTAGAGAACAACACCTTCTAATTCAACGAATACTTCTTCAAACAATTTAGAGGGACAGCAACGGGAACCAAAGTAGCACCCACACATGCCACATTACCAATCGGATTTCTGGAAGAGAAATTATATTCCCGGGTGTAATAAAAAAAACTGGAACTGGATTTTCAGAGTTTTTCAAAAAATCGTTGACCTTTTTTCCAGATGATTGTTTCTTAATACGGAACAAATTGAAAGAAGAATTTCTACATCTACATCATATATTGAATAACCCATATTAACACATCAATTTAACAATGGAATCTAATAAGTACAAGATTCCATTTTCAGACTGTAAAATCATAAAAAACGGAAGAGAAATCCTTACCGACTCACATTACAAACCCACGGACAGTAAAAGTTACTTGCTATTTTCTTCATTTCACCTAAAACACTCAAAGGTCGGTATACCATTTTCTTCAGCCCGACGCTTTAAAACAAAAATATCTGAAGAGAGTACTCTAAATATTAGACTCGAGGAACTAAAAGAATACCAACTTAAGCAAAACTAACCTTCTCCCTGATTAAAGCTGGAATTGAAAAAGCCACACAATTAGATGGACACCAGTTACTAGCAGTAAACACTAAAATTAATACAACCATTATTCCATTCATCAATACCCACAACCCTTTAAACCGTAAAGTTTTTTTAATACAATGATACATCCTAAAAAAAGACTCTTTTATGAACAAAATCCTCACTAACTCCTTGATAATTGAAAGCAAATACCAACCTCCAAATTTAAAAGAGCTATTGGCAAAAGCCACATCCTCAGAGAAAACAGAGCAAGAGAAAAGGAAAACCAAATGCAATAGATCAAATTTCGGCTTATGCATACATTGAATAGAAGGAGATAAATATACCTTAAAATGTGGTAAAACCTTTGAAATCAAATTCAACATCTCTTGTGACTTTAAAAACATCATATTTGCCATTATCTGTCAAGTTTGCAACAAAAAATACACAGGAGAAACACCCCACTTTAGAAACAGGACTATTGTACATAGACATCAAATAAAAGATCACTGATAAAGATATTCGAAGTTTGTTCACATATTTCTCAGTGTTCTCCATGAAAATCAAAATTTTCAGTTTTTCCTTTCTGCAAAATGAACACTGACAATGTTGAAGAAAGAAGGAGAAAAGAAACAAATTTCATTAATTCTCTAAAACCTCCACTAAATTCAAAGTAGTTCTACAATTCTCCAATTTGGAGTAGAAACCCCTGCTCCAACTCCCTCGGAGAACATCGCTTCCTTTCGCTTTTTTTTTCAAAATCCTTCAAGCGATGCTTTTGAAAAAAAATCTCCCTCATTCATATCAACACACGACACGAATCCACAATCAAACCTATATACGATCATACTTTACAATGAACACACACATACACCCACATTGATTCTCCCATACACACACCCATATTATCACTTTCCACACAAATCTGCAATCGTACCATAATACAATTCAACCACACAATGAACCGACATATTCACACACGTTGACACTTCACCTCTTTACCTCTCTTTCATACACATTTACATTATTACTTACTACATCAAAAACACAATTCAACCATACTGTGAATACACACATTCACAAACATTGATATCTCGACCCTTCTACCTCCTTCCTTAAAGTTAGTTCCAGCATCAACCCCCTTCTTCCGAAAGAACTCACCAACAACTGGAATTTTATTACATCCATGGAATTTGAATCCAAATCAAGATTGATGTACCAATGACCTGAGTTTAACCCCCTCTTCTGGACATTAGGAAATGACCAGAAACGGAATCACATCAGCCTTCTGAAGACTTGTATGAAACTGGTTAGGGCTTTCAAAAAATTATTATCAAGACCACAACTAAAAAGTTTGGCTTTCCTTTTTTTACACTTTTCTCATACATATATATATATATATATATATATATATATATATATATATATATATATATATATACATATATATATATATATATATATATATATATATATATGTATGACGTGGAAAAAATGAACTTATAAGTTAGTGAAAAATAATTGTCAAATTCTTCGGTTGAATATGTCGGTAGAGAATCGACTAAAAGAATTTTTTTGTGTAAATAATATTCTCCTTGAAGATGATGTCATACGTTAGTCTGCACGTAGTCTGAAATGGAAACCAACCCAGCAGATTTAATTTTCACATGAAAGGACATTTAATAGAAATTGCTCAAAGAGCGAGTCACACCTACTGTTATACATACTGATCCCTCATTGTTGAAACGTTTTTAGAGTAACCTACGTAAGTGAACGTTATTGTAAAAATAAAAATGTATTAAGTGATATCAATATATAATACACATAAACCATACATGAAATATGAAATGTGTGTGTGTGTGTGTGTATTGACTCATCAATAAATCCGCAGCCGGATCATGAAGAAATAAACATCTATTTTACCTAAATATTCATCAACATAATCTCATTCCTCTTCAACGTACTTAACTCAGAGGTGGATATTAATCACATGGATCAAACATTATACAATAATAATCTCAGATCAAAATTTAACCAACTACGCTTCAGGATACGGATTTGATGATTTTATATATATATATATATATATATATATATATATATATATATATATATATATATATATATATATATATATATATATATATATATATATTAGCGTGTATGAGTGTGCACGCACGGGTGTGTATGTGCTGGTTTGTGTATGTGCGTATTTCTAATATTAGAGCCTCAATCAGAGATTATTACGACTACACCGACCGAAAGCCTGTGTCACAGATTGGATCATAAATATGACAACTATAATCCAATAAGTGCTCACATAATAAATAAACACCGTCATTCTCTGGTCAAGATACTTTTATAACATAAAATTGTCCATCGGCCCCACTGGGACAGTATAACAAGCAAAGCGAACGTGACTGCTGATTCAGTCAAGAAGGAGACATTAACAAGAAAAGGAAATGAATTTAGCCGTGCTCGATATGAGGAAAAGATTGCTCGTAGTTTCTCTTTTGAATATCAGCTTTTGCCCAAGGGTAATGTCGTCTATTGATAATACAAAATTAATTCATTTTCATTTGTAATTTCTATTCGTGATGATTGAATCTTAGTTTTACGATAATTATCCACAACATTGAATAATGAATTTTGCATAATTAATGATGCATTATATATATATATATATATATATATATATATATATATATATATATATATATATATATAAGTATGAACATTTGGTAGACATATTGACATGATTTCATTATATATATGCATATATATATATATATATATGGTTAGGTCAGGAATGTTAAATGAAAGGGTTTGTCATAGTGACTTAAATCTGATCTTTCATAGACGTGTCAGCCTAAATAGTCACTAGCAGCAATATTCAACGGGGAAGTACATCGCACTCCTTATTCTTGTTGCATTGTTGTTATTATTATTATCATTATTATTATTATTATTATTATTATTATTATTATTATTATTATTTGGAATCTCACACCAGTTGCCTTGTGGTAACCGCTGGAGTTTGAGTGACAGCAAGTCTTCTCAAGTCTCCAGCCATCCTCTCCTAGTGCTCATAGGTCGCAGTAATACTGCGATTTACAGTTTCACACCGGTTGCCCAGTGGTTATCGCTGAAAGCTGAGTGACAATAAGTCTCCTCAGGTCTTCAGCTAACGTCTCCTCTCTCTTTCGCATATCATGACAGAGCTACGATTCGTTGCAGTCCTTATATTTATAGCCCTCTCCTCAGTATCCGTGCAGTTCCCAGTAGTGCTGTGGTCTGTACAGTCTCAATCCTTCCCCTGGATTCCCCCTCCAGTCTCACCCTCAGTATTTTGGGGACAGTTCCTAGTGCACCCACTATGACCAGTACTACCCTGGTTTTCATGTTCCACATCTTCCTTAACTCTCTTGCTAGGTCCTAGTATTATTCCCTTTTTTCACCCTCCTTTTTTACTCTATGGTCTGCAAGTACAGCAACGTCTACTATTTGGCAGGCCTTCCTTTTTTTGTCCACTATTACTAAGTCCAGTCTTCTTGCCTGGATGAGGCGGTCAGTTTGGATGTCAAAGTCCCAGAGTAGTTTGTGATTATCATTTTCCAAAACTGCCTCTGGCTTGTGCTTTTCCACATGGTTGAATCCCATTTGTTTGCTTAGTTCCCAGTGTATCATCGTTGCTACTCTATCGTGTCTATGCTCCTCCTGGGCGAGTTGACAACATTCACTAGTTATGTGGTTTACTGTCTAATCTCTTTCACCGCACATGCGGCATTTACTGTTTGTCTGTGTTCTGTCGGTTTTTGTTTTTATGTAGTTTGTCCTTATGCTTTTGTTTTGGGCTGTCATGATTTTCGTAACCACGTCCATGATTTCTCGTCTGCTACATCTTGTATCTGTCTTTTAACCTCGCCGTACAATTTATTATTTTCCCATCTTTCTTTTCTTGTTTGCTGTACTGTTCCATTGTTTTCTACTTTGTTGTTTGGTGCGCTGTCACTCGTACTCTTTATGATTTCTTCACTATTTGTTTGCACATACCTTTCTAGGACTAATTTAGCTCTCTGGACACAGTCTTCTATACTGATAGGCCCCCTGTGACCTTCTTTTCTCTTAACGTATAGTCTATCTGTGTCATCTCTAGGGTGTAATGCTTTATGCATTGTCATAAGTTTCCTTGTTCGCCTATCCATTGATTGGAGTTCTTCCTTTGTCCATCCTAGGAATGGTCCTGTATATTTAAGTACTGACACAGCCCAGGTGCTCATTCCTTTTATTAGATTTCTGCTGTTTAATTTGGTCACCAATATTTTCCTTATCCTTCTGAGGTATTCTCTCTTTATTTTCTCCTTCATCTTTTCCCGTTTTATCGTGTCACATTCAAGGACGCCCAGGTATTTGTATCGGTCTTGTGCGGTTAATGCTCTGATCTTGCTGTTGTCTGGGAGTTCAATTCCTTCAGTCACTGTAAGCCTTCCTTTGTGCATTACCATGATTGCGCATTTTTCTATTCCAAATTCCATTCCGATGTCCCCACTGTATTATTTTACTTCGTTGAACAGAGTCTCAAGCTCTACCCTGTTTTTTGCAAACAATTTTATAACATCCATGTACATTAGTTGGTTGACCTTTCCTTTTGTTTTGAAGAAATGGTACCCTTTGCTGTTTTTCAGGATTCTGTTGAGCGGTATCGTTGTTAGAACAAATAGTGGTGGGGACAACAAGTCTCCTTAGAAGATTCCCCTTTTTATCCTTACCTCTGCTAGGTTTTCTCCTGCGGCTGTCAAGTCTACTTTCCAGTTTTTCATAGAGTTTCCAATGAATCTAACCGCCGGTTCACTAATCTTGAACATTCTAAGGCATTCGAGTATCCAGCTATGTGGAATCATATACGCTTTTTTGTAATCTATCCATCCCATTACAATATTTTTTCTCTTTTTCTTCACTTCTCTTAAGATCATCTGGTCTATGTAGAGTAAATTATTTGCCCCTTTGGTTCCTTTCCTACAACATTTCTGTTCTTCTGGTAAGAGTCCCCTTCTTTCCATCGATATATACATTCTCTCTGCTATTTGCCCGGTCAGGATTTTCCACATAAGTGGTAAGCATGTTATTGGTTGTAGTTGCTTGCCCTTTTCCCTTTTCCAGGGTCTTTTTTGATGAGAGTGGTTCTGCCTTTGGTCATCCATTCTGGATCCGGTGCTTTCCAGTTGGCTATTTTCCCAAGAGCATGTTTCAATGTGGTTTCATTCAATAATATTGGTTCTCTATTGTCTATATCTTCAAGTTCTTTTCTTATACTTCCTAACCATCGCGGTGTTACGTTGTGTCTTTTCGGGTTCTCCCATATGCTATTCCAGTAGTTCTTGACCTCTGTGGCGTCTGGTTTCATGTTCTTTCCCCGTTTAAATCTTCATTATTTGCAATTTCAAACAAGTGGCCTGGTGGTTGCCGCTGGATGTTTAGTGACAGCAATGTTTCTTCAAGTCTCCAGCTTTCCACTCCCGTTCTTATAGACCACAGAATTACTGTGGTTTGCAGTTTCACACCTGTCGCTGGTCATGCAGGTCATCGCTGAAGACTGAGTGACAATAAGTCTCCTCAGCTCTTCAGCCCACATCTCATCTCTCCCTCGCCAATCACGCCAATCCTATGATTCACATCCCCGCTACCATTGCTTTGTTGATGTTGTTACTGATGATAGTACCTCTATTATTATTATTATCATTATTATTATTATTATTATTATTATTATTATTATTATTATTATTATTTCTTAGGAGATTTGATTTGGACCTAGGCTCTAATAAGTTCAGGCTGCTTTACTGTAAGGTCAATGCTCTGTGGGAGTAGCAGACATCCATAGTCAGTGCACATCTGCTCCAATGGGAGTGCCACACGTCACGCTCAAAGTTGCAGATACCTGCACTGTTCTAGGGTTGCAGACAGCCACACTGTCATGATTCACCTAAAGGACGGTAGAGCCCGATAGCCAGCTCAGGCATCTGTTTGCTACAGGATGTCCTTGTTCAGTAGCTTAACTACAGGTCAGCCATACTGTCGGAACACTATCACAAAGAAGTGGTACACTCCCGTAGCTAGCTAGCATCTGCCAGGCCACGGACTCTCCTGTCAAGCCTACGACATCTGAGTCCTGCTCCTATCTGTGATACCTCGATGGACATTAGGATGCATACCAATGGTTCCAAAGCTAGAGTTGGCCTGGGGTAATCGGATTTAACAGTGTGGAAGGTTATTTCACACAGGCCCCGCTGTCTATGGCTCTGCTGTTGCGGAAAATCATCCAAACAATTTTTCGTTAGCAAAGCCAAACCACAAACCATTCATATGTGTGTGTGTGTGTGTGTGCGTGTGTGTGTTTTCACTCCGAATTCTCCTCTCTTTTATTTATTGCATTACCGGCGGCTTTTTGGCTCAATGGTAAGAGCAACGCTACGTTCAAGTGGCTACCTTATCAGTTGCAGATTCGATTCCATCAGCAACCTGATTTTCTTTAATTGTTTATTCTGTTTAAGCTGTTTAGGCCAAGTGATACATGAACCGTGTAATGATGAGGGATCATTTCGAATAAGAGTTTGTATATGAAATAACACAATTTATTATCATTCTATTGGATCATATACATTCATTTTTTAATAGATAACTGTCGCACTGAAAGAAACGAAAGAGCAGATATAGACCGAAGAATAAACGAGATGAGAATTCGGAATGAAAGCAGTTATTTTGGCCTTTGCGTTACCGTTGGCTGTTTAGCTCAATTATATGTGTGTTTATATATATATGTAATGAGTTGAAATATCATTTCCATTTATATGAAATAAGATCGAAAAACAAAATTGGCCATAGCTTCATAACAAATTAGTTCGTCGCATTTTGATATAAAATTTGCCATATTCAACGGTTTTATCCCCTCCTTCATTTTGCCGTGAAACCTTGAATGCAAGCCCTGCAGACCATTCCTTTTCACTCATTACAATATATTGATATGGATTTAATCATCAATCGGAACTGCTTTACTGTAGTGAAGAGCAGAAATTTCATCTGTATCCTTCATTAAAATGTAATTGACAATTTCGCGCATCGATTTGTTATTCAACAGCACAGTATCAGTTGTCATTTTCCTTTATGTGCATTAAAAATTGCACATTTATTTTCCTTAATAAATACTGGTTACGTCGTCATCATCATCAGACTCAGTCTTTGGACATAGTCCTTCCGCAAAATTCGCCAGACTTCTTCATCGTTGGCGTCACGGAACCAGTGCTTTCTGAATTTACCTAATTCGTCACGCCATCTTCTATTTTCTCGGCCTGATTTCGCGGGCAATCTCAGATGATACACGTCGTGAGTTGTGATACCCAGTGTTTGTCTGCCATTCTTGTAATATGACCAGCCCATAGCCATTTAACTTTTTCTTATGGATTCTATGATATCTCAAACTTCTGTTTTCCTCTAATACACTGTGCTGTCTTGTGATCTCACCATGTGGTGTTGAGCATGATTCTCTTTTGTGCACGTTGCATGGTTCACAGTTTGAGGGTCAGTCTTTTCATTGGGTTCCATGTTTCAGCTCCATAGGTGACTATCAGAAGGGGGCATTAGTTAAGGACACTTCTTTCTAGCATATGCGGAATTTTCTTGTTCCTGGAGGTCGTACAACTGCCGAAAGGTTGCCAACCTATAGTGAATGTTTGCTTGATTTCGTAAGGATTTCATTAAGATTCGTTACACTAGGTAGATGTATCGGCCAACTCACTCCACGCAAAAGAATCTTTTTCCTCTTCTGTTTTTTATATCCAGTTTAGGCAAAAAGAATATACACGTACACCAAATCTTTTCAAACTGTGTTTTGCCATACTTTAGTGCGTTGCCGATAATCTTTAGTCGTGTCGCAGAATTTAATCAATTCTTATTAATTAACTAAATGTTTCATTGAACAATATCTTTTCACGTACATTCCATATCCTATATTTAGATTAGCTAACAAAACATAAATGATGTGTCACAAAAAATTATTTGTTTAAAGTGTATCCCAAATGCAAACAGTTTGAAGATCTTCGACGGACTTCTTTGGTAATTCTCTTGAAATATGAATGACAAAAAACTAACAAATCACAGCAAAACATGCTAAATCGTCACAAAAACAGAATTCAGGTCGCTATGTACACAATCCAGCCGATCAATACTGACACAGTTGCTTTGGTGTCCTCTTTTCTTCAATCACTTTTCAATACATCCATGAATCATGAATGCATTCAAATTATATATATATATATATATATATATATATATATATATATATATCATGTCTGAAAAATGTATAGGCTGATATATATATATATATATATATATATATATATATATATATATATATATATATATATGTATGTATACATATATATATATATATATATATATATAGAGAGAGAGAGAGAGAGGGAGAGAGAGAGGGGGAGATTTGGGAGAGTGATAATGACACATTCCAGATTGAATTGTTTCAGGATTGCTTCAGTATGCAAACCAGTACTGGAGATTTGCTCTAAAAACTAAGTACATTTCTCCATCGAGTAATACGTCGTGTATGTTATTTATTTTCACCCAAAGGGCACAACACTCAGTCACTAATGAGGATTGTGATAATCATGCTGGTCAACTATCTAGCTAACTGTCACACTGGGTAGATGCACCCACTTTGATTTTCAAGAGTATGAATGAAGTTTCCCCATTGCACTACAAACCACGTTTTTATCCTGACAAAATCCGTCGGGGAAAAATTGGGAATTTACTACGGCACTGAGCTTCAATTTAAAAATCAATACCTTGTGAGGTATATTCTTTTACTGGCTTGTTTGAGATTGCAATAATAATTATATCCATTTTTCTAACTGTTGCACTGACGTAATGCTTCAATAAAATATATCCTGATTTCTGGGAATAAAAAAGTACATTGTCTATCTCATTCTGAAAACGGATAAATCATGTACAAAAAATATAAACACATTTTATGATTTCAAAAACAGCTGCTGACATTGATTCAAGTTCTTTTTATACTTCTGCTCTTGTTAGTATCTCTGATATAAGAAATATCCGGCTGGATTGAGAAACGTTGAGATAACTTACTCGGTGAACAAATTAATTAATTTGTCTGAATTGAGATGTAAACTATTTTAACTCTAACGTATTTAATCTTGGTGATATCAGCAAAAGTTATTGGTTGATTTTGATCTGAAATTCTCATTGCTAAATTTTCGAGCTATGTGATTATACTCAATATCCGAATGTTCTGGGAGTTTAAACAGCACCTGCATACCATCTATGGAAACCATGTGTTTAGATTACTTCATTTCATTATCAAATTAAGAATCATATCAATAGCCTGGAAAATACGAAAACACAAAGCCAAGGCCATCATTTTTAATTTTTGTATAGTATTTTTTTCATATTATTTCTGAGACGTTTTTTATCGCAAATTAATCTGGCCGTCAATTTACAGTAGCAAGGAAACAACGCAGGCCAGAAATAAAAGATAATCACTCGGAAAGATTTGAAATTGCGTCACTTCTGCTTGGGGCATGTTTAGTGAAACAGACCAGCTGCTCTAACCGATTTAGCTAAGGTGATCTCACGGTTGTTAGAACTGTTAAAATAATCTTCTTTTTCTCCCCCCGATCTTAATTTTCAGATTCTTTTAATCTCTTGGGGTGAAATAAAAAAAAATACCAATAAAAAAATCCATGATTGTGCTCGTCAATGTTTCATCTAATGAGGAATAAAATAATGTCAAACTGGCTGCAATAAGGTCAATCACTCTTGCTTCTTTAAAAAATAAAAGTTAAGCAAAGCAGAATTCATTTCTTCATATAATATCATAATGAAATTATGTATCCCGTTTCAATTCCTTTATTTGTAATACTTATTATGAAACGAGCGGACTTGAATCCAGCAACTGAATTTGTAATCAATTGTGTCCATAACTCTTATTCGTCCATGACGTCACTGGTTTTTGGTGTGGTCATTGCCATTATTGTGACAAACGAGAATTAAGTAAAAACTCAACAATAATAGGGCTACTAGCATTAATACCGTAGAAGTGATGGTACCACAAGATCTTCGATCAGCCTTACGTTTCTCCTTGCATAATCTACAGAGCAGCTGGTGCACTCAAACAGGCTTTTAGAAACAATGTCTGATCCCATGAAAGACTTAAAAAGATAATATTGCAACTACAAATATTTGTGAATCTTTAAAAAAATCACGTTTACAACGAGAACGATTTGAACGACACCAAAATTAATTAGATAATGGGTTTGTGAGGGATTATTTATATGGTTATTCGCGAATAAAAAGTCATAGAAATTCCCGTTCACTGACATTTTTATAATGTCATATTCTAACCAGGCAGTATAGTATTGTGCCTTTTACTCGATTATCATATCAACCGGATCCTTTATTGCTAATAAACTATAATTTTTTTTAAAAATGCAGGTCAAGTTAGGTACTCTATAGAAACTGTCATGAGACAAATGTCTTTTGGCAGTCTGCTGTGTTGGGGGGATCAATTGAAAACTTGAAAGAGGGCTGATCAGTCAATAAGTCACTTCGCTCGCCTTTTGTAAAATCACTAAAAAGTCTTAATTAAAAAATTAAGGAAAAAATAAAGGGTGAATATAGCCAAACATAAATTAAGAGACCAATTAAGCAAAAAATTACATTGTTAATTGAATCCTCCTCTAAAAACCTGTTCGGAGGCAGCGGTTGAAAATCAACAAAGCCGTCTTCAGAAGCAGAATAAAGAGTGGGTGTTTAAAGTTTCAGCCCTGTATATTCATTAGTACAATCTGTGCACGTGATGCATACATAGTCATCAGGACAGATCCAATTAAAAACTGAAGAAACCTATGGTGACAGTTTGATGACAGTTTTGGTTGACAGTTTATAATGAAATAGCAATCAAAGATTTTTAGTATGCCTCTAGTAATTGAATCTGAGAGGGAAGTGTTCAACTTCAACAGCAGCTCTCTCAGTCGGTATTTTTATCCTTGTTCATAGGAAATAAATAATGGAATTTCATTTGATACTGGACCAAACTACATGTTCCCTTGCTCATCCATCTGTCGTTTGTTCCATTGTTGATATAATTATATTCGAATGCGTCATTTGTTTCCCAAGAATCTCAATTAATGGGAATGAAACGTGCGAAAGCGGAATCAGGGAGTTTTTATGTCCCTTGCATTATTTTCACTCGTTCGAAATAAGAGAGTCACAAAATATTATCATTATTATTATTATTATTATTATTATTATTATTATTGCATGGAATTTTTGCCAACTCTTAGGGGTTGAAATAGAGGGGAAATTTTCCAACTTTTAGGACTAGAATCGAGGGAGTATATTTTTCCCATTTTGGTGTCAAAACATTCCCACCTCCAGTGCTCAAAATGGAAGCAGGTTTGACTCTTAAGAATCAAAATGGAGGGGAAAATTTCTCCCTACTTTCAATTGACAAAATTGAAGGTGAATTTCACTTTCCGCTTTCAGTGGTCAAATTGGGTGAATTTTTTTTTTTCTCCGCTTTAAGAGTCAAAATGGAGGTTGATTTCTGTTTTGTTTTTGTTTTTCAGTTAAAACGGGAATTGTGTCCACTGTTTGGGGTCAGAATAAAAAGGAATTGTTCTCCACTTCCATGAGTTAAAATGGAAGCGAACTTTTTTCCACTTTCAGGTGTCAAATTGGAGGGGAATTATTTCAACCTTTAGGGATCAAAATAGATGGGGGATATTTTTTCTCTCTCGTGCGTGTTAAATTAAAGGGGTGTTATTTCCCATTTTTTTTGTATAAAAATGGTGATTGTAATTTTTTACATTTTTGGGGTCAAAATGTAGAGAGGCTTATATTCCAGGTGTAATGAGATTCTTTTATGATTCAAAATTGATGAGGAGGCTTTTTGTCTACTTTTTTTATCGAATCCGGAGGGAACTTTTTTCCCACTTTAAGACGTCAAAATGAAAAGAGAACCTTTCCTTATTTCTCAAGAATCAACGTGAGTTTTTCTCGCCTTTCATTAGTTGTAATCAAGGAGAAACTTCCTGTTCACTTTTAGGAACCAAAATCCAGGGGAAACTGTTTTTAGTTTTCTAGGGTTGAAATTAAGGGAGAACATTTCTCTTTATTGGATCGGAATTGATTCGTACATTTTTCCCTTCAAGTAGCCAAAAGAGAAAAGAAATTACTTTTCTTAGACCAATAGGGCCTCCAAGCGTGTTTCAAGTAAGTTGATATTTAGAAATTCCATCACAAAAATGAATTCAGAAATGCTCTTAACGGAAAGTTCAATCCACAATGTAAGTATAATACTTAACTGGAGCCTTACTTCCAATTTAGTGATATGAGTTTGGGTATAAGATCAATTACTAGTTCTGCATTGTAGTAGTGAAGTAAACTGAACCCGCAATCAAACTTTGATTTAACGAGAGAAAATCCCCTCGACTTGTTTTAATCTGTGAGTTACTCCATTTTTAATATGCAGAGCTTAAAGATCTGCTAACTATATACCATTTTTGCTGAGTATCAATAACATAAATAGCCACATACATACATACGTACATACATACATAAAAACATATCATTATTATAAAGATGATTATAGAAGTGAACTGATTGTTTCTGAATATGCTTATTTTGATTTGATTTCATGTTATCGTAATTTCGACTTCCTCTCATCTATAGGTGAATCTGTAGCAAATCAATTAGTCCAAAGTAGAAGCTGATCCTTTTTCAATCAAAGATTAAACGGATCGTGTGATTTTTCCTGTCTCATTCAGAACTATGTAGGTGCGCATAGCATGCATTTGAATATATGTGCGTAAGTATTTATGATTATGAATCTGTGAGTACAATTGACTCTTACTATTCCACTATGTGTATGTCTATGTTTCTATCTGTCCTTCTCCCTTTGTCCCTCTCTGTCTCTCTCTTTCACACTTTTTGGTTGTGTAAGAGTGAGCAGGTGCTTGCTTCCGTATGCCGGTGACATTCAAATAAATATTAATATATTAATGGATATGATTGTCGTACATATAGATAGTGCAATTTTACATGCATCAAATGTCTTTGTGAGTGTGTGTTTTCATAGATATGTACGTGTGTGTGTTTGTGTATGTATAAGATATTTGTATATATGTATATATATATACATATATATATATATATATATATAGAGAGAGAGAGAGAGAGAGAGAAAGACAGAGTGAGGGGGATAGTCTGGAATGCTTTGAAGCTTTAAACATTAAGCAACTTTAGTCAGTCATTTATTTCCAAATATTTGTCAATACAGTCTATGCAATTTTCCTCAATGTTTACCCCCCTATTTCACATGTAATTTATTATGGCATAATACATCGATTTTCTCTTATTGAGATCATCAGTTGTTTCCCATGGAACTCTCTTGGGGATTATACACACAAAATAGTTATATATATATATATATATATATATATATATATATATATATATATACAAATGAAATACAAGAATATACCACGTGAAAAAAGAGATTATCAAAGTTATTTATATTTTCCTATTTCTAATCATTCATTCATTCTATTTTAATCTTTGATCATAAAATATTTCTAAAATTGAATAACTAATTAGAATTATACCGTATATAAAATTTTTAAAAAAGTGTACCTCTTGCGAGGTATTGAGCCTGAAGTGTGATATATCCCATCCCATGTTATATTAATCAAACAAAGTTTAACGATATCCATGTGGTTGTTTACATGGTGAAATAGAAGAAATATTCCATTCTATCATATTAATACTATTCTCGTTTTCATTCTCATTCCTTTAAGATTGGTTGTTCAGATCGATGTGTACCTGTAAATTGATTATATTCAAAAATTCCACAGTTTATACATTAGGATTATTCCGTTTATAATATATATATGTGTATATATATATATATATATATATATATATATATATATATATATATATATATATATATATATATATATATATATATATATATATATATATGTATTGGTTTGTTGAATTATGCTAGTTGAGAGTTTTTATGAAATTGAAAAGTTAATGCTCTAATGTATGCAACAGATATAAAGCCATTAAAATAGTTAATTTCGTTTCACTGGTTTGATTTTTTATAACTGTTGCGATTGTGGTTATTTATCATTATTTCCTGTTTTAGAATAGAAAAGATTATATTGTGGTTCCGTCTTTTCATTTATTTATAGAATTATCACATGTTTTCTTTTGGTTATTCTGAAATGACAGATACATTATTTCATTTCAAAGAGTTCTTGATACATTCAACTTTGAATTCAAAGTTGTAAAACTGGAGATATAGTAGAATTAGGATTTGCAACACAAACACGTTTATATTTCTGCCTTGCCTGGGCTTCTTCAGTCGAATGATTAGGCATATCTTAGAATCCTGTTTAGGATTTTTTCTGTTTATGTGTCTAGGTGATTTCTGTTTTATATACACAAACTACAAATCAAATAAAACAAATCAAATGAAATACCTTATCATTCACCTGGAGAAGCTTAGGACAAAAAACATAAACGTGTTTACGTAGCGAATCTCCATTCTACTATACAAATATTGCTCAAATCAAGTTTAAAGCGGCTTGAGTGACACACGATCTGGATATATTTGGAGTATTTATGAAAATTTACTGAAGAGTTTTTTCTCTTCAAATGTCACAACATGAAAAGTTTCCATGACTAAATACACACACACACACACACACACACACACACATATATATATACATATATATATATATTAATGCATGTGTGTGTTTCTTTTGTATGAATGAGAAGTGATCCGAGAGAATGTTGATAGAAATGACAATTCATCATCATCATCATCATCATCATCATCATCATCATCATCAGTCTTTTAACGTCCGTCGTTGGACATAGACCTTCCCCAGGATTCGCCACACTTCTCTATCGCAGAGCCAGTATTTCTGAATCTATCTAGTTCATCTCTCTATCTTGTATTATGTCGGTTTACCATGTTATCTCTGCGGATCCATGTTATGAGTTGTAATGTCCGTCGGTTGTAGGTCATTCTTTCTACATTGCTCACCCATTGCCATTTAAGTTTTCAAATAGATTCTATGATGTCTTTGATTCCTGCTTTCTTCCTGTGCTGTCTTGTGATCTCTCCATGTGAGGTTGAGCATGATTCTCTCATGTGCGCATTGCATGCTTCTCAGATTGCAAGTCTTTTTCTTGGTTAGGTTCCATGTTTCAGCACCATAAGTGAGTATCGGGAGGATGGAGGATGTGAAAATGAAAGTTTGTCGAGTAGATAGCTGAATCCAGTTGACAATGTAGTTGCTTAACTAAACACGGTATAATCCGTTATTAGATTCATGCGAGGAAGAGAATCCAAAACGAACTATGATCCCTTAACACAGATCTAAAAACACTATCAAAAGTAGAGGTTTCTGTAAAGTCACTAATAAGCACATGCACTTTACTCTGATCACAACCCATAAATGGAAGAATTAATAATAGGTCTCCACCAAAGGATTCTCATAATATGCAGCCTCGATTACCTTGATGACAAAGAGAGATACATCGAAAAATACTTCAGTTTGCTCCAATACCCACGATACTTCATACATAACGTTAGGAGGAAAGCATGCAAGATCCACACAACTAGACTAAACGAGATAAAAAGAATAGCAACACCACCATTACCCACTAACACAACCAACACCAACTCCAGCTCAAACCTGAGTGAGCTGAAAATACACTTTGCCATCAACACCTCAGCAGCCATCAAAGATTTGGAAAACGATTCACAGTACAAACCCCACTACCACTGAAAGCTTGCGTTCACACAATATCGTGGAATGATACAACAAGATGTACATCGGAGACACGTCGAGATCTTTCGAGAAAATAACATGTGAACACAAAAGAGCTCTAAAATTGGATGCAAGGACAAACACCCTGGTCGAAAATAAAAACACATTCAGCCACTATTTCAACTTTCACAAAGCCCATCTCATAAAAAATACACATGATTCCTCAACACACTCACGTCTTGAAGCATCCTTTATACCCCAATACGATACGATAACCCAGAGGTTTTTGACATTTTCAGATTGCAAACCCTTTCAATACGTTGATTTTGAAACGGAATGACATAAAAACAGCTCATTACAAGATGAACATAAAATAAATTGGCTAAATATCAGACCATTTGAGATATAGTATAAGCACACACATACCAAGTTTTATAAAAATAAAACAAAAGAAGAATCTCCCCCACCATCAACCTAAGTAATCTAAAAAAAAAAACTCATCTACCCCGACGAATATATACATCAAAACCTTGCCCCCCCGCCAAATTTGTTTCGTGAACTGACATTTTCTGTCCTAGCCATTACTCTCGCTTCCCCTTCTTATCTTGGAAAAGCCTGATACTCATCGACACAGAGGAGAACACCCCCTGACCCCTCCAATCACAGACCCTTCTTATTTCAGATCAAACCTGAGTGTCACCTATACAAATAGAAACACGTACCCCACTTCCCACTAAACAACCCATAACACTCAAATATCCCCATTCCTCTCCTCAACTCTCAAACATATAGAGAGCACACAGTTTGTCTCTACACCGTAGCAAATTTCTCTGAAAAAGATGGCTGGCAACAATTGGACGTGTAACACCTGCTTTTCTCTTGAATTTTTTCTCTTTATCTTCCAATTGTCATTTTCATCAACATATATATGTAACACTACTTTTTTTTAAATAAATAGTAAGGCAAAAAGAGTTGTTGAAATTTTACAATCCAATAATTGTTATTGATTTATAAGTGCTTAATGCATTATTGATACAATACAGAGCAATATGTGGACGGGGAATATATATGTATATATATGCGTTAATAAATATATCGCTTAAATTCAACCTTACTGACCATCATGTTCCGTGGAGTAGAGGGAGGATACCAGCCTCTGAGTCTGAAACTGAGGTTTCGACCCTGCCTCGTGGTACCGGATGGAATAATAGATGATCTATAGCCACACTGAAGAGTTGTAATACAACAA
Organism: Thysanoteuthis rhombus; assembly: GCA_963457665.1. Lineage (NCBI taxonomy): Eukaryota > Metazoa > Mollusca > Cephalopoda > Oegopsida > Thysanoteuthidae > Thysanoteuthis > Thysanoteuthis major. The sequence goes on along the minus strand of OY735206.1, from coordinate 55,094,806 downwards.
AATAGCTCTCTGTGGATAACACAATATATATATATATATATATATATATATATATTAATCACTATTATAATTAACACTCCTTTCTTTAGGGTTGAGCAATCTAAAGTAGGGCACTCGTCTACTAAAAGCTACCATGCAATGCTCTTCCAACTCTGGAATTGAGCACTCTGGTAAATTGGGAATTATGCGTAAATAATTATATCGATTAATTCGGTCCTACTACTGACCGTCTAGTTCTGCGTGGGGCAGGGGGAGAGCTTCTGGGTCAGAAGTGAAGGTTTCGAACCTACGGATTGGAAGGGATACTGGATTGTCTATCGTTACACTGAAGAAATGTAATACAACGAGACAGCTGTCTATGGATTACACAATTTATGTATACATCCGATTTTATTTGCTTACGATATCCATAATATATATTAGTATGTGCATATTTACATGAGGTATAACTTGTTCTTTAACTACATCTTTGTAAGGATTAATATATTTTATTTAAAACCTTTTGTGTTCCAGCAAACCAGCTTATATCTAAATTCTTATAATGCTCCAACAACAAATTATCTCCAGAAAGAAACATTGAATAATCCTACGTAATAGGTTTAAATGTAAAAACGATAGATTTGTAAATAAAGAGTTCAGGTTAAACATTCAACAGAACCCGTCATGTTACCAACATATTTTGGCAGTATACTATGTCCGGGATGATTAACTAACAAAATGGAGCGAGGGATGATCAATGGATAGGTTACTTCTCCCACTTTTTGTTGAATGCTGCTGCCACAAACTAAGGAACTAATTTAGTAAAAACATGCATTGCAAATAGAAACCCCGAGTAAATACTCATCCAGGGGGAGATTTTCAAAAAAATAACCGTTTTCCTTTGACATGATTAGGAGTAAATGCTAAAATTTCCAATCCTCCAACTCAATTGATTTAGCTCTGTACGCATGATACACACACATACACACACACACACACACACACACACACACACACACATATATATATATATATATATATATATATATATATATGAAAACTGAAGAAAACCAATGTTCACAGTTTTAGTGACAGTTTTGATTGACAGTTTCCAATATCAAAAAGGGGAGGATTGAATGAAACAATGTGTGCAAACAAGGAGCGAAAGTAATATGTTTGAAATGTCGAGACAAAGAAATACTCTGGGCACAGGAACTTTAAGCTAACGATGAAGAAAAAAGAATTTATAAAAGTTACAAAACAAGAATCCTAATGAAAAAAAACACAATAAATAAGACATCAGTTACATTAATATAAAACAAAACAAATGAGAACCCATTATCATGATTCCTTACTTGCTTTTTACTTAAAAACCAAAATATCCCGGACACAGCTTCCATCGTGTCCATCTTGTCACATGAGACAGTCATGATGAACAGTGCGCATGTGCAGACGCTATTGTGCTGTGCGGTCGATACAGGCCACACATCTGTTCCAGACTTCTCTGTAATTATCCCGTTTTTGTTGTTTTTTTGTTGTTGTTGCTTTTGGCTCTCTTGTGTCGTTGGCGATCCCGATGATCTACACTGATCGATATATCAGACAGGTCTAATTTTCTTTGATAATACAAAGAATATGTATTTTTGCATTTTTTTCTTCCTGCTCAGAAACATATCCTTTTTCAACAGAAATGAATACACAGTCTCAACATAAATCCAAAGAATTTCCATCTTTTCTCCCTCACCATTTCATTCTGTCTCTTTCGCTTTCTCTCTCTCTCTCTCTCTCTCTATATATATATATATATATATATATATATATATGTGTGTGTATATATATATATATATATATATATAGAGAGAGAGAGAGAGAGAGAGAGAAAGAGAGAGTATATAATGCATAAAAATATCCAATAGATTTATTCAAACATTCAACATATGTATGAATATATATATATGTGTGTGTGTGTGTGTGTGTGTGTGTGTGTGTGTGTGTGTGTGTGTTTCAATATACGTACATATATCTCTATCTATCTATTTATATATAAATCTACATATATATGTTTGTGTGAGAGAGAGTGTGTGTGTGTGTGTGTGTGGAAAGAGTATTTCCCGACAAGAAACAATCCTATAACAATATTGGAAAATTATCATACTTTTTCTTGGGATTTATTTCCCGGATGCGTTTCGAGGTTTACCATCTTTTTCAGTCTTGGTTATGCTGATTATAAATTGGTTTGTGCTCCTCGTTGTCATAGTAACGATGCAACGTGTACACATCGCTTCAAGTTTCTGCTTCATTTTTCATTTTCTTCCTCCACTTCTGTTGCTTTTTCTCTATTTCTCTTTCTTTGTTTCTTCCATTCGCTCTAAAAAAAATTTCCTTCTTTGATAGACTCATTTTTTTTTTTAACTGCGAAATCTGTCTGGAGATTTTGTAGCCATACAATATTTTTTTTTTTTCTCAAATAGCTTACATTCCATATGATTTGACCAACTGAGCTGAACTGACAAGTTTTATATACTTGCGAATTAATCAACGATGTATACGGATGAAAAAAGAAATTGCTGTGATCATGTTCAGTTGGAATAAAAGTATGAGTCAAGTTTGACCCTGCAGCGGTCGGGCTTATTTTGTGTTTTATCTTTTGCTATCCTCCCAAAATCTACCTGACATCAGCTTGTTTCTTGTTTACCCTCCTTTCTAGCTGCCCAAAACCACGGAATTAACATTGCATGGAGTCATTATCGACATTCTCCTCTAACAAGGATAGAAATTACATTACTTCGAGTTGGATGAATTTAACAATCAATATGACAGAAGGGCAACATTCTGTCTAAACAAAAACATCAATTGGTTTAGCCTTGCGCTTCACAATGCAAAACATCAAATATAATGTTTTCCTCGAAATAAGAATAACAGCAACAATCCTCCTCACAATGAGAAGAGTGAACTGTTCACTGCTTGTCTATCACAATACGTTAATCCAAACCTAAATAAACTAACATTTTCGGTGTTTCAGACCTCTGGCTGCAATTCGCCTAATACACTCTCGAAAGCCACTGCAAAATCCTGGTCTGGTTTGGATATTTTCTTTACGTCAATGTGGTAGGGATTCACCTGCTTTTTATTAAGGTGGAATCTCATCGGATGCATCTTAATCTCACGGTACACAAAATAATAGTCTTTGCTGCAATCTGCATTGTGGATGGAGTGAGTGAAAAGCGTTCTTGATAGCAGCGAGTCTGATTAGGATAAGGTCCAATTGATGCCAGTGTCTTGGAGAAAGGTTTGCAATGCAAATTCATTTTAACCACCCCGAACTCTCCCAGACCAGAGGGTCACGATTCATGATTCACACCCACTCTGGTATTCTAATCATGCAGAAGAACGAGAGTTTCCCAGCTTGGAACACTGCTCATTGTATGGGTTAAGTTTTCATATAACTAATCCATAGCGTCCTGCATCGCAGACAGTGTTGGGGCATATACGCTGACAAAGATGGTACGGACTTCGATGGTGTCAGAGTAAGGTGGCGCTTTGAACCCTTACAGCATAATTCTACCATACTCTGTATTCCATAGAGGGAGCTCTATTACCTAAAGTTAGGATAGAGTTGGTGGCTGCAGGTACATGGATATACACAGATGGGCCCTTCTCTGATGAGCTCCCTCTGAAAACGTCATAACAAACAGAAAATTTGATGATAGGAAATTCGTCAAGCACCGGAATACGGATGGGACCTCAGAAAACGGATCGTGACAACGGATAGGTAAACTGATCACGGTAGATATACATGAATGATTTTGATTTTCTTTGTATTATGAACGTATAGAAAAAATTAATTTTAGAATTATTATTATTTAGTTAGTATATTGTAATATAACGTTTTGCCAGTAATTGATGCAATGGGATCGGTAGACTGATGAAGATCTGTTTTTTGATATAATTTTAGTCGTTAAAACTAGACGTGTTCACTTTCCACGTAAAAGATAATAACTAGGTATTTTTTTCTCGAAAGAAAATAAACTGGCTGCTCAAAAAATAGTGATATCAGAATAGTGATATCAAATTTTCAAAAAAATATTGACACGAGGGATTAATGATGAGGGCAATAGCAGCGTTGAAACGATCGGCAATCATTGCTATCAAGCAGAAGACTTACATTGCAAGAAACATAGAATTGGCCTTTTGGACACATGACCATGATGTCATCCCAATCAGCCAAATTTAGTGCTTGTTTGCGATTTCGAAATGCAATGAACAGTCGCTTGTGAGCGTTCACGCCTGCGCGTGTGTTGTATATATTCCAACTGATTACGTTGATCAAAAGCGTGCCTTTTAAAAAACAACTTTATCTAAACAAAGGGGAGTGAATTGATGAACTGAAAATTGCCCAACTAACCGTTGCACACATACACACACACACACACATACACATGCACTTGCACACAAACATACAAACACATTCTCTCTCTGCTTCTCTCTATCTATCTCTCTGTTGCATATACAATGTATGAAAAGCATCAAATGCATTTATTTAAAGGTTCACTTTAACATTCTAATATAGCTTTAGAATTGACAGGGCTACACCAAATATTTCTGATTTTGTACACGTCTTTTTAATCATTGTGTATTCATTGTATCAATAGAAGACCTTGGTCAAAATTCTGTCAATTTTCAAGCTTCACCAGTATGTTATAATGACATTCTTGTAATGTATCGAGTACTTCTTGCTCTCTCTCTCTCTCTCTCTCTCTCTCTCTCTCTATCTATCTATCTATCTATCTATCTATCTCTCTCTCTCTCTATATATATATATACGTATATATATATGAAAAAATAAATTTGCTTCACAAACTCGTTCGTGTTTCTGCCTATTGAAACTTTTTTCAGGCGAATCAAATTCGCTTGAAGAAGCCCCGAAGGGCAGAAATTTAAGTGCATTTATCGAGCAGATCTATTACTTCACCATATTTAAAGCACTTCTCTAACTCAATCTTTTTTCATCAGGCACTTGAAATAAACTATCTGCCCTGTTAAATAAAATTTTGAATAAATGAATGAATTTTATAACTTAGCAAAAGCGGGAATAGGCTTGGTACAATGAGATGACAATAGATTGAGCTGGAGAGAAACGCTGTTGAAAAAGACCAGGCACAAGACAGAGGTTTCAGGGAGAAAGTTTTTCCCTCGTAAACAAACTCAGGATAACATTGAGGGAAATGGACGAATAAATGTTAGGAATAACTCTTTGATTAACCCCAATATACGTGCTACCAAAAGACATTGGCCATGGGACGGTTTCTATTGACTGACTAACCAGACCATCTTTGAGATTGGAAAAAATGAACATCGATTAGAGAGAGGACCAGGGTGATTGATATCGAACTAGTAAATTAAGTAACAAAAAATGAGTTGGGCAGGATACATAGCAAGAAGATAGGATAACAGAGGGAGAAAAAGGCTAACAGATTAGTGATTAAACACAAGGTTGAGAGACGAGATTGAAAAGTCTGCTGGTAAGGCATGGTAGAGGTTAATGCAATCACACCCGTCATCAGAGGATAAGGGAAAGACTTTTATCCAGCAGTAAACATATAACGGCTTCTGCAGCTGCTGATGACAATGATGTATGTAAGTATTTCAAGCTTCTAAACATCAATTTATTTTATTATGAGGGTCATAATTTATTGCAAGTCAAATGAGAAATAAGTGACGTCATTATACTATCAATTTTTCTACTCTGAAATATAATACCTTGCTGCAAGCACAGCGCGACTGTTTTATTTAGAACAAATATTCACTTCGTCAAGATGGACGTCTGGTCGTCAAGTTATAAACAGTGTTGTCACAGTCACACTCTGCATTTGGTTCCTAATATCGATCTATGTAGGCGTCTATTCAGTGAAAGCATAGAAGGAATACATTCATCAGCCATAGATGTTCCTTCAAGTAGGGCCCCAAGGCTAGCTAGTAGAATGCCTGTCCATAAAGCTACATGTAATTCAAAGGACACAATCTACTTATGTAATTTTAGATGTCGTTTTGTATTTAATGTCGTAGAGAAAAGACATAAATGCCGACAGGTTTGGTATTTTCTATATTAACTGGACATGACTCAGTGTTTGGTTGATGCAAAATTTCCCAGTATTTTTCAGAAAAATCGTTTATCAATATAAATCTTAACATCATAAAATTATGTTTCCTGACTTGATATGATTTTACACCAGCTTTCAGATGAACTGTGTATTCCATCATAAAAGAATGATTTTGATTTTGATTTGATTAATTATTTTCGATGAATCTTTCGATATCTGTAAATTGTTGTAGCAGCTGAGCAAACACAGAAAGTTGCGTAGAGAAAAACAAATGATAGCCAGGAGATAAAAAAATCAAGATAATTTTGCCAATTGAGGAAGACATTCTTGTACAAGCTCAATGGTCGTTTTCTGCGAGACATTTTCACCAATAGGATAGATATTGTTATGCAGCAGAATCACCGTTCTACTTTATTTACCACGAAAAATGTAATTCCTCTGCAAATGCGGTATTCAAACGACCAGTATTTCGTTGCAGCGTTATGCTGTAACTTGTCAAGGCTCCAACAATTATTAATGAAGAATTGCCTCCAAATCTCATCCAAAATAGAGCAGAAGTTTCTATTTTTTTAATAGATTCCGTCTAGACTGGGACGTTGAAGGCGGTCCTTGATCTGTCCACAATTTTCTTCGATCTCGATTTTCGTAATAAACCTCTTATTTATTGCCGGCGACTCCTTTGATAAATGATATTTTTCTACATTGAGAAAGGAGAAAAAGACAAGTGATCAAATGCCGATCGGTGTTTATTTCTTCCCTTCCGGAATTTTCCCCAGGTTAAGCATTAAATTTGGAGGTTCGTCTCGCAGAAAACTTCGCTTGATAGATAGATAGATAGATAGACAGAGAGATAGGTCTGGTTAGTTACTTTATAGAAACAGTCAGGTGACCAACGTCTTTCGGCAGCATGCCATGTTGGGGATGAATTATTGAAAATTGATTGATTCGGACGGAATAACTTGGATAGATAAATATATAAAGAAAAAAAAAGAATGATATTGTAATCGTAAAAGTGAATCGATGGTAAAGAATGAAGATAGAAGATAAAAGTGAAAATGGTCTGGTTAGTCAGTCAATAGAAACTGTCCCATGGCCAATGTCTTTTGGCAGCACGTATATTGGGGTTGATCAATTGAAAACAAATTGAAAAAAGGGGTGATCATTGAATGAGTCACTCCTTTTGGCTTCTGATGTGTAGTGATCACTAAAAAGTGGGAACAATACGAGGAACACAAACTGAGTAACATATTTAGCAGGAAAAACAACAAAAAACGGGGATTTTCTGGGCATAATTAGGTGTAAATATTTAAACTTTTAGCCCTTTGGATCGATTGTTGCTGACTGTGCGCATAATATATCCATACATAGCCAGCTAAACCAACTGAAAAATAGACGCAACTCTTGTTTACATTTTTGGTTGACGCTTTCCGATAGAAAGTAGATAGATAGATAGATAGATAGATAGATAGATAGATAGATAGATTGTCGTCTTGATTACGAAAAACCGTCGTCAATACCGATTCTCGTTGTTTATTCCTTTTTGCAGAATTCATTTTCCCGAAATATCTTGTTCAACAATCATTTACATCAGCTTCAACTTTTCTGTCCTCGTTTGTCACAAAATTGTATCGTTCTTCAGCACACTATTTCGATAATCACCAACCTTACTATACGCAGTTTCAGAATTCAAAATCATGGGGCAGGTTGATCTTTAAACCTTTCCGCTTGTATTTCTTTCCCAGCTTTTTTTTTCAACCTGATCGCCACCCTCACAACACTTAACCCAACTTTCGTCTCCAGTGACGTCACTGTGCGCACTTTTAGCTCAAGTCAGCGGAAATGCCGAACGACAGATTATTCTCTTCCGGTATATGACAGCAATCTTGTAAAGATCAACGTTAATAATAAGTTCTATCCGGGGCTTTGAAACTGTCGTATCAAGAGTAAAACGAATCTGGTGGCGTGTAAGATGATCAGAAAAGTGGATCATTTAACGGAAGAATGATCTGAAGCAATGGCTGTTTGAACTAAAATTTGAGATGAAAATCGTAGTGAAAGAAGCAGACAGCAAAATGTTGATACTTCATTTTTCGGATCAACTCTGTCGTTTTTCATGTTTGATCTCCTACCATTTCTGCCAATTCATTCTTCGGATTTCTTACACATGGTAGTGCTATTCTTTGGCCAGCAGCTTTGTGGTTTACTGAATCTCACGCTGGTGCTGACTGAATAATACGTTGCTTTGTGGTGTAAAACAAGAATGGTTAGACGTTGAGAAGCAATATTCTCTGGGTGGTTCGGTGGGTTTTGACTCTACAGGTAGCGTGACATGTAGATATTAACTGAATTTTTATCTGAAGTCTTCACTGAATAATGTTTGATCTATGTGATTAATATCCTACACCGAACCGAGTTAATCAAAGAGAAAGCTAATTATAGTGAAAAATGAATGTAAAATGTAAAATAAAAGATTTTCTTTCTATGCATGCATGTGTGTGTGTGTGTGCATGCATGCTCACGTGTGTATGTGAGTGTGTATGTTTGTGTGTAAGTGTGTGGGCATGTGTGCTCACATGCGTGCGTTCGTGTGTGTGTGTATGTGTGGGTTGCATGCTTGTGTGATAGGGAGATAAGTCGAGAGTTTTCGTGTATGTCTTTGTCATATGGATTAGACTGTGAAAAGCTGCTGAGGGGTTTCATCAACCCAAAATATCTCACCTGAAGAAGGAGATCTATTCTACTCCCCATGGCAGGGGGTTTGGCAAATACAACACAAAGTTAGGTAATTTTCTGCTCCCATTCAAGTACATATGTGCAAAGACAAAAAAGCATCTGAACACCACAGACCAACGTTTTACAGTTCCATGAGAAGATACTGTCCCCTGAGATGGATAATCCTCCCCCATCTAGTTCTGTCAGTTCTCGTACTTCATCGGGTATAATTTGCTGTATTCGCTCACTTGTCCGTAAATAATCCCAATAAGCAATATTATTTGATTGTTCGACGGACATTATGGATGATAGTACAGTTATAATTAATTGAAGGTCTCATGTTATCAGCAGCTATGGTAGCTGATATCGTAACAATTGTTTTCACTGACTCCTTGAAATGTCATGCAGCTTTTCTTTTATTATACCTTCTGGCGATAATGTCTCCGTTGCAACTCGAGATAAATAAATCACAGAACATTTTGGCAAATATTTTTTCTCGGTTGTTTATCGAAGAGTAACATTATTACTGCTGTAGTTTTTATCTTTTTTTTTTTTTTTTTGTCGAACACCAGTTCAAGATGGTGTTGACTTTGTAACAAAGACAGCAGGAAAGATTTTAACCACGTTTAGAGGAGTAAACTCTTCACTGTTCGTCTGTCACGTCTCTCTAAACCAATCCTATGTATAAAATTAACATTTTCCTACAATAGCAAAACTAATACGTCTCATATATCTACGAATTTAAAGATTGCAGTAATCAGCTTCGGTCAGGTAGAAGTTAGAATGGAGTTCAACCCCGTCATAGCCAGGCTTGTTTAATATTGTTTATCTTTACTTTACTCCTCTAAATCACAATCTTCATCGTCAATATTTGTTTCATTCTCATCTCTTTTCGCCTCTTTCTTCATTTTCCGGCATTCTTGTCTTATATTTATCCTGGGTTTCCTGGGGGGAGGGACTTTGTTTTATGTCATTTTTTTTCTATTTTGGACGTTTTTTTCCCTCTTTTCTCCCCTAATTCCATTTTGTCTGCAGCAACTTTTTTGGTTCTCATTTTTTTTCTTTTGCTTTTTTTTCTGGTTTCCTTCCTTTGTTGGGTATTCTAACTTCTACCTTGCGTAACTCAAATAAACAATTTTATCAATCTTACACTGCAATGGTTGTGATGAAAACAACAAAAAAAAACATACATGAGGAAAGTTGCAATGGACGTGATTCTGAATGACCAAAACAAGTGTATGATTGGTATTTCCATGATAAAAGAATTGCCTGACTTATATTTGCGCACTTATACAATTGCGTAGACAAAACAAAAACACACACGTCACTGCACAAAAATATATAGGAATGGGAGCACTCTGGTGGATGAGGGATTTCTGTGTAAATAAATTATATCGCTTAAATTCAGCCTTACTGACTGTCCAGTTCTGTAGTCCAGAGGTAGGATATCGGCCGGCGGGTATGAAGTGAAGGTTTCAATTCTGCCTTGCAGATGGGATAATGGAAAGTCTACAGCCACACTGAAGAGATGTAACACATCGAAACAGCTGTCTGTGGATGACACGATAATATATATTTATACATATAAATTACATTGACATTATGATGTGTATAATTGTTGGGTAGTATAATAACAGTATAATATATATATATATATGTACACACACACACAGATGAATAGACCTGAGATAGATTAGTTAATAGATAGATAAGTCAATGACCTGTTCATCAATTTATGGGCAGAAATATACAAATGTACTGTTGTTGAAACTTGCTATGTTCAACTCATAAAATATCAATTAACGTCTTACTATGTATCAATCTATCTACGTATGTGTGTACATGGGTTTGTCTTAACGCTGAATTGGAAAATCTTGGTTAGGAGTGCGTATCATGAATCTTACTTGATTTCCTATATTTTCTGTTTAAGATTTACCTAATCAAAGGATTACGGTCATGAATTGTATGATACCCATATCTGTCTTCAGTTTTGAGAGTTATTAACATGAGTTTTTTGTGGGGGTGGGCAATTGGACTCATTCTCGATGTTTATGTGGCTAACACGATGTTTTGATCGATTTGCTTTACGGCCTTCTTCAGAGGTAATATCAAAATGGGATGGTGGTAACCAGAATGGTTCAATTATGGTAGTTACCAGAATATCCACGCTAAAACATAGGATTCGACTGAATGTGCAAGTTCAACCAGAATTCAACCAGATATAGCATCCGACACTCCACGGGGACATGGTATGAAATATCAAGGCCTAACAAGGAAAGAAGAAGAAATCGACATTACCTGAATCCTACGTTGTGGCGTGGCTAGTATCGGAAGATGTTGTTTACCACCATCACATTCAGATATTATACTTAAAGAAGGTCTTAGAATGAACTGGTCGAAACGCCCGTAAAAATCTTTGAATATCTATATCTGTTCACACATACGTATACATACAGGTGATTGTGCGGATTCACGTGGCTTTTTGTTTACTCTTTCCCTTTTTATGTTCTGCTGTTGACGTACATCAGGAGATTATTGTTCCACGTATAAGATCTGAAAAATTATTCAGTCATAGTTTTATTAAGTCAAAGAATAGCGATAGGTTGAAAGAATAGAATCAGATACCATTACTGTCGACTTGACTAAACATTTGATATGAACTGAATCTCAAGTGCCAAGAAAATCAACTTAGAAAATACAAAATTGGCAACGTCTTAAATCAAGAAAAATATTCAATGATGTTTAGAAATCAAAATAACAAAACAGCAATGCTTCAACATAGCAATACAAACATTGGTAGAGAATTCACCAGAAAAAGATAAGAACAGGTTTCTATTTTCTTTTCTCTTATTTGAATGGAAATCAAACAAAAAACTTAGGTTGATTGAGATGTATCTTCACAAATATGCTTGCTCTCAACATAGCATTGTCTTCTAGAATGGAGACTAAATATCTTGAACTGATTGTTCCAGTTGATAAATGTTTTCAAAATTAGTCTTTAGAAAACATTATAAAGTTATATGGGTGCTTACGACACAGAGTCACGTCTCCAAAGCATTAACGGATAAGAAAATTGATATTGTAAATAGAGTAACAGAATTGCATTGTGCATGGTTCTGGCTAAACAGCAAAACAATACCAAATATTTTTAGTAATGGCCCACAACAAGATTCTTGAACAATTTGACAAGGGATTGTAATATCTATTATTTTCTTTTTTTCTATTTCCTTTTAATGGTCACACTGACGTTATTGCAAAAAATTTGACTCAATGAATTATAATCATCGTCAGTCTTTTATCGTTAGTCGTTCGACATAGATTTTTGGTTGTCTGACATTATTGCCCATTGCCATTTGAGTTTTCAAATTGATACTATATCTTGGACCCCCTTTTCTCTAATATATTGTGCTGTCTTGTGATCTCTTCATGCGATGGAGATCATGATTCTTTCATGTGCACGCTGCATGATTCTCAGTTTGAGGGTGACTCTCTTGGCCAGGTTCCATGTTTTAGCTCCATAGGTGGCAATTGGAACGATGCATTGATTGTACACTTTTTTTTTAGGTCATAAAATTTTCTTGTTCTCGAAGGATTTCATGGAGATTCGTTGTACTATGTAAATGCAGTCGTCTATTTTCTCCATTCTGCGTTTTCGATTTTGATTGTTGCGTGTTTGTCTTCAACATGTTTGTTGTATATTTGTTTTGTTGTACTTTTGTTTTGCTGAAGTTCATGTGAAGATCGAATATCTTGCTTTCTTCATTATGTTCCTCTCGCATTAGTTGGAGGTCTTGGTGGTTCCCTTCAAAAAAGATGGTGTTTTCGATAAATCTTAGATGGCTTAGGTATACGCCGTCTACTCTGATTCCTTTATTTTCCCCAGTATAAGTTTCAAACGATCATCTTGAGGCAGGCTGTAAAGAGCTAATATTACCTTTTCTTACCACTTTACACTTTATCAGACTGAAAAAGCTCTGAGTCTCTATGTAGCCTGTTAAAGGGCTCCTTTGACAGTAGGTATGATGCAAAACACTGACATGCATTCATTATAGGCATTTTACAAGTACGGACTTTTACCGATGCCCATAAAATTTGCATAAATATAATAATCGATTTATACGAAAATTCGTTCATGGGAAGATATTTGAGCTTTTGCTGAGGTCTATTATGGAATACATATAGCACTACCTGCGTGCACAAGTTCTGTTATATATGAGACGAAAAAAAAACGGGAAAGGAATGACCTTCAGGATACTCACCATCATCATCATCATCATCATCATCATCAGTCTTTCAACGTCCGTCATTGGACATAGTTGGACATAGACCTTCCCGGGGATTCGCCATACTTCTCTATCGTGTGCGTTGCAGAGCCAGTACTTTCTGAATGTGTCTAGCTCATCTCTCCATCAAATACTCTGCTGGTCTCGGTTGCGCATGTTATCTCGGGGGATCCATGTCATGAGTCGCAATGACCATCGGTTATCCGCCCTTCTTGCAACATGACCAGCCCACTGCTAATAGATTTTATGATGTCTCTGACTCCTGTCTTTGTACTGTGCTGTCTTGTGGTCTCTCCATGTGAGATGCCAAAATCCCAGTCAAGATTATCAGTAGCTTCTGCTACTTGTAAAATCCACAGTTTTATAAGTTATCAAATCCAGATTAAAGCAAGAGCATTTAGATCTAAATAGTATAAAAAACAAATTTTCAGTCCGTGTGTGTGAGAATTTACGTCCAGTTTAAATGCACTTATCTGAGAAGGATCAAGTTAAAGTGATGAGAGGATAGAAGCTGAACGAGAGTGACCAAGTACAACAATGATTTATTAAAAGAAAAATGACACATAAAACCAATCTCTAAAAGCTTGGTCAAATAGCGAAGTATTATTTTAATAAAATTACCATTTTTCTATTCACTTTAAGCAGCCTATTGTCCATAAAAGAAGTTAAAACACAGAATTGTTTTCTGGTTGATGGATTCATAAACAGTTGATTTTTTCTTCAAGATGTTTATTAGAGTATAGAAATTGCTTTCGTTGATAGTGCAAATATTTTTGATAAGGTCCAAACCTGGCAAACACACAGGCCACTACATGAGTAGGCTATTTTTATCCCTTATTTGGTTGATTATTCAAAAGTTGCTATAGAGTGCAAGGATTGCTGTTAATAAATTTCAGTTTCCGCTTGAATGCCAGTGTCCTCTTGAATTTCTGAAGCTTGGTGCCCGGGAAGTCGATTTCGATTGAAGATTTTAATTTGACAAGGGAAAACCAACTCATTACAAATGATTCCTCTTCCAAACCTAACTCCTCCAACCCCTTGCTGAAATCTCACTTGGAGTTCATCCTCAAGGCACCATCGTTTTCATCGGAAGCATCCTGCGTTGCCTCACCCTCGTCACTGAATAACACCCACTGATGATCTTTTTCAGATTTCGGCCAAGGTAACACGTTTAGCAAAGTGTCAAAAGAGGGTGGACAATAGGTTTAATTCATGTGCTGCATTGTTAGATTACAGGCAAATCCAGAACTCTAATCGTGGCAAATAACTCTTTGTTTACTCTTTTGTTACGTTTTAGTTGGTGTTTAAGCATCTCTATCTTCAAACGGTTTACGATTAATTGGATGAGAGATAAGCATCCAAACGTCTTCCTATTCTCAGTACGTATACTGCATGCAAGCAAAAGCAACGCCCGGGAATAGTTTTGAGAACGGTCCACACCCTCCCGATCTTCCTGTTTTTGCATCATTTGAATAAGAACTATTTTGATGTCTACAAAACCATCTTGTTGTATCACTCAACAAAACACATGATGCGGTGAACGTAGCCCCCATATATACTTTTCTTCCAAACTATGAAACTTTTACAAAAACCACACTATGAGGATTTTGAATCCTCGTAAGGGAGTTATTGATTATGTTGCAACCTCTCTTAATAAATAAATTCTGATAGAACATGAATTTTTCAAGATTTTTTTTTATCCTTTATATGGAATGATCTGATATTCCTATCAGTGTAATCTTAGCGCAACAACAAAACAATTACTTCTCTTTACTATTAATACAGGTTCTAAAAATGTACGCTTCTTGCAGACGCCATGCGAACGACCAAATGGCTTATTGACAATTCCACAGAGGTTGGCGACTATTTTGATTACTGTCTGTGCATGCTCCACTGAAGCGGGAAAAAACACCGGGCGATTCTCTTTTCCACTTTGCTGCCAATGACATCACCCTTTCTCTCGACACATTTTTTTTCTTTCTTGATCGTTTTCACATCGTTTCGATATATCTTCGACGTAGGCGTTTAACACTGTGTCTACATTTTATCGATTCTGCTTGGACTGGCTTATCTTTATGATACTTTTCACTCTTTTTTTTTACCACTTGCTCGACGAAAGCACTTTGTTATCCTTGGGTCTATTCTCCATTTTACGCACGATTTACCAAAGTGTGTGGGCGTATCTTGTCGCCCGGTCACGACGCTACCTCAAATCAGTTTTTTTTTTCAAATTATTATTATTATTATTATTATTATTATTATTATTATCATAGTTACCGGGTGGTCACTGGTGGGGACTGAGTGACAACAGGTCTCCTCAAACCTCCAGCCATCCGCTTCACGTTTCAGTTTCTTACCAGTTATCTGGTGGTTATCACTGGAGGCTAAGTGACCAAGTCTCCTCAGTTCTCCAACCCTTCACTCATATCGTCCTCACCCATTGTAGCAGCGCTGTGGTTTGTACGGCCTTCACAATACCTTTTGCATGGCTTTTTGGTCATTGCAACCAGCTTGGGGTCGTAGGTCTCATATTTCTTGTACTTTCCGCAGTATTCGTGCAGACCCAAGTAGTGCTGTGGTTTATATAGTCTTAAATCTTTCTCTTATCCCCAGTTCCCCCAGTCTTGGTTTCAGTATCATTGGCACAGTTCCCAGTGTGAGTACTATTATTGGTATTACCCTGACCACAATGTTTTCTATTCTCTTGCCAAATCCTGGTATCTTCATAGCATTTCTCTCTGTTTCATATTCGCTCTGTGATCCATAAATACAGTTAGGTCTATTGGCTCTGTTTTGGCAGAAACTGAATCTCCTGTCTACGAATACCAGATCCAGCGTTCTTACTTCGATGGGGAACTTGGTTTTAGATGTCAAAATCAGAAAGTAATTCGTGTCTCCCACTTCTCAGGACATTCTCAGATTTCCGTTGGTATCATTAATCTACATGGTCGGATCCCAGTTGTTTGTATAGTTCCCATTGTATGACAGGTGCTACCAGTCGTACCGAACATTTTACTCATTCGGACTCGTTCACTACATTCACTGGCTATGTCGTTTATAGACCCACAGTCCCCTTACATGAGCAGCATTCGCTGTTTCGTGGATTCTGTCGGTCTTTGCTTTCATGTAGTTTTTTTTTTCCTGATGTATTTGTTCTGGGCTGCCATGGTGAAGGTTTTCTTTTTCTCTCTTCAGATTTCCCCTGCACAGCCATGTCCATGATTGTTATGTTTTCAATCTTTTGAATTCACTGTGTGGTATTTTCTATTCCCATCTATTCTTCCTGGCTGTTTTCTTTGCCAACCCCTCGTTTTTCATTCTATTATTGCTTGCTAAACTGCTTCCAGCACTTTACATATTATCTCCATTGCTTGCTTGCTCATACTTTTCTAATCCCTTTTTGGTCATGCGGATACAGTATTCTATAAGGATGAGTCCTCTTCCGCCTTCTTTGTTCTCCACATACAGTTAACTATATCGGACCTGTGTGGTTAATGCTGTAATAGTTTTGTTGTCCAGTGAATCGATTCATTCTGCTGCTATCAGCTTGCCGTGCACATTGACATTAGCGCAATTTTCTCTATTCCGAACTCTATCCCAATGTAATCACTGTATTCTTTCACTTTGTTTAACAGCATTTCGACCCTTACTTCCATCTTTGCATACAGGTTCATGTCATCCAAAAACATGAGGTAGTTCACTTTTCTCTTACTTCTAGAGAATTGGTTTCCTATGTTGTTTTTTAAGTTGTCTATTTAGTGGTAACATGGCGAGTTCAAATAGTAGTTTGGACAGAGAGTCACCCTGGAAAGTTCTCTTTTTTTTTATATCTGCCTCTGCTTAGTTTTCTCCTGCAGGTGTCAAGTTTACGTCCCAGCCTTTCAGAGAGTTGGCTATGAATCTGGCCACCGATTCGCTGATTTTTTATATCATTTGACGTTCAAGTATCCAGCTCTGTAGTATCATGTCTTAAGCTTTTTTTTGTAATGTATACATTCCGTTG
Organism: Thysanoteuthis rhombus; assembly: GCA_963457665.1. Classification (NCBI taxonomy): domain Eukaryota; kingdom Metazoa; phylum Mollusca; class Cephalopoda; order Oegopsida; family Thysanoteuthidae; genus Thysanoteuthis; species Thysanoteuthis major. Next base: position 55,077,728 of record OY735206.1, on the reverse strand, counting down.
CACCATTTTGTCCTCTTTTTCTTCTAGAACTCTTCTGTCAATGTAAAACAAGTAATCCATTCCCTTGTTTCTTTTCTTGTATCCTTACCTCTTCTTCCCAAGGAAATATATACATTCTTTCTGCTTTCTGTCCGGTTAGAATTTTCTTCATTGGTGTTTGTCACGCAGTCGATCTATAGCTGCTACCCCGATTCCTTTTTTCAGTGTCGTATTGGACGAGAGTCATTCTGCCTCTGGTCAACCAATTTTGGAATCCACTATCATCTAGTCAATTTTGAAGTTGGTGGATCAGTTGGCATGGTGATTCTTTAAATCAATATCGGTGGATCTCGGCAGTTTACAGTGCTTTTCGGTTAGCTATTTTTCGGAATTTTTAAAGATATCATCTGACCATCCTGGAGATCGTTGTGATGTTTTTGGCATGCCTATATGTCGTCCTAGGAGTTCTTTGCCTCTGTGGTTTTATGTTCTGTCTTCTTTCTCCATTTAGGTTTCTGTCATTGTTTTGGGAAGTACGGTTATGTGTGCATTTGGCTGTCCTTTGTCCATATTTCTTCAGTCTGGCTCCATTGGCAAGTCTTCATCGGTGTATCTCTTGTCTGCAGCGGATGTCCTTTTGTGTCTTATCTTGTATTTGTCTCATAGCCTGGTAGGTGGTCTGTTCATGTGCAATGTGTTTTTTCCAACATTCCTTCGTCTCCCTTGTAGTTGAGAGATCTGTTTCTCTAACCTTTGCCTGGTACTGTTTTCTTCTTGTGTCGTAAAGCGAGCAGCATCTTACCATCCTTGCATCAACGTAAATGAGATTGTAGAGCTCTGTTTTGCTGTTTGTTTCAATATTCGGTAAAAGGCAATTGACAGGTTCGGTTGCATCTTTTACAATTTCTCCCATCCATAATCCCAAGGGGTAACAGTGTTTTTGGTTTTTGTTTTTTTTGGGTTTTTTTCTCTTGCTGTATTGATCCTGTTAGAGTTTGTATCGACGCTATTTCTTCTTCTGTTGAGGAGTCAACAACCTCATTACGTTTTTGATTTGTATTTCGGTCGGTGTTATTATTTATATTTGTTTTCCTCTCCCTTTATTATGTAAGTTGGGTCAGAGTATTCCCCCGAAGGAAAGCCACGTTTCCCGCTGTCCTATCTTTTATAGCAAGTTATTTTCTCAGAATTTGTTTCGCTTGGTCAGCCTGACATAGATGCTACTATTGTTGACCCCAGCCCATCCCAATTATGAGTATACACTTTATGTAATCCCTTTTAGATGATTTGCTCTTCATGAAACAATACACAACGAATTTGCTGTTTTCTTCCTCCCACCTTTTTGCTTTTTTTCTTTTGACAGACGGTCGCTCGGTAACGTGGCTTTTCCACAGACCATCACGTGAACACGAGTCGGGATTACAACTTGCTGTAATTGACAAGGAAACGCCTGCAAGTTATGTTGCACACATTTTGAATTTGTGCCCTGATTCCTAAAGCCATCGTATTTGGTTGCACTGTCATTTTTGTTTTGGTTCTGTTTGGTTTGTGGTGCTGTGAAATAGAATCAGTCCCTGATCAGTTGATTAGAACTAATTTCAATCAAAGAAACCACAGAGTTCTACCTGTCATTAGCAACCATAGTGTTATATCTTGACAAAGTAAAGTGTTGTAATGGATAAAAAGGGGACATATGTCCCTAAATCTCCAATACATAGCTATGTCCCCGTCCACTTGAAGTGCATATTTCAGTATTGGAGCCGTAAGTAATTCTTGATTGAACAAGGAATAAAAGCGACAGTTCAATCGATATATTATTATTATTATTATTATTATTATTATTATTATTATTATTATTATTATTATTATTATTATTATTATTATTATTATTATTATTATTATTATTATTATTATTACAAGTAGTTGTATTAGCAGTAATAGTAATAGCAGTAATAGTCGTTGTAAAATGTCTATGGAATGATTTTCAAGATAAAATATACATTTGCTTCAAGTGAAGAGTTCTTACTCTGGAGTGGCGATTAGGAATTACTTTTATAAGCAATCTTTCTTCACTACTGAATGGAAGAGTCCAGTGTTACAGAAAGTAGAACAAAAAGTCACATGATTCATTATATGAGTTATATAACTAACATGGGTTGCCATCAGACCATTTATATTGGGAGATCTAACGAAGATGAAATTCACAAACATCGACCAGATATAATAGTTAAAATGGCGTCCTCGTCTATTTTGTTTGTTTTTGTTTTTTGTTTTTGGTTTTTTTCGTATTTTTTCAAATACGTTTTATCAAATTAGCATGGTTTGATATCAGACTATCAATGAATTGAGATGTACCGTGGATTGAACCCACTAACAACGGCAAGAGAGATTTGACAGCTGAGCATCACTAGACATCCTAAAAAAAATGTTACTTTTTTCAAATGATCTTTTCGTTAATCCCAGTGCAAAATATTCCTGGACGTAAATCGATTGAGATTTATTTCTTGATTTTGTTTTAATCTGTAGAAAAAAATACCGAATTTATTCATCGGGAAGAGTGCATAGTTTGGTATAGCTGAAGGAGGTATTTTAATCAGCAACTAATTTTACCTTTCAGAGGAAAGGTCCAATGTTATTGACGGAAAACCAAAAATTCACATAGTTCATTATTAAAGTAAATACTAATTACCTGTGCTGTCAAAAATGACGAGAGCATTCAAATAAGTTTGCTATTGCATTGTACTAAGAAAAAATATCAACCAAAAATTGCAACATTGTCCTGTGTTTTCTAGTTCGTGTTTAATCAAAATGAACCAGGATTTTTTATGTATTTGCTGAAAAAGGATTTACGTGACTACTCCGTAATTGGCATGTAATAATTATCTTCCTTAACAAATGTTACAGACAATATATATATATATATATATATATATATATATATATATATATATATGTAGCGTCGATGAGTTTTCATAAGAATAGTACCTGATTGCTCTCACTGTGATCAGGTGACTGCAATTCTTCTCAGAACTCAATCACCCTATTTTGTATTCCCGTTGACTTTATTGATACTTTCGTCTTGGTGGTTCCAATTCCTATCAAGAATTAAAGCCCTTTCAACTTTTTTTGCTAGTCCCTTCGGAGCTGTTCCAATCTAACCGATAATAGTCGACCCAACTGCCGTCCTAATGTTCCATATTGTATTCAGTTATCTGTCAATGTCGATAAACGTTTCCAGCTTTTAATTTTCCCTCAATGTTTAACTCTGTGGTCTGCAGAAACTCTAACATGACAGCTGGATAATTAGTTTTCTCTTTGATCACGATGATTAAATTTGATCCTCTGTTTCAGAAATGTTGGGATGAATCAATGAGTCCTCAGCCTAACGGGTGGTTGTTAGCTGACTTTCGATCCGAAATTTTGATTGTATAGTGTTCGATCTACGTGATTAATATTTACCAATCGATTGATTGCTTTGATAATACATCAATTTTTTTAAAATCATGCTCAACGATCACATAGAGAGTAAGGACATAACTGTCAAAATCGAAGATGCAAAACTGGAGGAAGTAGACCACTATATCAACGAAAGACAAAAAATCTCCATGAATTACACGAAAGATGAAGAGATCAAGCCGAGAATTACCCTGGGATGGCAAACCTTTTGTAGAGCAAGCTAAACCTTCAAAAACAAATTGATCCAAATTATCCTAAAAAGAATTGTATACATCCAATGCATCCTCCCAATAGTCACTCATGGAGCTGAAGCATGGAACCTAACCAAGAGACAGACATACAAATTGAGAACCATGCAATGCGTACATGAGAGGATCATGCTCAACTTTACATGGAGAGATCACAAGACAGCACAGTATATAAAGAAGAAAACGGGAGTCAGAGACATCATAGAATCCATTAGAAAACTCAAATGGCAATGGGCATGTCATGTTTCAAGAATGAAAGACAACCAATGGACATCATGATTCACAACATGGATCCCCAGAGATCATATGCGAAACCGAGGCCGACAAAATACAAGATGGAGAGAGGAACTGGACGAATTCAGAAAATACTGGCTCTGCGACACTCATGATAGAGAAATGTGGCGAATCCTTTGGAAGGTCTATATCCAATGACGGACGTTAAAAGGTAGATGATGATGATGATGATGATGATGATGATGATTGTTGCGTGAAATAAAATTTTTGGTATGGCTACGTATATACATATACGATAGGGGATCAATGATTCTGTAGGGTGACACGAATTCATTACGTGATTTTTCTATTTGAAGTATTCATCCTCTAATGTTTGATCTAACAGATTAGTACTAATCATTAAATCGAATGCACAGGCAAAAGAGGAAATTATGTAGAAAAATAAATATTTGGCAAGAATAATAAAAGAGGTTGAGACTTATTGACAAATCTAATGTTCTAATTCTTCAATTTAATGTTTTCCTACACATAGCACGTTACTATGGACAACACTGCATCATGATGTCTAAAATCAATAATTCTGTTACTCCAATTGATCTTTTCTTATGTAAATATGTAAACACTAAGAGATAGAGAATGTAAATTAAACACAGAATATCACCAAAGGCAAATGGGGGAAAAGGTTCAGACAAAACTATACGAATCATTCAAAAAGGTCAATAAGATAGAACCAGTTGAAAACACATTGTACTCGCAATTTCATCCTTGGATTTTCATGAAAGTCAGATTCTGTCAACAACAGTTTGAAACGTTTAGTCAAACAGAAAATAGAAGGTGCCAATTTCCTTAATACATATTCCATTTAAGGACACTTTTGGTCAGAAATTATATTCTATTCATAAAAATTTCAGAATGATTATTCATGCATTTTTGTATAACATCATGCCCAATAACGATGTTACTTTTTATCCCAGCAATCCAAGTCAAAAAGCGATCCCAGCCAGGTGTACAAGCTTGGTAATTCCGTTATTCGACTCGTTTTTCCATTTTATTTTTCCATCCTTTCCCTTTATTGTGAGAATACACTTATTTTCTGTCGAAATTTCTTGGCAAAAACACTTCGATTTGAAATAAACAAACCCTGTTGGCCCTTTTCTAGTCCCGTAGAAATATCTTATTTTGGAATTTAAAAATAAACTAGGATATTGACTAATTCTAGCACTTCTTAGAAACATTTTGTGTCTTATTTAAATATTTGTCGATTTTGTAGATCTTTGGAACGCTTATCCCCGATGAGTATGGGGGAGGGGGAAGCTGATGCTGAACTTTGAAAATGCAGGAGCACGAATGTCACTTAACTAGAGTGCCACTTTGGAGATGAAAAGAATGTGAAGCCTTCGAATTTCTGGCTGGGATGACTCATCAGCTGGGATAAAAAGGGGTACCCTATTAAAAATGTAAATAGGATTATGCTCACCAAAATTGCTCTACGATGGGCCTTTTTTTATGTTACAGCGGAAAAAACCCAAAGAAACATAAAGAAATCATACCATCAAGATATACGTATACCATAGCGAGTGAAATACGTTTACGTGCGTGTTCCTCCCACTTTTTGTATGCCTCCCTCTCTATTTCTTGGCAGCTTTCGCTTTCGCCCACCCTATTGATCGTGTAAATATTGACGACTATAACTGTGAGAACAACCATGGAACACACTGTGAATCTCATACACGCTCAGATTAGCTGGTTGTCCCTTTTTTGTCTCTTACCCACTCAATCTTACAGTCATCCTACATTTTTCTTTCTCCCTGAACGTCTCTATTTAAAATTTCTATTTTATACGAGATCAATGAGTCTGTAGACTGGTACGTTTATAATAGTGTGAAATTCAATCTGAAATTCGCACTGAATGATGTTTGATTTATGAGATTATTATTAAAGCATTGGATTATGTGCATCAACACGGATGGAGATAACGTTGGGAAAGAAGTATATCTTGTATAAAATAATTGATTATCCATCATCAGGCAGCAGATTGGATACCTACACACAATTTCACATGAATATAAAGTTTCTCTTTCTCCCTCCACCTTTCCATCACTCCCCCCTCTCTCTCTCTCTCTCTCTCTCTCTCTCTCTCTCTCTCTCTCTCTCTCTCTCTCTCTCTCTCTCTCTTGTTATTCACTCATTTTTCTCTAACCACATCGGGAAGTGGAAGTCATGACTTTGTCTGGATTGAATCAATGTCAAATCTCAAAACGATCCAGATTGGGGGATAAATTTTTGTCAGTTTTATATAAATCTTAAGGGTAACCATCTTGAATTTTAAAATGGCCGACCGATAAAACATCGGTGTTCGAAAAAATATGAATCAATGGATAGATTATTGGTAAATATGATATTATTTCGAATAATAACAAATATTATTGGTAAAACACACATGAATGAAAGATAAAAAATATCTATACACTTTATTAATTATCAAATAGTATAAAAATAATTGCGATTGGACGTCATTAAGTGAAATTACATAATATTCTTTAGTTCTTCTTGATGATTTTTGACAATTTTCACCCTCATATTAACCATATTTTGCTTTTTATCACAACTTTGAACCAGAGCAAAATCCTACGGCAAAAATTAAACAGTGTTATTGGGAAATGAAGGGCAAGCCAACGATGAACATCGCGAGAGAGGGTCCAATATATACCTGGCCACTTTGAACCGTTCAGCCAAGAAGACTTGATTGTTGAACAGAAGCTGATTTTTCACCTCAAACTGAACTCCTTATAACCGATATCCCATGCTTCTGGTGTTTATTATATGGACTTTTATCGCAGCTTTGATTAGGACCTTATCTTGCAGCAACGATTTGACAGCGTGATCAGGAAATTAACTAGTCAAAATAGGTAAAAATATTGTAATACACTATTCAAGAATTAACAGTTTAAAATATCTCTCATCCTTTTTTTTTTATTTGTATTTAATATTTAAACAGAGAAGCTACGACTTTTTCTTTAATTATGCGTAAGCGGTACCAGACACATCATTTAGACTGGAACTGTGCAAATTCGCGCAAGTAGTATTCAGGATGCCTTCTAAAATCTTTTTTGTTTATTTTTTTTAAAGCTTTTATATGCATTTTTTGATTGATTCTCTTTCAGACTTTAAAAAGAAATTGTGTCCGTGCTTCTGGACACACCATTTGGTCAAGAAATTCCTCAAACTAAACGTAAAAAAAACGTAGCATATATATATATATATATATATATATATATATATATATATATGTATATGTATATGTATATATATATATATATATATATATCAGAGATAATTTGAAGTCGTATATTTACAATCATCTATTCTGAATTTCAAAATTGCTAGCTTTATCAAGCTGAGAAAAACTGGAAAAATGTTTTTTCTGAATTTACACGTTTTGTTGACATGATTTAATGTTGTTGTCAAGATTTACCCCGAGAAAAACAGTAACTCAAATTATGTGCCAAAAAACAATAAACCACAACCTGTTTTTTATAAGAATTATTTCTGTGAACTTGCCCCGCCTCTTCCCCAACTCCCTTTTCTATTTTCATGCCAAAACAGTTAGTCTTTTTCTCATCCCTTTTTCTTTTTTCTCCTTTAGCCAACCCCTCTCTTGCTCTCTCACTCTCTTTCGCCTCTCTCTCTCTCTTTCTCTTTCTCAGTTATTATCGCTTCCATTTACTTACACCAGCCTCTTTCACCGTCCTATGATATACTCTGTACATACTAAGGCACCTGCATGTTCAACCCGCCGTAATCAACAAGAGGAAAGAAAGAATCAATCGAACTGAACAAAACCATCCGAAAGAAACGAAGGAAAGATAAATTAAGAAAGGATAGAAGAAGATACAGGTCGGAGTAATCCCCAAAAGAGTTAGAGGTTCCAAAACTATCAAGGAAATTCCCAGTACAGGAACAATGGAAAATACTAGTGTGCTCCAAAGAAGCCGATACATAACAACGGATAGGCATGGAATTGTCAAACAAGCCCAAGAATTCTATAAAAAATATCCTTCTAAACAAGGGGCACAAAACAATGGACAAGATATACGTCACGAGTAATTAGTTCTGAGACTTCGAAGAAATTACTTCCCAGTAGATGAAACAAGACATCATACTATCAAAGTAAGGAAAGGCACTCGAGCCAGATAACATTACCATCGAATTACACAAGAAGCTGGTTGAGTTACCACTTGAGACAAGCCCATCTCTCAACTTATGTCTCAAATAGAGTAAAGTCCCAGAAGACCGGAACACTGTAATCATAATACTGTTTGATAGAAAAAAGGGAACCTGAATGATCCAAACAGTTACATACCAATAAGACGACTAGATTGCATCTGTAAAACTTTTTACCACTGTGATCACCAAACTGAATGAAGGAAGAAAGATAGTGTGTATTCGCATGAACATCAATGGAACAAATGCCATGTGCCACAAACACTTTGAAGACAAAAACAAAACTATCGAAATCGAAAATGCAGAGCTAAAGAGAGGACAGCCTATCTCCTCACGAGAAGAAGAAATCAAGCGAATAATCACTCTAGGTGGGGTAGCATTTAGGTCAACCTCAATAAACAAAAAAAATCTCTTCAGTTCTAAAAGAAAAGGTCCGCAACCAATGTATTTTCCTAATAATCACCTATAGAACTGACACGTTAAACCTGACCAAAAGATTGGCCTTCAAACCGAGAACTATACAATGTGCACAGGAGAGAATCATGCTCATCATCACATGGAAGGATCACAAAACAGCACATTATATTGGGGAATGGAGATAACATAGAAAATATGAAGAAATCAAAGGGCCCTGGAATGTCAAAGACAGACAACTGCTGGACAAAATGAGTCTAGACAAGTTCAGACTGTATCAGCTTTGCAGTGCCCAAAATATTGAAATCTGGACAATATTTGGGGAGATTTATATCCAACAAAATCTCATTTTTTCATTGAGTACATACATTGAATAGCATACAGTACAAATTTCAGATCAAAATTCAATTATTGTCAGGCCAGGTATTTATTGATCCTCTTCTCTTGTATATCTATTTCGCTCTCACCTTACCACCCCGCTTATCTTCACACTGATGGATAAAACTCCTTTGATTCTTCCTTTGTATTCACTTCATAATCCTCTCCTTTTTTTTATCAAACGCAAGTCCAAGTTGGAGTTGATATTGTTTTCCTGGTACATACGAATAGAAAGAACAATCCTTACCTGATTTAGGGAAGTGAACTCTTCACTGTTTGTTTATCAGGCCACGTTAAATCAGAAGTCAATATAAAATTGAAATTTCCCTACTGTGATTATAAATGATGACAAATTGATTGGAAAGCGGCCCTTTTAATAAATGAGCTAGACTGACGAGTCTTATAAATCTCCAAAATTATTTATCATATACACAATACAAAGTTGCGATAATCATCTTCGTCAGAATAGGAGTGAAGTTCAACCCTGCAGCAGCCAGGCTTGTTTTTTCCTTTTTTCCTTTCTTTTCTTTTTTGTTGTCACCGTTTTTTTGTTTTGTTTTGTAAATACGGCCGTTTGAAGCTTACACTTTTTCACTTCCTTACGTTCTTGTCACGTTATTTCTTTCTCTGAGAACGTTATTAACAAATCTCATAAATTTCTCTCTATTCACCCTTTCAACCCCCCTATCTCTCTCCCTCTACCTCTCCCCCCTCTCTCTCTTTCTTTCTCTCTGTTTACTTATCTTCCTTAATCTCTTTCTCGTCCGTACCAACACAAACATACATCTGCATGTCACCGATCTCTGATAACATAGCTGCCTGGAGACGCATAAATCCTGGATATGAAAAAAATATATAAATAAGAGAAAAGACTGAGTGCTCTAAGAAATGGTGACCAGGTTTGTGAGAGAGTGCACTCATGGATAACAATGATAAAAATCAAGAAGCAGAAAAAAGAGTAGGGTGGGGGGAAATGAATTGGGGGGGGGGGAGAAGAAGTAGGTGTACTTTCTTGCAAACAACTGTAAATCCATTGCTCATTTGATTGGAAACTAAACCTTTTCTTGCTTCGTGTAATCAACCTACTGATGCGATAAATCGAAGGTTAGATTAATGGACCGGAATCTTTGTGATCTATGGTTCAATTCCTGACAATTTTTTGTGCGTTATGAGAAATCTGATTTTTTCCAGCGATTCGTAATGTTCGTTTTGTAAACAAAGGAATGTATTTCGGGAGTCTAAAGCAGCCCCGTGCGTCTATATTTCAGTAGGATATTACCATTTGATTAAAAGCTCCTCCAGTAATGAATGAGCAGGCTGACATTAAGTTCGGCAGCACTGAACCGCCAAGGACCGTATCCGAATCCCAGTTGAACACATGGAGAGATCGCAAGACAGCACAATATATCAGAAAGAAAACGGGGTTCAGAGACATCGTAAAATCCATTAGAAAATTCATATGGCAATGGACTGGTCATGTTGCAAGAATGAAAGACAACCGATGGACATCATGACTCACAACATGGATCTCGAGAGACTACATGCGAAATCGAGGCCGACAAAAAAAAACAACAAGATGGAGAGATGAACTACACAAATTCAGAAAATACTGACTCTGCGACACCCGTGATAGAGAAATGTGGCGGGTCCTGGGAAAGGTCAATGTCACACGACGAACATTAAAAGAATGATGATGATGATGATGATGATGATGATGATGATGATGATGATGATGATGATACAGAGTTTGCATTAATGTCCAAAGTTTAAAAAGGGGGGGGGGCATGAACCATCATCTGCTTTTGCTTTATCCCATTGACATACCTTGAAAATATGTCCCATCTCCGGTATGCCACAATGATTGACTGATAGTAGGGAGTGTGAGTGAGCACTTGAGTGCTCGAAATCCTTTTTTGTAGCCGGGTTCGTAGACATGCTCCAGTGGGAAATTGGAAAATCAGAAAAAAAACCTTAGCCATTGGTGAAGGCTTTGTAAAATCGGTGCATGATTCAAGAGAATTCGTTCATGGCCACATAATACGTTAGGATTTTTCGTGAAAAAATTGGGCTAAAAATCTAAAACCAGAATTAATACCTTTATTCCATAAGATAAGCTTTTCATTTTATTTGTTAATCAATGTATTATCTCACAAATTTCTACTTGTGTACACAATATTCTGCATATAACTACTGGTTCCTCAATCAAGTGGTACAGGCACACACACATATACGTACAAACACATACATACACGCAAACACATGCAGACATACACACACACAGATACTTATATATATGGGGAAATAATTGATTTGCTACACAAACACGTCTTTATTTCTACCCTGTTGGCTTTTTCAAGGTGAAAGATTGGATTTATTTAGAACGTCATAGGGAAGAGTGTTTATTTTCTGAATAGGAAATATCTGCTTCATTCTATTTATACTCTTTTTATTTTTATTTTTTTTTCTTGTTTACTTGTTTATCTCTTTGTTTGTAATTCTTGTACGTTTTTGTTCTTGTTTCTATTTTGTTTCCCCACCTTGTATTTGTTTGTCCACTTTATTTCATAAATTTATTTCCAGTAGGGGAAGTGAATTACTTAAAATGTTTCAGACAATTTTTTTTTTTTTTAGTATGTTGGTTATCTATCAGTTTTATGTTGGTTTTAGTTCCAAGGGATACGTCATCTAATTTTATCCAACTCCTTGTTTTAGGGTTAACTTTTACATGGGTTTAGTTGTTTATGCTTGATTGTCTTTACATTCTTGATGGGTTGGCTTCTATATATCTAAGATAATTATGAGAAGATGATTAGATGATTCGATTGTGTTCATTGTGGCTGTCGGTATGACGATATTAATAATAATACTACAAGTAATACTGCTAATAATAATAATAATAATAATAAGAAGAAGAAGAAGAAGAAGAAGAAGAAGAAGAAGAAGAAGAAGAAGAAGACGAAGAAGAAGTAGAAGAAGAAGTAGAAGAAGAAGAAGAAGAAGAAGAAGAAGAAGAAGAAGAAGAAGAAGAAGAAGAAGATAGCTATTATGATTGATTTTTGTATACTTACTTGTGGGTTGTTAAATTATGTTTTTTAATATACGCTTTTAGCGATACTGACGCTTGACAGCTATTTAATTTCTTTCTATTTAGCGAGTCTGTCATTTAAGTGAAGGTGACAATTTCTAATTTATCATTTATGCATAGGCAGCATCAGTATTCAGGAACGTGAATTTGTTTTTAATATTCCCCAGTTTACTATGGGTGTGAGCTTGCTGTCTTTGGGGTTCCAGTAATGCATGGATAGTGATGTATTGTTCTTGCATTTTCCGTTTGAAAAGGATGATGTATGGTGAACTTATTTGAATTTAAAGGGTGTTTTTGACATTCCTACGTAATATTTTTAAGGGTCTCTCCAGAGCTGATATTTAAGCTTGATATACAATGTTCGATTTAAGACATTTGTTTTGCAAGGGTCACCTGTTGCTATTTCTACTATTTCAGTCTGGTTTATTGATATTTTCTTTCCTAGCACCATTCCATAATACTTTATTCTTATGTCCTTTTTATGATTTATTTTGAAAACTATCCAAACATCTATAGCTAATTTTCAGTTTGTCCTTATCAAATATTTTACACAGTGGGTTGCCCTGGGAAAGTGTTTTTCTATTAATTTGGGGAAGATTTTCCCCGTTGGTTTTGACTTGTAGATTAAATGGCGGTGTATACCAGACCATTTTTTTACCTCGATTAGTTTGTTGTTGCTGAGTTTCACTCTGTTGTTTCTCACATTTTCATTGTTTCTAAAACTAATCTCGAAAAGAACCGCTGTCCATTCTTAGGGCTTTAATATATATTTTTGGTAACACAACTGAATATTTTTTTTCGTTCGAGGGATTGTATATTAGCCGAGTTTCTATTTATTTTGAATGATTGTATTTCATGTTAACACATATGAGTTCAGATTTTTCTTTCATAAATGGTTCATAGGTGCTATCATTTAGGTTAAAAGTAATGTCTAAAGGAAATGTAAAAAAAAAATTATGTTGGCCTCGATTTCAACTTTTAAGTACATTTTTTTTTCCTTCATAATGTATTTTCGGTTATTCAAGTCCGACATCATGATTATTAAATGTATAAGTTATATATAAGTTATATACAACATAAGGGTAACGATTTGTTTAAACAACGAAGGAAACACGGATTGGGTGAATAAGTATTTATGCATGGACGTTGCGTAGAGTGTGAGCCCACATCTCATTTCTCCATCTAACCGTTGATATGGGCTCACACCTTACTAAACCTATTCACCCATTCTGTGTTTACCCCTTTGTCTATAGAATTGTTCGCTATATATTTTTGATTATATTTAGAATTATACGATTGTCTTTTTCAAGAGAAAATTATCTTTGTATTGTTCGGTAATGATGATTTTAATAAAATTTTCTGATCGCAAAAAAACTAAATTTGATTATTCCTAAAGATTGGTTTCATCATAATATACATGCATTGAATCCTGTTTCTGATTTTTGTTTCTATTATCAATTCACACACGTACACACACACACACACACACACACACACACACACACACATATATATATATATATATATATATATATATATATATATATATATATACATATATATATATATATATATTCTAGAACGCTTCACTGCTTCAACCATTAAATATTTATTTTAAAAAGAACTGCATCTAAACATTCATATAATTTCAGTCAATTATTTCCCAATGTCTGTAAATGCAATTTTTTTGAGTTTGTTTATTTTGTTGTTGTTTTTTTTTGTTTTTTTTTTGTGTCAATGTTTCCACATTATACACAGAATTATATAATATGGTACGATTTGTGAATTTTTCCTGGTTGAATCAGTTGTTACAATATGACGGTTTCGGAAATTTACGGACAAACCCCTTACATTATTATAGCTCCCCAGCAGTGTTGATATCTATATGTATATTACACAAGACGAAAAGTTTACATTACTATACACACACACACACACATTTTTATGTCTATATCTATAACTATGTATATATATATATATATATCTATAACTATGTCTATATATTTATATATATATATATATATATATATATATATATATATATATATATATATATATATATATATATATATATATGCAAGCGAGGTTGAACAATAAGTATGTTGCCTGACATTCAATAGTTGAAATTTGATCTTAAATCTCCACTATACGACGTTATATCGATCTATGTGATTAGTCAAGAGGCCTTTTGTTAAATGCATTGATAAAAAAGAGAATTGTAATAAAAAATGTTATTTGTTTCGTAAAATAAGTGCTGAAGACTATGGTCTTATTGGTGTGCCAATAGAAACATTAAATACACGCATACACACGCATATATATATGTATAGTATTCAAAGCGAATCAATAATAATAATTACCAAAAAGGAACCAATTCTCATCTATTTATACGGAAGATTTCTTTTTTGCATATAAAACGTAATTATTTCTGTAGGTTTCACTTGGCAAAGGCTGAAGTGTTATCTGATTGTGACTGATGAAGAGGAGAATATAAGAACGCGAAAACAAAATCACAATCAATAATCTGGATGATAACAAGGAAAGCATTAACATTGTAGCCAAGACATCCTCTGCTAGCTCTTGAAAACTAAAATCAAGTTTCAGATATCCAAAGGAGACTAATCGATAGACACGAAGAAATACTCCCAAGAAATCTCACCCTTTCAGGATGATAGAAATAGGTCTGGCAAGTCACTCAAAAGAAACCGTCTCGTGACTAACGTCTTTTGGCTGTATGCCGTATTGGGGGTGGTCAGTTAAAAAAATAGTGGAAAAACGGTGATCAGTTGATATTTAATGAAGAACAAGATGCAAACTCATGAAGCTTCATTTCACTTCACAAATACCAAGAACTGTAATAGATTCAGTAGAAGTCAGGTGCTGAGAATCTAATACTGCCAGAGATTTCCGACAAGGGGAGACAACCACGGTCGGCTAGAACTACAGAATGAATTACTTCTCTCGCCTTTGCTTGGCAGAGATCACTAAAGAAAACTCTTAACCTCCCCCCCACACACACACAAAAAAAACAAGCTGAATACGACCGGATACCAACTGAGGGATCAATTTAGCATAAACTTAGTATATAAATTGGAGCCTCTACTCCCTCCCCACCCAATTTTTAAAAATTTCAGGATGGAAAACATCTTTTTTTTTCTAAACATAAGGAGCAAATGTTTGAATTCTCAGTTTTCTTGCTTCGTTGGCGTGGCCTGCCTACCTGAGATATACATAGACAGATAGAGAGAGAAAGAGAGAGATAGAGATGAACAGACTAACTTAAAAACCGAAGAAAACATGTTGATGGTTCAGGTGACAGTCTTGGTTGACAGTTTTTGATAACGTTGATGGAAGATGCTCGTCACTTTAGGAATATCATACGCTTTTTATAAGCCCGGTATCTTTTGTATGTAGGCTGACACTTTGTTTTCCTATCGTAACGGAAACAACTAGAACAGTCATCACCTAATTTAGGGGAGTAAACTATTCAGCGCCCACTGTTTGTCCGTTCCATCACGTCAAACCAAACTTGCAGCTTTCATTTTGACCGAACTAAACTTTTGCATATCTAGAATTAATTTATCATATATATCATACTAACATTGCAGCAATCATCTTCAGTCAGAATAGAAGTGAGAGTGGAGATTGACACTGAAGCAGTCAGGCTTTCTTTGGCCTAGGGGTAGCAAATCGAACGAAAGTACATATCAAATCTCCCCTATTATTGTACCATTTAATGACTGCGACTACCATCAGATCTTGTTGATGAAACTGCTACATACTAAGTCTTCGAACATAGGTCTATCCTACTAAGTAACTCACTATAAAGATAACAACTACATTTATTGTATCTTGTCTTGTACTAAGTTCGCTTCAGCCGAGTAAACATCTATAACTACATTTTCTGAGATAGGAAGACCTGCTGCTATGCACTATGTCAAACAAAATATCGGTCGTAGAACATATCATCTCTACTTCCCAGTAGGTGTTCTGGCTTTTGTTCGAATCTCCAACTGAGCATTTGCGAGAGAATAAAGGCTTGAATAATGAGGAACGAAAGAATATATTGGAAAATTGCCAGTCGATCAGTTCAAGCAGACATCGACTAATTTTTCTCCAAAGTCCATTTATGTAAACTCCGGTGCTTCGGTGAATAATTTAAAACTATTATCTTCTGACAGAGTTGAATGCCAATATTGACGTCAGCAAAAGGAATTTAGCTTTCAAAAGAGTTGCAGTTAATAACTAAAATTGGAATATTTCTCGACTTGTAAGTATATTTTCGGAAGAGTCATAATTATTTTACAACCATCTACATTCTAACACTAATTCACTAATTGAATAAGCATTCTTAGTCTATTGCTTCGGCAATGTAAGGATAAGAGGCAGGGACTGAAGGCTTGGAAATGTGGAGTTTTGTTGCAACTTCTAGACAGGTGAGCATTACATAATATTAAAAAAAAGTCCAATTCAGAGTATTCTACCAAGCACATAAAACATCTCAATGTCATCAAGTTATACAGTGTCACTTGTTGGTTGCGTCTCATCTAAATCCACCATAGATGTCAACTTTATTGAAAAGAAAAAGGTAAATTGGAAATAGTATTACGATTCTGCTTGTTTGTAAGACCGTTACGCTTTGAGGGTATCATTCATTCTTCTCATGTATTTAGTCTTGTATTTTTTCTGTCCTCAACAACCCTTCCACAGTAACGAACAAAGTTAAGAATGGAAGAGGGAGATCATGCTTGTATGGGAGCAAAGAGATCTTAACCTTTCCTATAACTGTCTCATTCCCTATCTTGGCAATGTAATTGACAAAGATGAGAACAAAAAAATGTGAATATGATTGAATGGGAGCAAAATAATCGAACATATAATATACTAATTCTATCAGTAAATATTGCATCTTTCCTTACCGCTGGTGATCCGTTTAGTTCCAGTTTAGTTTCAATTGACAATATACAGATTGAGTACAAGAAAGTCCCTGGAATTACGAAGATATAAGCAAAATCAAGTGTTGAACCATTACGTTTTTCCCACAAACAAATATAGTATTATTGATACAGAAAATGTCGAAAGATGTGCAGTTGAGTGGTTGAATAGTTATTAAGTCAGTAGATAGCAATGAGAAAAGTTGAAACGCTTGTCTACGTATGGACATGCTGGGATGTCCAGCCGTCAGAATCACCTTCTCAGGTTCGGTGATGTGGACCAGGGGAAAGCAGGGAGTGATACGCTTTATGTTGGCCGCTGGAGCTGTAGGAAGGGCGTAAAATTGGACGTCACTCCCTGGTTTCGGAATTAGACTTGTCCTTCTTCTAGACTGATTGCTTTTTCGGCCAATTTACCCATAGCAAATTGTGTTCTTCAATACGTTTCTTTTCATACCAAACGCTTTCCAGCCAATCGTTACGCATTGTTATATTTCATCTTCATAATCTTCCTCTTACTTTATTTGGCTTTGTTCCGTTCATCTTCAACCCTCATTTTTACTTTCCCTATTTAGATCAGTCACTTTGTAATTTTTTCCGAATGCTTCTGACGTCATGGAAACGTCATCTCAAGTGGTTTCAATATTCTTCGTCATTTTTCCGCTTGGTAGATGATTCACTTGAATATTTCCAACTGTCGTCGGTGGTCATTCGATGCCAGATAAGAACAAGAATTTCAAGTGTTCATTTCTGAAGAGGCTGACAGGACATTTCTCTCACGAAAACAGCGAAACTTAATCCCCCTATACAGACATTTCACTACACTTGCCTTTGTGCAGGATTAAGCTAAGCTCAATGAACAAATTTATACTAGCATTCCAAGGGAAATTTTGAATCACTGCGACCCACATATGCTTCTTTTTATCTCTTAAATTAAGGAGTGGTGATGGTAAAATTAAGTTACCCAGATGAAAATACTACCAGTATTATTCGAATCATAAATTTATAATTTAAAAATAAACAGGTCTTGTTACTTACTTAATAGAGTGAGCAATATAGTAAATCGGAGAAAGAAGTGATGAATGAATAACTTATTTTTCGTACTCTGGAGGGCTGATCATTGAAAAGCACATTTAAAAAAGAGCCTGAATACCGCAGGACACAGATCAATTCGTCATCAACTTTCATTGCAAATTGAGCCCCCCACCCTGAAAAACCCATGGGGGGGGATATTTTTAAAGCTATTTCCCAGACTCATTGGAGGAAAGTAAAATTGTGTATGTGAAGTGTTTGTGTGTCATCCTTTAGAAAATACCTAAAAATAGGCGCTGCCTGACCCGACCAAATTTGGCTTGTCCATTCAATGGACCTGAGGATGGATAAAACAAAATATTTTGAGAAAAATATTTTTGAAAGAGTTTTAAAGCGTGCTCTTTATACGATGTAACTTCAATGTCAAAGTAGTACTGCTTTCTCGCCCATAAACTTATCGTCTTATTTTATGTCTATGTATGATTCTTTACGGGGTGTAAATTGGAGAGAAACCCACCCTTTGAGGGGGTCAGAAGTGAAGAGGGACTTTTTCCTCTCCGTAAAAGGGCCAAAGATACGAGATGCCTTTCCCCATCCCAACGAGTCAACAATGAAGATAGATTATCCTTAGGCAGTCAAAATTGAAGTGAAACTTTTCCAACCCTTTGTGAGGATAAATCAGATGGATACCTCTCCATTGTATATAGGGTCAACGGTAGGATTTTTCCTTTTAAGGTTGAAATTTGAAGGTGGACTTTCACCTATTCTAAGGCGTGAAAAATGAGCAAAAGATTTTTCGATCCAATAAAGGGTCAAGAGTGAAGGGGATTTTTCGTTTATTGAGATAAACCTCAAAAAAAATTAGAAAAGCATCTTTAAAGGGGGGGCTTATATCCCGTTATATACATATAAGTAGAGAGAGAGAAAGGGGGGGAATCACACATTGTATTATGATAATGAAGTGTATATAAAACAGAGAACACTAGAGAAAATTGCATTTATTTCACTGAGAGATATTGGGTAAATAAGTCACTTTGACGAAAAAATTTGAAAAAGTCTTTTAATGTTCAGTGTTCGAACCTGTAAGGCTTTTTAAACTATATATATATATATATATATATATATATATATATATATATATATATATATATATATATATATATATATATATATATATAGTAGCCACTACAAATGCTCCTACCATTGATTTAAACAGCCGTCGGCAATGCAAAGGGGATAATAACTGTTTTCACACCAAATTCACACCTCGTTTATTCTGTCTATACGCTTCGTTCCACGCAACAATTATGTATTAAGAAATGGATATATATGATCCGACAGAATGAATATTAATTGTGTTATATCTATGGAAACCTATTTGAAATGACCTCCTGTCGTTACATGTTGAATGTATCTTTCACCCAACACAACACAAATAGAATAAACAATTAAAGAAAATGTACTTGCCGAATAAACCATCCATGATAAGAGTATTCAGCTATTATATATATATATATATATATATATATATATATATATATATATATATATATATATATATATATATATATATATATATATCCAAGTATAAAGTTGAATGTATCGAGAATTCTATGAAATTAAATCCATTATATATCAGACGTGGTTTCATTTTATGGTATATTGCTAACCTGTTCAGTACCATATGTATTATGTATATATACATTTATATATATATTAGCTGAATATGTGCATATAGAAAGAGAGGCGGAGAGAGAGAGAGAAAGAGTCCGCTGACAGCAATTAATGCGCGAAATTGATTAGTTCAAAGCAAAATTGTAGATATCCATTTGCGTATTTGTTTTTACGTGTCAATTCATGAAGCGATTGGTCTGTTTAAATGGGTATGTGCGTACGTACGTGAGTATGGGGGTTGCTTATTTGTTTGTGTTTGCTTACGTGTGTGTACAAATATTTTGCCTGCTCAGTACAACTATTGTATGCGATCCTGATTG
The DNA here is from genome assembly GCA_963457665.1 of Thysanoteuthis rhombus. Lineage (NCBI taxonomy): Eukaryota > Metazoa > Mollusca > Cephalopoda > Oegopsida > Thysanoteuthidae > Thysanoteuthis > Thysanoteuthis major. Next base: position 55,057,750 of record OY735206.1, on the reverse strand, counting down.
ACCCAATAAATAGGAGTAGACATCTAGCAAGGGACACATGACCTATATATTCCAACTAATCATAACCTGACCCGACCGACCTGATCACTAAGGCAGATAGAATTAGTAATAAGCGTTCATAAGCGTTACCACGGATCCATCGGCAGATGAAGTTCTAATTTTTGCATTATACGTACACAGTTCCTAGTCCTTCTTACCTCATGCCATATTGCCTGTTTCTGCTTACTAATAGTTTTCTTGGGGATTTTAACTCGTCCAATTTTTTTAGAAGAAGCAATTTCATTGCTTTGAATTACAGAAAATATTATTTTATCTTCCATCTCGTATTAACTGCTTTTTTATAGCAAGGAATGAATCGTTTCATCTTCAGTAGCAATATATATATATATATATATATATATATATATATATATATATATATATGTATATGTATATATATATATATATATATATATATATATATATATATATATATATATATATATATATATATATATATATATATAATCAAATGAATATGATGAAATAGATATGATGAAACACAGCATTGGACTTGTAGCGGTTTCTATTGACTGCTTAACCAGACCTCTCTCCATTGTTCTTCCTCTTTCAAGTTCCATATTCATGAGCATGCTAATATACCAACGGCTGGGAAGGCTTACAAAAATGCAAGCATATCACATCATGTAAATCACCGTGAAAAAAATAAAGACGTTCGGATGATAATTTTTTCTCCGATTAATATTGTGTGCATTGTTTGTTTTTTTTCTTTTATTAGCACATACATCTGTTTCGGCTTCTCCATTCAACGTGTTCCGTTTATACCATACATTACAGCATCCTTCTTTAATATCTTTTGTCATCTGTAACTCGTTTGTTCTTGCAAGCTTTATTTGTGCACTCGCACAAAAAGTTGACAAAAATACGAACTTCCTCTAATGAAAAATGACTTAAAGACGTTTTGGTGCTCAGAGAATTCAATAACCCGCCAATTCTTCAGAAGCTACTGCCATTATTCAATAGAATCCAGATTCGATTATAACAAAAAGATTATGCGAACGCTGTACGCCATAGCAAAACCCATAAAAAAAGATTATTTTTGTAGTGATTCTTTTTGATATTGTGTCTACGGTGGACTGTTTTTAGTATGTCTGTTCGTCGTCCACTCAGTATGCGATTAAGGAGACTGTCAGTCTATCAACAGAATTTGTTTCTTTTATTTTCATCTAATTGTATTTCAAGTAAAAAACAATTTATCCAATCATGCCTCCAGATATTTCAATCGCTTTTTATACATGTATTGTATTATTTTCATGTATTATAACATTTCATACTTCTGTAAAAATACGGCTTGGTCTTGGAAAAGACTGATATTTTCTAAAAGATAATTTTTTACGGAATTGAAATCATTTTAATCTTTCAACAGAAAAAGAGTGGAGTCGAATTTATCAGCTAAATAAAAAAACTAACGATTGCAAAGTAAAATAAAATATTCTTTTGTTTGGCAACTTTTTGATTTCATTCGTTAGATTATATTGTAGATATACGAAAAACAAAATAAAAGTATTCATGCTGGAAATTCATAGAGGATTAGAAAATTTAATCGATTTTTCTAAATGTGACAAATTGTTTAAAATCCTTGTCTCACTTTTCCTCCCTTTTCCTGCCTATAATGCTTCTATATATCAACAGAGATTGATGATGAAAAAATGAAGGGATTGATAACAAAAATCATTATCTGCAATGAATTTGATACATTGGGGGGGGGGGGATTTCAACATACCTAGAGGATCAGTTTTGGGGGGGTTATTTGCAAATCCTCAGTATGACAAATAAGACCTCTTTTCACTTGTTCAGGTTGTTTTAGTTAAATATTCGGTGGTGACAGATGTTACCAAACTCCACTGTAACAACAAGCAGAATTCAGGGGAATGAACTCTTCACTGCTTATCTATCACGTCACATTAAATCAAACTTCTATGAAAAAATTGCCATTTCTTTACCGTGATTTGAAACCACGAACAAATGATTTGTAGACAATGCTCTTGCCAACTTATCTAAGTCATCATAGAATTTACTTAGTGCATATACAGCAATTCGCAGTAATCATCATCAGTTAGGATAGAAGTGGGAGAACAGTTCAATCCAGTAGTTGCCAGGTTTATTTGTTATTTCGTGCCCTTTTGGACAGGTACATTAAAGAATAAGGAAACGTCGTATTCAATAGTCATCACGTTCAATCTGTCAAAATACCAATATTTACTCTCTTATGTAGAATAAACCAAGAAGAAAAAGAACAATGAACAACATCCCACCCCCGTGCCGCCGAGTTCATTAACCACGAAGCCATCCCTTATCATCTAATGGGCATTGAACACTCTTCATGGTTTTAATCAGCCAATGATTGCATCAACATGCAAAAAAGCATTAAATGATATAAATAAATGTCTAGAGGTGATAACCAGCTGACCAGGCATACGCTGATTTCCGGAAATTACCGAATTCAGTCGGAAACAGCTGCCAAGCATTTCCATGGTTTCGGACGGACATTCAATGATCTTGGAGATAATTCGTGTATTGTTCAAATCGTACGTGTGCACTGATAAAACGTCTTGCTATCATTATATTTAATTATGATCGTTATATTTCAATATGCCTACAAAAGTGTGTAAACACCCATAAATACACACACACACACACACACACACACATATATATACATATATATATATATATATATATATATATATATATATATATGTATATATATATATATATATATATATATATATATATATATATATAGTGAGTAAAGGGTTTTTTCACCAGTGGCCTATTATAGATTGAACATTCTGTTTTACTAAAAAAAAAGGGTTTGACAATATACAATCTGAAATTTGCCATTTGAAAATATCTTAAGCTATTCCATAAGTGCTCTAGTAATGGTATTGAACACTTTTTAAACTAAAATCTACTTGATACATTAATGCACATACACATGTTTGTTTTATTGTCTTTTTCTCTTCCGTATTTTTCACCTGCGAAACAGCTCCGTGGTTAAACTGCTGGTGATTCCCATTGTGATATTCAACATACATTAGAATACAAATATAAACAACAATGATAAGATTCTATATTCTGTATATAACGCAAAATATCTGGAAAAAGTACATTAACAAGAGTCAGAGAGTAAGTGAGTTGCATGACATGACGTGATAGGATGAATTGGAGGACTATAATAAGATTAAGATATCTCTAAAGTAAAATTCTTTTCCAGCTAAATTCTGTCTCTCTCTTTCTCTCTCTCTCTCTCTCTCTCTCTCTCTCTCTCTCTATATATATATATATATATATATATATATATATATATATATATATATGATACGATTCCCTGCTTTTCGAAAGTTCGTTTTACGCCAAGTTTTGCTATCACGAAGAAAGACATAAAGGAAAAATATCTTTAAGCATTTGTTTTGCTGCAAGCCTTGCAGAGGCAGCGCACGCCCTCTGCCCGTCCTTCCTACATCTCAGTCTCAAGTACATTGCATCAAGACTATTCTCATATGAACCCAGAGGATGACGAGTAGAATTAATATATTTTTGATGGCGTTTAGTTAAATGGTATTGTGTGTGGATATCGACGATAATAGACTAATGGAAATACTCGGAAGTAAGAGTATTGAGAAACACCCTCAACTATAACAGATGTTCCAGACGCAGTATTTCGTTTGTTCGGCCTTATACTAAAGTGTCAAATTGGATAACCGATACAGAATGATAATAGACCATGAAATAGGCATGTGACATGTCCATCGAGCTTTTTAACATTATTTTGGCACCCCTGAAAACTCACTATGTGCTAAAAATCTGTGTCTTCGATCCAGATCAGGCTAAAATTCGAGCACGATTGTTAGATATAAACCATTCTATAGATTAGCCAAACATCTCTATCATGGGCGTTTCGGAGCCAATACTATCGGATCTTGTCCAATTTGTCACATCTTACTTTTTGGCGGGCACAGTTCCGAATATGATCTCTGGAAATACACGTTGTGGGACAGGATTTTCAGTGGTTGTTTGTCATTCTTGCAACATGACCAGCCCACTGCTATTTGAGTTTTTTTCATGGATTTTCTGATATTGCTGACCCCTGTTTTTCTCTAATATACTGTTCTATCTTGGGATGTTAAGCAATATCTTGTGCCATGCATGTTGCATGGTTCTAATCTTCGAGTAAATTCAGCCCCATAGGTGACTAGCGGGACCACGTAAGCGATACAGTTATTTCTTTTACAATGGGTAAAGAAGGATGGCTTTACTTTAGAGGGGAAAATAATGCAAATGAATAAAACATATCACTTATTCGCTTAGATGGCATACAATAGCATAAAAGGCACATCCATACTTTGCTAAAACTAACAATAGACACTACAGCTTTTTTGTGGCTAATGATTGAACGACAGAGGGAGAGAGAGAGAGAGAGAGGGAGAGAGAGAGAGAGAGGATTGATAAGAACTCTCTCAGTGACTCTTTTCACCAATTACCATGAGAATATGCCTGTAATATGACTCTGATAGAGTTGAGTAGCCCTGCTACCAAGAGCATTGAATTTGGATCTATGCTTTTCCGTATATGATTAGTGCAGAAGTTATACGAGCCATCTAAACTAGACTTCGAAGTCAGTTTTGCATATTCCATTTTATGCATGCAACCATTCGTGGTCAAATAGCCCAAAAATTGTGGAATAAATAAAAAAGATTGATAAATTTTTCCAGCCGTCAAGTTACCTACGGTTTCTACCAATTTTTCTTACTTTGAGGTAGCCATTTCCTACCTTAAGCGCTCCGAACATTCGAGTAGCATTTAATATATACTGATTCAAAAAGTTCGTTTAGCATTAGTTGTAAAAGGGCAATATGAGTGTTCAGTTTTTACTAACTCAATTCAGAAAGATCTCTTTTGATTGTTTTATGAGAGCTGGATACATTTTTCATTCAATTTTTTAAATTGGCAAATTTTTTTTTTTCGGATTTAAGATGGAAGAGAATATTCGGCTTATTATTCTTTTTCACTGTGAAAAAAGTAAAACTGCGACTAAAATTCCAGAAAGGAATCGGGTACTTTATAAAGATCTTACTGCGGGTGGTCAAACGTATCAAAATTGGTTTGCAAATTTTCTATGGATGAGATGTCCCCCTGAATGATGCATCAAGTTGGGGTATATCGCCAGTGATTGAAAACTATTAAATCACGACATTATTTGTAGTAATGTTTCGAAAATCTTACGTTTCTTGAATTCATTTTCAAGTTATTCTATCACTTACACCTTCCAATAAATAAAGAAAAGACAGCAAGATTGTGAAACTTGGTTAACAAACGAGTAAGAGACAGCAATTTCAGTGCCTTTAGGAATACGGAGCATCGTAGTATAGTTTTATAGATAATTGCAAATTTTAGATTCAATCTTGGATCTCAACCAACTGGAAAATATAATTAAATAGTCATAACATCTTTATTTCCAATCCTTATCAAATGGAATTTGGAATAGAATGAGATTGTGCTATACCGAGACAATACGTGTCCCATGACACAAATCTGATCTTTGAAGTTTTGGGATCTGCGATGGGTGATAACACATTGTTTCTTTGAGTTCTCTTTTGAGTGTGAGTATATTCAATCTGTTATTGATACCGAGGGTGGGAGTGTGTTGTTGAATGTGGTTATAAGTGGTATGCAGTCAAGTTTATTTTTATTGGAGAGTGTAAGAGTTTCTTCTTAGGGTAGGGTGGATCCAACGAGAGGAAAGTGAATATTCCAAAAAAGAGGGAATTCTGCATTTGTATTAAATTTAAGTATTTTTTTTTTTTTTTGCTGCACTTGTTTCGGCTAGTAATTCTTTTCTTTTAGAGTTTTTTTAACTCTTAGTTATGTATGCCCGTTCGTTGTGTATGGTTGGTTTGTCCTCTTATCACAACCGACGACTATGTTCCAGTCTTCATATATATTCCTATTTTGTTGTCTCAAAAATCAGAAATTTTTTCCCATAAAGTTTTAGAATACTGAAAAAGAATATTGAATAAAACGCATATTAAATAAAAACATTTTCCTATGGTCTGTTTAACGATGATTTGTATTTGTCTATTTAATACTCTCCTTTAATCCGTAGTACAGTATAATGTAAACTGCTTGATGAATTGGCATCACTTTCAAATGTCCATTACTTAATTCAAATACGTGTTTTGAAACATAAAAATCCCTGTTTTCAGGATTATTCATATTGTTTTTGTGGAGAGATGTTCTATTATTCAACGATTGAGTACTGCCTATATAATTCTCATTACAATTCGGATATTCAGTTACATAAATAACATATTTTAGTTGAGTGTTGAGTTTCCCCTTATTTCAAAAGGTTTGGTTAAGTACTTGAATAAATTGTAATCCCCTTCGATAAGTATATCGCACAGTTTTTTCTTTGTTTTGTAACCTTTTAACAGACAAATCTGGAAAAAAATCCAATCTTAGATTCTTACAATTTTTAATACTTATGGAGTTGAAAAAGAACAAAAAACACCCGTGTTAAAATGGGAATTTTAAAACTCAACGCTCATATGCAAAAAACAACATCCCAAGATTCTCACTATGCTTTGAAGAAAAGTTACACAATAGAAATCATAAAATGAAAATCATTATTAAAAGAAAGAAAAAATGATTAAAAATTGTAAAATGTCTCGGGGTCCTGTTTTTCCTCTGATTTTTGTGCTGTCTTGTAAATTTTTTATGTGAGGTTGAGCATGATTCTTTTATGTGCAAGTTGTACGGTTCTCAGTTTGAGAGTCAGGCTTTTGATTAGATTCCATGTTTCAGCTCCATTGGTGGTATACTCTCTTTTTTTTTTTTTAGGACTGATGGAATGTTTTTGCTCCCGAAGGTTGAGCTTGCATTGCCAAGGGCTTACCATCCAAGAGTGATTCTGCGCTTGATTTCTCCTTCTTTTGAGGATTTCATCGAGATTGGTTCGTAGGGGGGAAGTGAAGTGTTTGGGTTTTTTTTCAGATGTTTGGGGTGGGCCGATTGAGAGTGAGGGTAGTTGTGAGTGTCTGCAGGTTTAGTGCAGAGGGTGGTTCGAAGGTTTTATGTCATCTTATATCTGACGCAAAAGATGCAGTCTTTGTTTATCTTTGGGTTTATGTAGGTCTCCCCCAATTTGCTAATGAAAATATTAACAGGGTAGGGGGTTGTCACTGTTCCCATGGCACAGCCTTTTGTCTGGAAAAAGTGCGTATTATCGAAGTTGAAGTTATTGAGTATTAAAATGTATTGCATAAGAGTGGTAATTATTTCAGTTCTGGGTTATATATATATATATATATATATATATATATATATATATTAGTATTTGTTCGAGCGAACGTACAGAAAAAAGGATGAAAACATTTATGTAGCAAAGTCGTACAAACTGCTTTAACTGAATCTGACTTTTGTTTCTTCTTGAAATTTTCCATTTTTGAGAAATAGTAAATTTTACTGGCGAAAGAAGTTGAGTATGATCGTACTAAATCTCCAGGATTCATGTATTTGTGACCATCAAGAAGAGAGAATTCAGAGAGGGATTAATCATTCCAAATAATCACCTGGTATTGTGAATCCAAGTAGCGCCCGAGTGTTAGTTGTTTCACGAATCATGGATTCGAACTAACAACGGTCAATCTCGCTACTACTCCCGACGAAATATCCAACCAAACCGCCACAGATTCCTCCACAGACACAGAACAGCCCGGATTCACTACTATAGCTTCCCACAAATCCCCTTGATTTATTTTCATTTTTGCCTTCCAAGCGAGACATTTTATGCTAGATTTATTTTCTACGGAAACCTTTCAACCTCTAAAAGAGACCCACATGTTATTGGAGATAGGAACCAATCCCAAAACTTGTATAGCGTACTAATTCATTCATTTATAGTCTCAATATACTTTTACTCCAGATTTTGTCTCATTTCCTCATTGTTTGTACATATATATATATATATATATATATATATATATATATATATATATATTGATGGATGGATATAGATAAATGTATGTATAAATTTTGAAATGTACCATATCCCTAAAATGAATTTGTTTCGTACTTCATTGTATTTATATATATGTATATATATATATATATATATATATATATATATATATATATATATATATGCATACACATGTATATATTAGATATCACTAGAGAAGCCAAGACTCACTATCGTGATTTCTACTCACTGAAGTCGATTTTTATGTTTTGCAGTTTGTAAAACAGCAGCTGTGAACGAACATTGGCGGATCGTACACTCGAAGATGTGCTTAGCAATAAGGAATGTTTATAATGACTCAAAACAGCTGCTATAAATGTCATGAAAAAGTAGAGCACAAAAATCAAACATAAACAAGCCAGTTTGATATCATTTTCAGAGAACAAGTAAAATATATTTTCATTCCTATTCAACTACTTACATACTTACCCAAAATAAGAACTGGCCAGCAAGATAATTTTTGCAAGAGCACAATTTCGAGAGAATATGCAATTCTATACGTAACTATCACCGACCATTGCTGTCAGAGATTTATTTTCTAACAACGTAACTTGTAATCTTAGTAGCATTCATAATTTTCTATTGTCTCTGATGATATAAATTAGGTTTCATTCAGTATGGGTACAAGACTGACGACTCATAAAATGGATCTTTTGCTTAGGGTTTGATATAAGAGATTGTATTTTAACAATTTAAGATAGACGCACTTATCACTGTATCCTGTGTCTTTGTGGCCTACATTCTAAAACATTCCTTTGTGATCGAAACTTTGAACCTGATTCTTTTGTCCGCAGATATAACATTCCATAGTGCGCCCAGCGATATTAAATAGTTACCCTATGTTAGTCATATGTAACCATCATCATCTTTTTAACGTCTGTCATTGGACCTTCCCCAAGATTTTCCAGACCTCTCCATCAAAGGCCTTGCAAAGTCAATATGAAGTTGTCCATTTTGTCACGCCATGTTATTGTTTTGTTTGTCGGCTACATTTTCGAATATGATCTCTTAGGATCCACATTGTGTTTTGATTTCCTGCGTTTGTGCGTTATTTTTGCAACATGACAAGATCATTGCCATTTGAGTACTCTAATAGATTCTATGATATCTCTAACCCTTGTTTTTTTGTTTTTCTCTGATATACTGTGCTATCTTGCAATCTCTCCACGTGAAGTCGAACATGATTC